>JAKOGI010000089.1:272500-827500 GCA_029747015.1 Carnegiea gigantea | reverse complement strand
ATGGGGTATGAAGAAGGTTAGAAGTATGCATATGAAATTTGTGAATGAGATCACATACAGATTTTTGCTGGGTCAAAAATATGCCCGTAGGGGTTCGCACCACTTGTACACCCAAAAAATAATGTAGGTCACCCAAATCCTTCATAGCAAACTGATGGGATAGAATGGAGATGAAATTATGAAGGACAGATGAGGAACTACTAGTGAGAATGATATCATCAACATAGAGAAGTAAGATCATAGTGGTAGAACCATGGTGATAAACAAACATGGATGTATAAGAGGGGGAACAAGTGAAACTATGTATAAGAAGAAAGCTACTGAACCTGTGGAACCAAGCGCGAGGTGCCTGTTTGAGTCCATGGATAGCTTTCTTGAGCTTACAAGCATAATGAGGAAATTAAGAGTGAACAAACCTAGGTGGTTGACGCATATAAATTTCCTCAGTAGGAACACCATAAAGAAAGGCATTCTTAACACCCAACTGTCGAATAAACCAACCAAAGGTTAGGGCTAAGGATAGAATAAGACGAATAGTGGCAGGTTTGACAACAGGACTGAAAGTTTCACGATAATAAATGCTAATTTATTGGTGATCACCAAAGGTAACCAGACGTGCCTTGTACCCCTCAATAGAACCATCAGAATAAAATTTAACCCGATAAACCCATTTATAACCAACAAGATTTTATTCAGGTTGAGAATGTACCAACTCCCATGTGTCATTAGCAATCAAAGTATTATATTTCTCAGTCATAGCCTCTCGCCATTTAGGGTCTTTAGATGCCTATTTAAAAGAAGTGGGTCCAAGACCCCCAATGTCTGTGCCAAGGGACAAAAACTGCTTGGGCTAGCGAATTCTACTCTTGGCCATAGTGATCATAGGATGATTGTTATTGGGCTTTGAAGTGGACTGCAAAGTGTCCAAAGCTGTGGTCTGGGGATGAGGCATGGACATGGCCGAGGGAGTGGATGTGGGTAATGGGGCTTGGGTTGGGGAGATGGGTAAGGAGGATAATGGGCCTAATTTAGGCGCTGATGGGCTACGTGTAAAAGCTGGCGGGCTAGGCTCGACAGAAGACTGCACAGCGACAGTGGGCAAGGCCGTGAGAGACGAGCTAGGCGAGTAGCTTAGGCCGTGGAAGAGGAAGTCAGGCGTGAGGAGGAAAAAGGCTGGGCCAAGGGGAAGGGAGGGATTGTTTTGGGATTCTGGGCCTGGATCGGTGCTGCAGTTCTTGGGCCGAACAGAGGTGAGGATTGTGAGATGGGCAAGCAGTAACCGTGGGGGTCAACAACTCACAAAGGCACTCAGGCAAAGGATTAGGAGAGTGAAAAATTATGGAGTTTGAAATTTGAAGAAATTCCAAGTAAGGAATTCATGTTCATGAAAAACCACATGTCGACTAATATAAATTCGACCCATGAGAGGATTAAAACATTTGTATCCTTTGTAATGCGAGGCGTCAATGAAAATACATCTAGTGGATCTTGGTGCTAAATTATTTGCAGAAGTAGCTGAAAAATTTTGGTAACAAGCCCAACCAAAAGATTTCAGAAAATTGTAGTCAGGTAAGTGATGAAATAATTTTCAAAAGGTGAGTGTCCTTAAAGATTAGGTGTAGGAAGCCTATTAGCAACAAACATAGCAGTTTGATGGCTTCAACCCAAAAAGTGGCAGGCTCATAAGCCTCAATTAGATAGGAACGAGCTATTTCATTGAGGTGACGATGCTTGTGTTCGGCAACTCCATTTTAGGCTTGGGTTTCAGGTCAAGACTTTCGAAAATAAATTCCATGTTATAAAAAATAAGCACCAAGGGATATATTATCAAATTCGCGGCCTCTATTGCTTTAGAACATTTTAACTTTGGTATTAAAAAGATTTTCAACTAGTTTCTGAAGGGCATTAAAAGTTGGTAAAAAAAATCTGATTTTCGCTTTAATGGATAAACTCATGTATATCTTGAAAAATTATCTACAAAGCAAACATAATACCTCTACCCCATACTAGAAAGAACAGGTGACTACCATAATAATGAATTAGATCCAAAGGTTTAAGACAACGATGTTTTACTAATTGAAAGGGTAATCTATGAGATTTAACAAGCCGACATGAATTACACGAATCATGAAACTTATTGGAAAAAGAAACTAAGTTCCTAGTTTTAAGAAATGACAAAGTTCTAACTCTACAATGTCCAAGTCGATAGTGCCAAGTAGTTGCAGGATCAATGAGTGCAGCAAAAGTCTTGGAAAACGAATGAAGAACAGCTAGGGGGTAGATATTGCGAGTTGATGATGCACGCAGGAGAACATTACTCGAGGTTCTATCCTTAACACAATCAGACAAGTTGTCAAACACTACAACATTGTTATCTTTACAAAGTTGTTTGACAGACAGTAAATTGTGTTTTAATGAAGGCACACGCAAGACATTATTAAGGATAAGAGGCTTAGCGACTGTAGGAATTTTAAGAAGGCCAACATGTTTAATGGGAAGAAGGGTAACGTTTCCAACCCGAACTCTATCAATGCCAGTGTAAGCAGATTTAGAAGGTAAATTACCTTCCGTAGGGGTCACATGTGAGGCAGTAGCCGAATCGGGATACCATACTGATTCATTGGCATCAACAGCATTGAATGTAGCATAGGTAGGAATTGAATGAGCCTAGGTGGGGTTATAACGTTGTGGGCAACATACAACCGTATGACCTGGGGCAAATTTAACACACCACATTAAGGTGAGAACTTAAGAACCCTTCAGATGAAGTGTTACATGCATAAAGAAAGTTAGTAACAGAAGGAGATGAACATTGAATACTAGACCATGAATAAACAGTATTACTACATGCAGTTCCTGCAGGCAGATTGATGGTGTTATTGGTTGAAGTTTCGATTTTCGCCCCCTTGATTTCGATTCCCTTTCTGATTATTATTGCGATGATTATTCCTGTTGCCTCCTGAACCATTAGCATAAGTGGATGTAGAGTTTGAAGTCTGTTTTCCTGACTCAGAACTAGTAACTGAAGTAGCTACAGTAGAATGCTGAATACTAACCAAGTCCTAAGACTTAAGGAACTTGAGATGCTGCTCATTATGAATGAGCTTGGAACGAAGATCATCAAAAGTTAGAAAGTTGGTACTATAAGAGAGAGTGGTTACCAATACATGATAACCCTTATCCAGTCCATTCAAAGTCAACTGAACTAGATCTATGTCAGCAACAAGGGTACGAATAGATGCAAGTGAATCTGCAATATGCTTAATGGTTCTCAAATAATCCTCCATACTTTTTTTAGGGTGCTTAGATAAATTAGACAAAGTACGCCTAAGATCCATAGCTCAGGCAAGACTTGTCGTATTAAAGCGATGTGACAAGCAATCCCATATTTGTTTAGAATGAACCAACTCATGAACCTCAGTTAATAAACCAGTGGAAATTGTGGCAAATAACCAAGACTGAATAAGCTTATCTAAACATAACCAAATAGAATAAGATGGGTTGGGATGCTGAATGCCATGAAAGTCAAGGATATAAGGGGAAGGAGTATTAATTGTACCACCAAAAAACCCACTTAATTGTTGAGTAACTAGAAAAGCGATAAATTAAGTATGCTAAGACAAGAACTCCTCCACGATATTAAGAACAACAGTTACAAAATTCTTGACATTAAGCGTGAATAAACCCAGGTTGTGAGAGCTTAAAACTCACAGTGGGCCATGGCACTTGATCATGAAGGGATGAAGTCGACGTAAGAACCAGTGGGGTCTGACCAGTGAGAGGTTGCGGAAAGTGGTGATAGGCGGAGAAGCGACGACGACAGAAGAAGGACCGAACTGTGGAGCAACTGGAGACCACGGAAACATCAGGGATGCCGTGCCATAGAGGTAAGAATAGTCAGCCAATATGGGTGCAATCAGGGCGGCATCGAGCGTCCGCAAGCCAGGGAATAGTGGTGGCTGTGACTGATCGGTGTATGGGGATGGCGGTGGCGATTGAGGGAAGGCAAATGAGATTGAAGAGGGCACCATGTTACGCTATAAATTACCACAAGTGCACGGTGTAGTTATAGATGGCAACGGCCAGTACGAGTCGTATTCCACGGGGAGTTATGTTTCAAGTACCAAGGTTAACTCGACCGTGTCGATCTAGGTAGGATAGAGGGTAAAAGAAAAGGGAACTAAACTACTAAAACAAGCACACAAAATGAACTTAGGCTGTGATCGAATCTAAGATGAACCAACTAATCAAGTCGAGCCTTCACCTTCACAAGTTATGCTAGCATGCAGAGATGATCGCTTGCATCATTAAAGACTACCCAAACCCTCTCTCAAGGGTTAGGAGCTAGTGTAATTGTTCTCACCTCCTATTTTCATGCGAGTAGCTCAATTAAACTACAAGATTGACAACCCTTGGCTTAGCTAGTGATTGAGATGATTTTCATGTCCAAATCCCATCTATTCTCTCTACCCGCCCTAAACAATCGACCTTACCTCTCAACATAAGTCGATTGCCCCAAAAGATAGATGAAAGCTCTTTCAAGCATTTCATCGAACACTTGGTAGGCATGAAAGAAAACTCTAAATTCATGCATAAACAAGGTGGATAAAAGCCTAAACAAGATCAGTTAGCCATTAAGAGGTTAATCACCATCCAAATCAACACAAACTAACAATTAAGCATCACAAATACAATTAAACCTAATTACAACTAAACACACAATCATGAACACAAACGTGAACTGGCAAGGAAATTAGAGCAATAACAAAATCCAACATACTAATAAGCATGAATTAATCACAAAAAGTAAGAATCAAACATAATCAAAACAAGAACAAAACATACAAAAACAGAGAGAGAAAGAGAAGAGGAAACTTATGTCGATTGAATGAACTTGAGAATCCACAAGTTCGAATCCAAACAATCAAAAACAAATCCTACCTAATCTAATTCCCCCAAATGGAGTTTTTATTAGCTAAACCTAAGCTAAGCACTCCCAAAAAGTCAGTGAAGGAGAGCCGGGGAGACCCCCCACAAAACGCCCAAAGGGGCTTTAAATAGAAAAACCGGGCGAGTGCATGGGGAGAGACGGCGCACGGCAGTGCCAGGTGGCATGGTGACATTTCTGGCACGACGACATGACCTTGCCTCTTACTGCATAGCCATGCACTCCACTGTTTCCTTTAGCGCTTCCCTCCGTGCTCAATGGCTTCGTCGGACCTCTATTCTTTCTTGAATTCATTCCCAAAACCTTCTTTTTCCATCAGAATCCGAGGATTTCTCCTGTAAGTAAGGCAAAACACATTATAAGCATTATATGCATCGAAGGAGGTGAATTTAACCCTTTCTCAACTGAATTTGGCATGAAAACCATGGGAGAAATGGATCAAATAAGGGATAAAATAAGGTTAGATACAGGTGCAACAGATACTCCCACACCTATCTTTTACTCGTCCTTGAGCAAAACAAAAAAATAAAACTAAACTAAACAACTAACTCACTTTCATAAGAGTCACGGTTGTAATTAGCATATGCAATAAGCCCTTTAAACCCCTTAGTTCCTTCAAGTGGACGAGTGACGTCCTGTGAGGGTTTACATAAAATATACCCACAAAATCTTAAAAAAGAAAAACAAAAAGAGAAAGAAAAATAGAAAATCTTTTTGGGTTTATAAACAAAACACAAATGTATATAAGAGAGAAAGTTATACAAGTTCTAACCAACCAAATTATACTTGTAACAAAAATATTCGCCTGCATATAGACATAATTTATACATCAAGGCTCTCTATCCCCATGGATGACATCAAAGTACTAACCTTTCACCCCACTATGCATCAAAACTTTGAATCCATCCTATTACTTGTGTGCAAGTGCATCATCATTCTAGGACTTAGGCTTACCGTGATCAAACTCAATTCCACTTGACTGATACAAACTTCATTATTGACTTGTTAACGTTAGAAAGTAAGCTTTTCCAGTAGCAGTATTATCTCAAAGGGTAACACTCAATAGCAGTACTGTCTCAAAGGGTAACGCCCAATAGTGCATACCTCAAAGGGATACTTGTCATGCACTACAAAAATGCCATCCATCTCTGACAGAAAATGCATCGCGAAAGTGGACGGTTGGACTCGCCGCCAATTTCCAACAGAATCTCCAACGGGTTCCATCGCATTTTTAAATTTCCGACGGAATTTTCATCGGGCCTTTTTTTCCATCGGAAATTCTGACGGAAATTCTGTCGGAATTTTCGTCGGAAATTGGTGCGTATTTTTCAAAAACATTTTTTGGATTTGCGATCAAAACCGAGCGAGCGCGAGGAAAAGAAGATAGAGAGAGAGCGTACGTGAAGAGAGAGAGAGCGCAAGGAGACGACAAACAAAGAAGAGGGAGAAGAAGGTTGAGGGAGAACCCTAATGATTATCAGTGATCGGTGACAGAATTCGCCATCCTTCATAGCCCGCCGGTATGAAGTGAAATTTTTGAGTTGCTTGGTGTTTGATAGTAATTGATTTGTTTTATGGAGGGGAAGGCCGCACTGCCGCCGATTGTCGATGTTATGAATAATTTTAAAATTAGCACTTTCAATTTTCAGACATAAAAATTTGTATTTGCTAGTTATTATATATCTTATTTATGGTGGTTCTTTTTCAAATTTTAAATACATACATATATATATGTGTGTGTGTGTGTGTTTGTGTGTGTAATTAGTTCAAAAAAACGTATTGTTATTGTTAATTTAAATTCATGTTATTGAGTTTTTTTTTTTTGGAGATGAAAATTTTTTCCGATGGAACTTCTCATCCGAAATTCCGTTGGAAAAAGTTTTCCCATCTGCCAATTAAAATTATGTCTGACAGAATTTCCGACAGAAATTTTCATCGGAAAATCCGTCGGAACCTGTCAGAATCTGTCGGAACAAAATCTCCTACGAGAGTTTTCCCGATGGATAAAATCCATCGAAAATTCTGTCGGAAATCCTTCTTTTCCGTCAGAAATGAGGGAAATTTCTGTCGGAAATTCGGTCGGCACTGAGTTGCACTTTTGTAGTGATTCCAGATTTTTATTTTTTTCTCTTTTTTTTTCTTTTTTTTTTTTTGAAAGCAAACAAAAACCAAAGCAACTTTATACAAGACAAGTGGGAGAGCCAATCATAGAAGATTAAGACCCTAAGATAATGATGATACTGTAAACGAGGATTGGATTACACATCTATAATGAGCAATTGGGGTTAGAATTAGGGCCTAGAATGACACTTTGAGGACGAAAATCTGTCATATATGTCATGCTGCTGTCAAGCTAATAGTCGAAGAATAGGAGATTTAAGCTGATCAGAATAGTACAAAGTTTCACCCAAGCCAGCAAGAAAAACTATATAAAACCTCAAAATTTTCACAAAAATATGCACAAAAAGATATATGACTTCCCACCCCCCATACCTAAATCTCACAATGTCCTCATGATTGGGAGCCAAGGAGTCACTACCACCACAAAAACACATAAAAACAAAGAAAATGAAGTCACACACATAAGACACACAAAAGAAGGCATACAAAAAGGAAAACTAAGCAAAAAGGTGATTAAAGCCATCAGTTGGCCCAACAATATCCCAAATTTCACCTCAAAGTTGATCACTAACAAAAACACAACCTAATATCCATAACTAAATAGAAAGAAAAAGAAAGAAAATAAAAAGAAGGGAAAAGAGTTAGAATGAATATACCAGATCGGGCACTGGATGTACCCAAACTATGCCACAGGGGCATAAAGAGCCTCAGTCACTCCTTGTCTCTCAAGACTCAAGCTTTCAACTCAGATGCAGTCAAAACTCACAAGAGCTTATCATGCGCCTGTGCATGCATATCAGAATAATGTAAGTGAGAGAATAGAAAAAAGAAAGAAGCAAATGTAGTTAGTGTCCTCTTACACTCATCAAATGCCATGAAAAAATCAGACGCATGATCAAATAAAGCACTCCATGTGATCTTCCTAGGCACGTCCTCTAGGTATGCACATTAAGGGTCAAAGGAGGGATTATACCCTCTAATGTCGCCTAGGGACTGGTGAAATGCATGCAATTAAGGAGGTGATGGAAAGGATGGGGGATGAAATGGGGACTAGGTCAAGTGACTCGGTACAAATGGGGTCAATATGCTCAATGCTAGGAGTGGCACAAACCCTCACATCATCACTATATAACTCCTCAAAAGAAGGCTCTAACAACGTAATATCGTCCGATCAATCAAGCGAATCATCCTCAACACAACTAGCATCACCCCTATGAGACCCACCCATCTCTAACCCCGTGCACTGAGCTAAAGGGAGGGGAGAAGAAAGCGCAAGACACCCTCAGTAGTGTCTCTAGGTGTGCTAAGTAAGGATGGAGCGATGATTGGTAAAGATGTCAAAGGAGGATCAATCACTTCCTGTAGGTCGGTCAAAGGTAAATCAACCATAAAATCAGGCTCTAAGGGAAGGAAAGACTCATAAACATCATTGAGACTAACCGCAAGTGTAGGAGAAGATGGACTTGGGTCGGTCCCATGCAATTAGCCACACTCCCTCATCTTACCAACAAAACACACATGTCACTCATTCTTTGTGTCTATTACGATATTAAGTCTAGCATAGCATGCATCGGAAATATCATAATAAGGACATGAATTCATATCATGTTCCAAAGGTCGACAATAAGAGCACATAAGAGGAGAATAAGTGTGCAAATCATAGGGAATTGGGGAAGGACACACAAAAGACTCACTAGCGATCTCATGATGCCATTGATACCAAGTCAAAGACTCAAACAAATCCCACATCTCTTCAGCAACTGAAAAGCACGAACCACCATAACACATAGACTCAAGGATGGCTTGGGTATGTGTTATCTCCTCAAGCATAACATTGCATGTTTTCCATTTTCCATACATGAAATGGATATATTGAGTATGATAATCATTTAATCGAGACAAATATTGCAAAAAAGGTTCATGCTCAAATTTAGGTAAACGAAAAATAGCCATCTTGATTTTTTTTTCAAATTTTTGATTTTTTTATTTCTTTGGATTTCTCTAAAGGCCTATTCTCGAATGCTCAAGTAAATCCTGATATTAAAAAGCATCAACTCCTTGACAACGACTCCAAAAACTTGTTACAATATAAATTACCGCAAGTGCACGGCATAGTTGTAGCTAGCAACCGATAAATACGGGTCGCATTCCATAGGGAGTTGTGTTTTAGGTACCAAGGTTAACTCAACCGTGTCGATCTAGGCATGATAGAGGGTAAAGGAAAAAGGAACTAAACTACTAGAATAAGCAAACAAAAAGGACTTGGATTGTGATCGAATCTAAGACGAACCAACTAATCAAGTCGAGCCTTTATCTTCCTAAGTTATGCTAGTATTCAGAGATGGTCGGTTGCATCATTAAAGATCACCCAAGCCCTCTCTCAAGGGTCAGGAGCTAGTGTAATTGTCCTCACCTCCTATTTTCATGGGATTATCTCAATTAAACTATGAGATTGACAATCCTTGACCTAACCAGCGACCGAGACTATTTTCATGTCCACATCCCAGCTATTCTCTCTATCCTCACTAGACAATCAACATCACCTCTTAGTATAAGTCAATTGTCCCAAAATACAGATGAAAGCTTTTTCAAGCATTTCATCAAACACTTGGCGGACATCAAAGCAAACTATAAATTCAAGCATAAGCAAGGTTCGTAAATGACTAAACAAGATCAATTAGCCATTAAGAGGCTAACACCATCCAAATCAACACAGACTAACAATTAAACCTCACAAACACAATTAAACCTAATTATAACTAAACACACAATCATGAACACAAACATGAAATAGCAAGGAAATTAGAGTAATAACAAAATCTAACAAACTAATAAGCATGAATTAATCACAAAAACTAAGAATCAAACTTAATCAAAACAAGAACAAAGCATAAAAAAATAGAGCGAGAAAGAGAAGATGAAACTTATGTCGATTGAGTGAACTTGAGAATCCACAAGTTTGAATCCAAACAAACAAAAACAAATCCTAATCTTCCTAATCTAATTCTCCTAAATGGGATTTTTATTGGCTAAATCTAAGCTAAGCACTCACAAAAAGTAGCTGAAAGAGAGCTGTGGAGAGCCCCCCAACAAAACGCCCGAAGGGGCTTTAAATAGAAAAATAGTGCGAGCGCGCAGGGAAAGGCGGCGCACGGCCGTACCACGTTTCTAGCACGGCCTTGGCTCCTGCTGCGTGGCCATGTGCTCTACTGTTTCCTTTAGCTCTGCTTCCCTCGGTGCTCGATGGCTTCGTCCGACCTCTATTCTTTCTTGAATTCATTCCCAAAACCTTCTTTTTCTATCAAAATCCGAGAATTTCTCTTGCAAGTAAGGCAAAACACATTATAAGTACAATATGAATTAAAAAAGGTGAATTTGACCCTTCCTCACCTAAATTCGGCATGAAAGCCATGAGAAAAATGAATCGAATAGGGGCTAAAATGATGTCAAATATAGGTGCAACACACTGAAATAGAGCCTTTCGAAATCGGTTGCGGGCTCGGGATAGGCGACAATAGCGGTGCAGTCGTGCAGGGGACAGACGGGGGAATGACCGGGGTGGAGTTTTCGGTTATCATAGTGTGGCGGGTGGTGCTAGAGAATCGGTGGCGGCGGTGGTAGGGTTAGCTAGGGTTTTGGTGAGAGGGGCGAGAAAAAGGCGCGAAAATCCTTTCCGTGGAAAGCAAGAAAGGAAAAAACAATCAGATCGGGATTCGCGGCTTTGATACCATGTAAATGTAATGTAAGACTCTAACCCAATTAGGGAGTCTGGGTATATATATATATATAATAATCACGGAGTACAAAAATTACATAATTATTCTCTGTGCACTATTAAATCAGAAGACGTGGCATCAGTGCGACAGGGATTTCTAAAATGAAGTAATTATCATCCGAATGATACATGTTGCATTTAATTCATCTGCACCTATATTCATCCTATTTTATTAATAAATTGCTCAATGGTCTGGAAATATGCTATTTTTCTTCAATTATCAAAAACTGCAAAGTATGTTCACAAGAAGATTATGCGTACTCCATACAGACGTGGTTTTTTCTATTTCTTTTTTTTTTTTTGACATTTGGTGCCTTTCAGGTTTCGGATATTAATTTTTTTAATCCTATCATTTTCGGCTTAATTTTCATCACTCTTAAATCTCTAGTTGTATATTATTTAAATAATGTTCTGGCCTAAAGTTTGAAAAAATCATATGGAATTACCAGTTTACGAAAGCCTGCACCTGCTTTTCTCTCTCTTTTGGCACCATGAAATGCTGGGATTGAACCCATCTTTTACTTACTCTTTTACTAAAACACTAGTCTCATGAAAACACTTTCTTGTGTTACAGCACTTCTCTTCCATAGTCCCTCTCTATATATCTCTATTTGCCATTTGAACAACCTAGAAATTGAACGAACTTTGGGTGTGATTATATTGTAAATCTTCAAAGGCACGAATGTTGAAGAACCAACTTGTTTGAAATTTTGTTGCAACGGTTGTGGGAAGAATTTGATAGAGTTGATAAGAATATGAAGAAGGAGAGGCTGAGATTGAAGATCAAGGTCTAGAATTCAAAATAAAGGAGATAACTTGTTTTTCCCTTTTAAATCATCGAATGTTGGAGGAAGCTACAAATAAGGCAATGAGAGAGAAAGTTAGGATCGAAGAAGACACGAGAGGGGAATGGATTTGTTTCTTGGAATTGTGTTTAACTTACTCTACCGATTTTCAAAGTAAAAGGCCAAAAGGAGCAGTAACTTAGGCAACTAAAGGGTGCTTTGCCTGTCGTGCCATTGGCTCATCAGAATGTGGTCTATATATATATATATATATATATATATATATTGATAGAAGAATGTGGTCTATATATATATATATATATATATATATATATATATATATATATATATATATATATATTTGATAGAAGAATGTGGTCTATGTTAAAGTTCATCAAAGTTAAGGGTGGAAAAAATTAAGTTGCAAATGACAGGGTTGAAGAAATTTATGTCCAAACCCTGAAGAGTGCTAACTAAAAAACCCTCCACACACTCAAGGCAATAAATTGAAACACTACCCAACTTCAGCGCCTGGATTCCCATTCATACACGAACACCTATCACAACCAGCTGTGAAATAATTGCCAGAAAAGCCCTAAAATACTTGTTATAAAACCCATTTCAAAGAAGGGATTTGGTACAATCAAAAATTATATTAATGTGTTTTTTGTTAATTTGTGAGAAAATACAAAAAATGAGAAAATATAAAAAATGAAAACCAAAGAAAAGAAGAAAAAATAAGAACAGCAAAATATCTTATTATTTGGGTAAGTTCACATTGGTTTGATTTGGAAATGAAGTAATTTTGTTGGTTGTTTTTGGAAGGACAAAGTATGGCTCGGAAAAGCTGATCCTACTCGATTACCAACCCGAAACCGACACAAAGTTAAGTAAGTTTGGGTATAAAGTTTCAACCCGTTTAATTAAATGGGTTGTCACGTTCAATTCGTTTAATTAAATGGGTTAAGTTCAGTTCGAGATCCTCGACACAAAAAAGTACATATTTAACCCATTTAATTAAATGGGTTAAATTACTCAACTCATTTTTCCATTTGACATTTATCCGTTTATCCTTTTATTATACAATTAAGAATACAAAATTTTAAAAATTGTGAATTATGATGAATCGGGGGAGTTTTAGAGAGTAATCGTTTATTGTGATTTGTAAATTTAATTTTTAACACTATGTAATTACGTATTAGTTGAAAATATTAAATGTGTAAATGGGTAATTAAGCGATTGAACTCGACCTGTTTATCTTAAATGGATTAAGCAGGTCAACCCGTTTAAAAATTAAATTGGTGTAGGTCAAGGTTTTTCAACCCGTTTAATAAACGGGTTAGGTTTAAGTTGAGAAATTCTCAATCCGTTTAAATTCGACACGAACACGAACCCGACCGACTTGGCCTATTACCCAGCTCCAGGAAAAAGGTTCCATAAAATGGAATTCTTGTGTTTGAACTTTCAAGCTGATGACTTTTGGCATGCAATCTACTCACATTGATTTTCCACATGGTTTTGGCCTAATTTGGAAATGAAGTGATTTTATTGGGTGTGGGTTTTTTTGAAAGGAAAAGAGCAACATAGAATGGAAATCTTGTGCGGCAAGCTGATGACTTTTGTCATGCAATCTTCATGCTGATTTTCCACGTGGTTTTGAAAAGTGATTACGAAGATCTTGTAGGTTATGAAAAAGACTTAGGTCACTTCTTTCGGCTAGTAAATATGGTTGATAATCAGGAGAAGTTAATAAAGATTGGAAGAAGTTGATAAAAGTTGGGGAGAAATGTTTTTTTTTGGGGGGGGAGAATTGGTAAAGATTAGAAAAAATTAGGAAAGATTAGAAGAAGTTAGTAAGAGTTGGAAGCCATTGGTAAAAATTGGAAAGGAGTGGATACATATTTTTTAGTTTAGCTTTTGTCCTAATATTTGATAATTAGAAAAACAACTAAAATTTGTACATTTCCACAATATATTTTTTTACTAATGTGATGAGCGCTGTTGTAACTTTTCCGATTTGTACAACTTTTAATATGTTTATGAGATTTTTTGTGGAGGATGTATAATTTTTATATATTTTAAACATGTATAGATATATGTATTTTTTTCTGTTGATTTTATATTCGAAGTACTTTGATATACATATTTGTAAAGTTGACAATGACATGTCGTTAAATGTTTCTATTGCTTACTTTTTGAAATGGAATGTTGCAATAATTTCTATAGCTTATGTAAAAAATCTTATAAGCGAACATTGTTATTAGATTCACATTTGCAAATAACACAAAAAAATCTTCAACATATTTTACTTATGTAAAAATTAACATTATTTTGCTCAAATGCACTCATTCAATACGCCGACCTAAAAAATAACCGAAAGGCATATTTGTGGTTAAAAAGATAATTAATTCATATGATAATTTACAAGTTGTGAAAATTTTAAAGGGGATGTGCAAGAGTTAAGAAAGAGTGGTAAGATATGGTAAGAACTGGTGAGAGTTGTGAAAGATTGGTAAGATTGCAAAATATTGAATTTTATTTTGGGAATAATTGGGAAGAATTGGTAAAAGTTGGCAAGAGTTAATAAAAATTGGTAAAAGTTGGTAAATTTACATTTACGAATGAAAAGAGTGGGCCCTTAGATAGTATAAGTAAGGGCTAACACTATGGTCGTAAGGCACCTAAGAATGTGTGAGAGATATCCTTTTGACCTAATTTGCGGTCCTAAGCAATGAAGGATCTTGAATGATTATGTGAGAAAAGGTATTTGTAGGATGTATTGCAGGCCAAACTGCAAGTAGCGGAAAAGCATGTAAAGAGGGGAAGATAGATTCTTAAGAGTGAGGGGATGACTCAAAAGAGACTTGATTGGGAGCAAAAGATTGTCATGAGTGTACCCAATTATAATCTATCTTTTCTTATTGTATGTATACTAAAGGACTAACCTTTTAGCTACGGAAGCATAGGAATCTAGCTACTCGGAAATTGCCCATGAGACATGTTTAGAATAGAAAGGTGATTACTAGAGTCACCCCAGTTGCCCACATCCGCAACCTAAACCCGAGCGGGTGGTAAGGCAACTGTGAAAGAGAGGGATAGATAGGGAGTCTTGTATTTAGGCTTATTGTCACTCATCATGATTAGATCCCCAAACCCCCTTTATATATTTTTAGGTTATAATGACCACCACCACTTAGGTGGCGATCGTGGTCACCATCAATAATGTCTAAAATTTTTCATTTACTCATACAATAACCACATTGAGTAAACAAGAAAATTAAATGCTTAAAATACCGCAAAAATAATTCATGCTCAAATTAGGAGAAATGAAAAATTGCCATCGTTTTTTTCCTCAACATTTTTCCAACTTTTTAATTTTTAATTTTTTTGGTTTTTTTTTCAAAGAAAAACAAAATGGTTAGTCAAATCTATTGAGAAAAACTCAATATCCGACACTTGTCATCGATAACGGCGCCACAAACTTGATATGGCTACAAGCGCATAGTGACATTGCAGCAAATCAAGGTCGTCTCCCACAAGGACTAAGTTGGTTTATTGGGCTTTATCCCCTTAAGATAGGCCAAGCGAATCAAAATTTGAGATTTGAAATTAAACTATTCAGCTATCTAATCTAACAAATAAACGATCATAGAATTAAGCAAATCAAGCAACCACCCGTTCCACGCATCAAACAAGCACTTTTTCCTTAATTGATTGTTTTAAAATCGACAATCAAAGTGTCACATCCCTCCTTCAAGGTAAAGTGAAATACCTAAATCTAATCAAGTACCATTTCTCAAGGGCTCTCAATTTATTTAGGTTCATTAAGCATGCGATTATATATCAAATTTATGGTTTCTCAATTGGAGTGACTTTCTTAAGACTCTAGTCTCAGGATTCAAGTATCGCGTTTCACATTTCTGTTCTTCCTTCAATATCCAAAACATGTAAGAAAGTGATCAAATTTCTTACAAGATAAGAAATTTTTAAGATTCGATAGGACAAGTCAATAGATTCCAAAATAGCAAGGAGATCAACCCATCAAAATTGGGGAAATTAACAAGTATTTGAATAAATCCAAGATCATAGCAGTAAAAGATATTCAAAATTACAAAACATAATCCTAAAATGAGAAAAGAGAAGAGAAGAAAAGAGAAATGAAGAGAAATGCTCAGTCAAATAACGTGCTTGAATCTGTAGATTGCAAACCCGACATAGAATCCTTCCAAGATGTTCACTTCAATTCGCTCTCTCCCTCTGATCTAAATCTAAATCCTAATCTAGATGATGAATGTTGAAGAGTGGAATGGAATATGATGCAAGGGAAGCAGTAAAAACCAATTTTTATCGCTGAAATCAAGTCTACAAACGTAACAAACACTTGGAACTCAAAAAGTTGTGAAGAAAAATAACAGGTTAAGGGAAACAGGGACCACCACGGACCACCATGGTCTATAGGACCAACCACGGATAGGTCGTGGTGGCATCTGGCCTGGTTGTTCTCCCTCTTTTGACTTACTGTATCTCTTGGGCCTCCCTAGACTGTGGTTCTGGCCATGTACGGTTTGTCCAAGTTGGGTATCTTTGGGCCTTTTTTTCTACCTTCTTTGATCGATAAGACCTCAAAATCTTCATTGTACTATTATGCTTTGAGCTCACAAGATCAAAAATCTACAAGTACTCTCAAACAAGCGAAACCAAGCATAATAGCAGAAGTATGGGTAGAAATCATACAATTAAGCATATTAATCTCCTAAAATGACTCCCAAACACTCGTGAAATCCTATGCAGATATGACATTCATCAAGGATACTATTAGGATATTATTATGATTTTACAATATTAGGATATTATTCTGCTCTTGTAATATTAGGCAAGTATATATATATATATATTTAGCTTTCTATTCTCTTGTGTCCTAAGCAGATCTCACGATCTTTGTACTCTTCTCCTATTTGTATATATACAATCATATGGTCAAGGGAGTAAAGGCAGAGAAAGATTTCTCCCGAATTTCATCTTTACATTTACCTTTCATTTCACAATTACAAACAAAAAAACTAATAAAAAAGTGAATTTGACAAATGAGGGGAGCTTTATGTAGTAATTGGTTGATATGTAAATAATCTTAATTTTTAATGATTTTTAATAATATATTAATCGTAGATATTGAACTGGTAAAATAGATAGATGATTGAAATGAACTAAAACCCATTTATCTTAAATGGATGAATCTAAGGCTTTCCAAGTTAATGTACCCGTTCAAAATTAAATAGATATGATCTAAGATTTTCCAAGTTGTTCAATAAATGGTACAAATTCAGGTTAAGAAACTTTTAACTTATTCAATTTAAACACTAACACAAATCCGACCGGACATAACATAATTTTTAGAGCTACACATAGATGTCGTTAAATAGTAGGTAAAAAGTAATATTGTCTCTCGTAAAACGAAAATTTATATAAACATCATGCACTATATACATAAGTCACACCACTCTAGTCGAAAAAACTGAATTTACGTGCGTTAAGCGTGCTCACTTGCAAAATCAAAGTCAAGAATAGAAGTCGATGTTGACTCTAAGAGTCATATATTGATTTTGATGATAACAAACTAAATAATTATTTGAGTTGAAGATATATGCTCAAGTATAAGTGTACATGCTGTCCAGATCAAGAATTGGAAAAAGGAAACTATTGCATTGCCAAATCATGAGGAGATAACATATGATTGCTTAAGGAAAACATATGCGTGATATTGATTAATTGAAAAATCACTCAAGTAAATTACTTAGCTGATTCAAAATTTGAAATTCAAATTTTGATTATTCAAATTAAGCAATCTATCATAATTTTATCCTCACTCTTGATACTTGCCATGATGAAAAGATATGATATGATTTGAGTCAAATAAGCTAATATTATTTCTTAATTCTAGAAAGTTTTCCTGTCATATTTTTAGAAGATATTGTGCAGCATCCCATTAACCCAAATCATGACAAGAAAGGCAAGAAAATCAAAACAGCAACAGCTGAGCAGAAATCAAGGGCCTGAAATGCCATTTCAACATACCCTAGGCAGAACTTCCATATTTGATGGACGAGTGCTAAAGCTTATAAATAGTGGCCAAACTGAGGGAGAAAAAAAACACGAAAAAGGTAGTACGAAAAACATCATTTGAGCATATACTTTGAACTATTGTACTGAATGTTATTTTGTGATCAAAAGTTGTGAGTGTATTGAGGATTCTTTATTAAGGAATGAACTTAGGAGTTGGTGTGAGGTTACAACTCCCCCATACTTAAATCAAGAGGTTGATTTAAATATTTAGGATCTCTAGAGTGAGGTAACTCTGAGAGATTATAAGAGTTCATCTTAATAAAAGAAGTACAGAGTTGAATCCTAGAGTTGGATAACTCTAGGCGGGGACCTAAGCCTGATTGAGGCCCAACCTCGTTAAAATATCGCTGCGTATTGTCTCATTTTATTTCCTATTCTTGCTTTCAATCTTTTTTTAAAATTTCTGTGATTAACCTATTCACCCCCTCTAGAGTAATCTGAGTCTTCAATTGATATCAGAGCGGGTGCTATTATCTTAAGATTTAACCGTCTAATAGCTTTGATCCTATGGCTAGTTATAATCTTGATTCTGATTGCCCACCTCTTTTATGGGTATTAATTATCTATGGTGGTAGGAAATAACGAAATTCTATGTTAAACACAAAGATCTCGATCTTTGGGAGATTATCAAGAAAGGACCCATTATCATTGAAAAATCAAAGGATCAGTTTACTAATGATGATCACATGATGATGTCCAAAAATTCTAAAGCTATTAATATGCTATACTGCGGCCTTTCTATTGAGATTTGTGAATCAATTTTTTATTGTAAAAGTGCAAAGGAGATTTGGAATACTCTTTGTCAATTATATAGTACTAATGAAAAAATTTTAGATCTTGATTTGGTTAAACAAGAGGAGACAATTGAGGTCAATAAGTCCAAAGTTTATAATGCTGGAGACGACAATGACTCATACAGAGAGCATAGTGAAATGACCAATGTCAATAAAAAAATTCAAGATGTTAAGGATGATGACTATTTCTGTGGAGAATGAATAGATCAGATGCAAGATCGACAAGGACTAGAGTGTGACTCTCAAGAATTACTAGCTCTACAAAATGAGAAAAATGAGGTAAATTCTTTAATTAATTATTTTTCTCAATCCGATCTTGAATCTACTGATTTGAAAACTGCAATTGATAAATATGTGTTAAAATTTCCTAGTTATAGCAATAAATTAAGAAAATATGTCAAGAAAAAGCCAACGCGATTTTTAGCCTCTTTATTCTCCCTTGATACTAACCATGATGGACCCAACAGAAAAGGGGTACCAATATTTTGGTCAAGAAATTTATTTTGCCAGAAATTAACAGAGATTACTGGACAATTATATAGAACGTTCTTCATACATCCTCATGGAAAAATCAAACAAAGTCCACAAGCCTTTAAAATCTCAAAAAGTTCAAAGAGACAAAATTTGGTTGGAGGTATGCAAACAGAGGTCATACAATTGGTAAGTAATGGATTGCCTAAGGTAAAACTTCGGTAAACTTTATTTCTCAATTTTTTCCATCCATATTTCTTACATATCTCATGTTGAGGGAGAGATAAATTATGCGTCCATACATTGATTGAGTGTCGATTTGATTATTTAATAGAGGGAAGATGCTACATCTTATTTCTAAATAGTTGTTTACATGAAATCGCTTATACAGAGGGACGTTGATATGATTATGCCTTTTAATATTAAATCATGTTTTGATTCCATATAACTCTTACATAGCATGACTTGTTCATTTCAATAGGCTTGCATTAAAATTTGACTTAGCTTTCTTACTTCACATGTGCTTGCCTTCGTTAAATTCAGTGATGTGTCTTATAATTTATATACCAATGTTCATAATATGGTTCCCTATTAATTATGTTTGTGAATATGAGATCTTGCTGAAACCGATATCTCCATACATGGCTATAAGTTTCAACCCATTCACGATGTAAGTAGTTGATTGAATTCTTTAATCCCTGTGTATGATTATATGACTCATGGTTGACTATTAATTCTTTTATTGTCATCGATACGATTTATCTAATATTGAATTTTGGCATAAATAATGTTATGGATGCTCAATCAGTACAACTTATACCATTTGAGCTACTTCAAATTACTCTTAAAAATAGAAGAGTTATTTAGAAGAGTATTCATATTCTAACATCTCTCGTGATCACATGTATGCATGGATTCATAAGAAATACAATCCTATAAGTTTTGAGTATATGATTGACGTTGATGATACTATGCTTTGAATTCATGGACATAGAACGTGATGTTTATTCTCTTAAGCAATACATTAAGTGGGAGAATATAATTTGATATAATATAATCTTCTAATATCCCTATACATGATATTATATGATCCAATTATTCTTATGAGAGGTCAAAGATGTCATAATGCCGTCATCTACGTGATTGTGATCAATGATGCATATCCTTGCCCCTTTACTTAAATTGATATCATATGTTTTGAATATTTTCATCAAGGAAGAGAGAAAGCTTGATCTATATATCATATATGCATGTTTTGAAATTTTATGATTTTACCAATGGTTACTATTTATCTTATAGTGAATTTGGTATGAACTAGATTACGATTTATCCCATAAATGATCCATGATTAATTATTCTTAAAGTTGACAGATTGTATGTTTTTAGTGGGTAGCACTTTTATATGTGGAGATATTCACTCATGCTTATTCTCTTGAGTAATTAATTGGAATTGTTGTAATCCTCAAGATTGATGTTCTATGCTTCAATTACTTTGATAAGGGAAAGGAAGCATATACTCTAATGCACTTAGTCATTTGATATGATGTTACTCATACTATCCTCTTGCAACATTTAATAGGGTAGAGAAAAATTTGGATTTTGAATGTCCATACTCTATGTGCCGTCATACCTGAAAGAATTATATGCTTATGAATTTAATTTTTATGTAACTCTACATCACATAAATTGAGAAGGAATGCTTTCTTACTATTGATGATTAAATAAAAAATTTTGTGGATAATTATTTTTCCCACATGAAAAGAAGTCCGGCGCATGAAAAGAATTAAGCTTGCAATCGAGATGCCTTGAATTTCAAAATCTTAAAAAGAAGGTTAGTTTGATTGTTTACACGAGAATGCCAAATATATAAGGTTTATATTGAAATATCTAGAACTTGAAAATGGATCAGAATGTTGAATTACGTGTTTGGGTTCAAAACAAGTTAAAAAAAAAATTTACTACTATTGAACATTAGACTTAATTTCTTGGAAATATATTGTTTTGATTATTCTCTCTAAATAAGGAGAGATAAAATATGTTCTTTATTGTCTATATATTACATGTGCATGAGAAGATTCATCCAGTGAATCTTGGTACATGTAATTGATTTTGATGATTTATTATAATCTAGCTCATCAACTGAAAACCCCATATTCATTTTGCGGAAGTCATTTTGAGGGGGGATATAACATGATTGTTGTATAATCTATGTTATCATTTCTCCAGTATTATTGTTCCAAGTAAGAAGCTATACATAATATTTTTTATCTCTTATGTCTCTATAATTCCATGCTGATTCTCCTAATAAAATATACTAAAGGGAAGATAATTCTGACATGAAATTGCTATTATATATCTGGGGATGATCTTGTGACATTTATGTTTAACAGGAGAAATTAAGTGTTCTGACTATCAATTATATTTTAATTTGTCATCTTAACTTTGTGAGCAATCTTACTTTAGTTAATTTTAGGGGGCAGGTATCTTAGTTAATGTGCTATAATATTTACATGTTATCATCTATATGGTTGTACATTCTCAACGTTGCTATACCAAGATTGGCCATTAATATGATTTGCTTTCTATTAATTCTAGCTTGAATTATTAGCTTTATGCTGGCACATTATGTTGGACTGATTATTTTTGAAAGGAGGATCAATAATTCGATTCTTCGTATATTATATATCACCTACATGATATTAAGTCAAGCTTTGATCATATATGATACACTATCATGGTTCAATCATTTTTGAAAGGGGGAGACATGAAGAGTTTTGAATTATGGATATTATAATATATTAGTGTCTCCAATGATAATCCTCGCTTATGTTATTTCATGAGAAAGTGAAGTCCTATATGACACTGCTTTTAATGTTGACATATAGCCCCATTTTCATACTTGTGAGTACTATATTAAGGGGGAGCCATGCTATTAATATACAATGATATTTTACATCCCTTTTTGCTGATGACAAAGGGAGAGAAGTATTATCAGCTGAGGGTAAGTACATACAAGAATCAAGGTATGTATTTTCATATTCCTTCATACCAGCACTGGATTGTTTGTCATCATCAAAAATGGGGAGATTGTTGACTCTAAGAGTCATATATTGATTTTGATGATAACAAACAAAATAATTATTTGAGTTGAAGATATATGCTCAAGTATAAGTATACATGCTATCCAGATCAAGAATTGGAAAAAGGAAATTATTGCTTTGCCAAATCATGAGGAGATAACATATGGTTGCTTAAGGAAAATATATGCGTGATGTTGATTAATTGAAAAATCAATCAAGTAAATTACTTAGCTGATTCAAAATTTGAAATTCAAATTTTGAGTATTCAAATTAAGCAATCTACCATGATTTTATCCTCACTCTTGATACTTGCCATGATGAAAAGATATGATATGATTTGAGTCAAATAAGCTAATATTATTTCTTGATTCTAGAAAGTTTTCCTGCCATATTTTTAGATGATATTGTGCAGCATCCCATTAGTCCAAATCGTGACAAGAAAGGCAAAAAAATCAAAACAGCAATTGTTGAGTAGAAATCAAAGGCTTGAAATGTTATTTCAGCATACCCTGGGCAGAACTTTCATATTTGGTGGACGGGTGCTGAAGCTTATAAATAGTGGCCAAATTGAAGGAGAAAAAGACACAGAAAAGGCAGTACGAAAAACATCATTTGAGCACATACTTTGAACCATTGTACTGAGTGTTATTTGTGATCAAAAGTTGTGAGTACATTGAGGATTCTTTATTAAGGAGTGAACTTAGGAGTTGGTATGAGGTCACAAGTCCCCCATACTTAAATCAAGAGGTTGATTTAAATATTTGGGATCTCTAGAGTGAGGTAATTCTGAGAGATTATGAGAGTTCATCTTAATAAAAAAAGTAAAGAGTTGAGTCCTAGAGTTGGATTACTCTATACAGGGACCTAAGCCTGATTGAGGCCCAACCTCATTAAAATATCGCTGCGTGTTGTCTCATTTTAATTTCTATTCTTGCTTTCAATCTTTTTTTAAAAAAATTTCTGTAATCACCCTATTCACCCCTTATAGGGTGATCTGAGTCTTCAGTCGATAAATGAATAATGAAGGGGGAATTAAAGGGAATGACTATTCAAAATCATCGTCCGAAACAAAACGTGGCAACTAGCAATGCCAACCCTAGTCGCATATTATTTGTTGACTTGACTTGAATATGCTACTTGGTAAGGTATTTCCATCCAAATACATGTAAACATCGATAATATATATATCATACGGTTAAGAGTATATACTCTCACTTGCTCTATATATATATATATATATATATATATATATATATATATATATATATATATATATATATTCTAGTGTGTATTTGTCATATAGATAATTTTTAATATGTGGCGCTAAAGTAACTTAATTATAGAAATTTGTGCCCTAAAAATGTGATATAGACTTTGATAAACATTTGCAATTAAAATAATTAGAGAATATATCAGTTAGCAAATGATAAATATTTTAACGCCAACCCCAATCCCACATTAGCTGCTGACTTGACGTCAATGCGCTACTTGGTAACGTATTTCCATCCAAATAAGTGTAAACATCTGCAGTCAAAGTAATTAGAGACTATATTAATTAGCAAAATGATAAAAATTTTACTGTAAGCTAAGACACTTCTAAAGCGCTTTGTTTGGATTAAAAAATTATATTATCATGCATTAAATTTTCAAAAAAAGGAATTGATTGAGTAGTATAAGGATTTTACAACTTATACATGCTGTAGAATCATTTTTTATTTATTATTTTTGACAATTAAAAATTATGCATATTACACACCTCATGGACCGGGTTGATTCAATTAGGGTATCATTTTATATATGCCGATGTAGTCGATAAACACTAGAGCTTTACGATTCATAATTAAGTTTAACTATTGAAAATTTAGTAATTTTAAATCATTTAATATGTTAATTTTAATCAATGTAAGACAGTTAAGAGGTGTCATCCTATAAAATATATATCATCACTTAATTAATTAAAGTCTCTTTAGCATATAATATGATTACCTGAAGTTTTTTGGTTTTTATGGTTTGTGGCACATCTATAAGTTGGGGATGGAAGTTATAAGCATCTGCTAGTCGATTTTCTTTTTTGAAAAAAGAATATAAAAGTGTCTAAAAACTCTTTTGAAAGCACATTTATGCATGTATTCTGTATTTATTAAATTTCACAAAATTCGCAAATAGGACATCTTTATATAGAATTTTGGACTCTTGGTCATTATCGGCAGTCGCAAAAAATTAAAGAATGACTAAAATAAATTGACTTATATCATCAAAAAAGAATGACTAAAATAAATTGACTTAGAAGTCAACGAAAAACCAACTAAATACAGACCATGTTTCACACCATGTTTCACACCATGTTTCTGACCAGTTACCGGTATATAAACAAAGACAGGCTGCTTCATCTTCCTTCATCACAAACCTGACGCATGCATTTGGGCGTAGGCATCAGTTGCAACACAGAAAAATGAAGGTAATAATACGTAAGCACAGACTTCACAGTTACATTGATATTTGGTGCGCATATCATGTGAAGCATAATTTGACGATATGTATACCATACCTTGCAGCAAAAGATAGTGATAAAGGCAAGAATCACTTGCGAGAAATGCAAGATGCAGGCCATGCAGACTGTCGCCAAAGCATCACCAGGTTGTCAACTGTACTTATTCATGCACAACAATATGTTGCACCTACGAGCATATCAATTTTACGTTAAGGAAGAATGTACTAATTATTTTGTTCCATTTTAAACTGAAAAGTAACAAAATAATTACGAATAAGAAAATCATTAAATCTTAACAACAGTTGAAATAGTTGAGGCTATATGGTTCAGTTGTGCAATGTGTATGGAAGAGGTACCTGTTGTCTGAGCAAATTAGTCCAGTGCATTATATGGTAATAAAAAGTTGTGCCGTAGTCGGGCTGCAATATTAAGCAAACATTGGGCAAAGGTACTACAAGGGACAGTATGTTGCAGCAATATCTCACTTTGTTGGCCCTTTCAAAAGAGTCCAACAATAGAATGTTTTGTTTCCACAAGGAATATTAGGGTTTGATTTTCGCCAATTCATACGTTCGCATGCATCAATATTAGGGTTTGATTTTCCCGAATTCATGCGGTGTCAAGCACTCAATTAACATATGGTTATGCATGGAGATACCCATATGCAGGGGTAATATCAATGAAAGTAGAGGGGGATGAAGTGGTGGTAAAAGGGGATGGAGTTGATTGCACAACACTAGCATCTGCGCTCAGGAAGAAGTTGGGGTGGGCACATATTGTCAGTGTTGAAGTTGAAGAACAAAATGAAGCAGTAGCAGCTAGCACAAAGCCAGCACCACCATCCCCTCCCCCGGCTCCATCTATTATTTCACCAATTCCTTACCCTGTTCCATATTACCCTGCTTGTTCTCCGTACACTGAATTTTATGTGTGTGAGCGTCCAAGCCCAGATCCTTGCTCCATCTTGTAAAAGAACATCGTTCAGCGCTATTAGGATTAATGCACCAACTACGGGTCGATCATACAAGGGTTGAGCTAAAATAGGGATCAAGCATACCACAAATGCTGGTTTCAAGCGTAGGATATATCCAAAACATAGGAAATCTTCAATGTTGTATGTACGATTCATATAGAAGTGTATTGTCATTATGTTCGGAATTACCAGCTGAAGCCTTGATAAATAAAGCCTACTTATGTTCCTACTCAATTATATTGCAGCTAGTTGATCTGTTAATTACTAAGATCAAAGGCAATTGTTGGAGATCATTGTGCAAAACTTTTAAACAAGTTGCGATTGTCAACCTTTTTCAATCACTATCACCTTTTTTATCTACGCTAAATCCATAAAAGAGATGCATATCATCTAATTATCCAAAAAAATTTTTAAATTAATCGTTCGACAATCAATTTTTGACTGGACTATTGGAAACAAAGGTCGATAGAGATGGTTACAATCTAGCTAAGATGGTCCCTTATTCTTACCTGTGCCATATAAAGGTCTCACGTTTGAGTTTAATAAATTTGACACATGTTAGGTAATTTTATTAGTGTCATTAAAACATTTTTAGGGATTTTTCTACTAAAATAATTGTAAAAAGATTGGATGGTAGGTACGTGCGCGGAACAACTTTGCTCCGTGAGCGATTCTGTTCCTACTTTCTCATAGCCTCTACTAACACTCAATAAGATGGAAAATATCTTGTACACATGCCATGTGAGGCAACATATGAAGAAATGAAAAATAAATAAATTACATTGATTCTATCTCTCCGTTCTTTTTTCCAGTCGTTGTTTTTTACTCTCCCCGTTCGAATGCCACCCAAAAAAAAAAAAAAAAAAAAAGGAATGTCTTTGAGGCCGTTGTGATTGATTCAAATCAATCCAAGCACTACTTTTCAAACCATTGTTTTTGATTACAATGGTTCTTAACATGAAATCATAGCCTTTCTATACGGGAGATCTTAAGTTTGAATCTCAACAGTGCCTACATAGATTTATTATACAAGATAGGCAGAGCCTTTGTAACATCCATACTTCAAGCCCCAAAGGGCTTGACGTGAGAGGACATATTAGAATATAAACATATTCGTGGGCCTTCACCATTAATTTAAATTTTTGATTGAATTGGTTCTTGAATATAGCAGTAGAGCCTTTCGGAGCGAGATGTCTCCAATTTGAATCTCAACATCCTCATATTAATTTATTGACCAAGGTAGGGGAAACCTTTGCAACAGCCACGCCTCAAGCTCGAAGAGCATTCACATGAGAGGATATGTTAGAATATAAATATATTCCTAAACCTTCAACCATTAGTTTAAATTTTTGATTGATATGGTTCTTAAACAAATTAAATTATAATTTGGAAATTAACAATAAATATACAATAAACGGAGTATTAAATTTTCCATTTGGGTTCAATTTAAAATCCCTCTTGAACCTAGAATCATAGTGCATCGCATTAGTCCAAGAAAGCAGGCGTTGAATTGAAAATGAAAGTGGGAACATGTATCCTGCTAGAAAATAAAATGAATTTATTATGGACCTTTGTTGGACAGAAATACCTTGTAGTTGGTATTGACTGGTAACATTCCTTTGCAAATGCATGTAGACAACGTTTGCAACACGGCCAACTGGCCAAGACCTAGTCAGCTGGAGGGATGACAATGGGTCACATTTGGGTCATTTATTTTTTTTTTTTTTGGGGGAAAACTTGCATCCATATCCACCCCATATCTTGTTAGGCCCAGAAATGATGGGACTCAGATCCAAACCTTGTGGGTTTGGCAGATCCTAAATAGGTCTTAACTGTTTTTCACTTAAAAAATTATTTTGCCCACATTCCAACGTGAATTACTATATCTTAAAGACAAATAATTGAATTTAAAAGGCATGATGTTTAAGACAACAATTCTACCAATATATACCATAATTAAGTATTTTTACTTGCATATTACAGACCAAAATACAAATCACAAAGATAAAGTAAATCAAATTTTAAGCTGACACAACAAAATAGTTTTTTTAATGACCGGTAAAAACTAAAGTGGCTTTAAAATTTACTAGTTTAGAGTTACTTTAATCAATTGCTTTTGCCACGTTTTTTAAAAAATAATAGATCTTAAACGGGTCTCGAATTGGGTCTAGGTCTGGATTTTTGAGACCCAAACCTAGACCCGACCCACGTCTTTTGGACCCAGACCTGTTTAAGATCCGTTTGGTCTTATTTGATTGGACCATACCCTTTAATTTGAATCAGATATGATATATCTGAGTTAGGTTTAGGACTCACTATCATTCCTAGTTGGGGACCGCCCTTCCAAGCGTACAGTGACAAATTATTCGCGACAATGTCCAGAATAGTCTGTTTTCATTGTACAATGTCATTTTTGGGAGCAAATTATTGTACAACGCTGTCCATGCTATTGTCCACCATTAAGTAACTATCCACGAGCATATGCACCTATTACCTACAGCATAAAAAGGCTAGTACCGATGCTCATGCAATCATTATACCGTCTACCCAGTTGTACAATTGCATTTGTACAACCGGGCCCACCCACTGTCTAACTGGCGCCCCCACGACGCAAAAAGTGAATAACCCGCTGCCTAAAAAAAACAAAACAAAAGCTCGTAACTGCTGCAACTTCAAGCACCACGACCCAAAAACTTCGCTCACTTTCTCTCTCCCAAAACCCGCTCAACTTTGTGCTTCAATTGGAGAAATTCTGCTACCTTTGCTCACCGATTTTATCAAGAAATCTTCGCAAAATCACCATTGAAGTTTGAAGCAAACAAAATTGAGATAAGTTTTAGCAAATTCAAAATTTATTGGCATGATCGAAAGAAAACGATGAATTCGTTTGGCATTCTAGATTTTAACAAAATCGCACACTCATTATCGCATTTTTCAAATGTTTGCAGATGGAAGCTCAACATTCATCAGCATCGAAGAAGAGATTTACTAGTGATGCATCAAACATTCCTCAGAAGAGATATGTTGACAACCTTAAAACTTCTTAAACCTAATATTAGTGAGCAAACATGCATAACCAGTGAGCAGTATGTGCTTGTTCCTGATTTTGTATGCAAATTTACAATGAACACGTTTACCTTGATGTTCACTAATACATCCAAGACATTTTACCTCAACTATTAGGATTCTGTTTTATAGTGAGTTATACCTTGTATTGTGGTGAGCCATATCTTTATTTTAGTGAGTTGTGAATTATGTGGTTGTTCCTGTACACATATGTCTGCTACACTGAGTCGTGTGTTATAATGTAGTGAGCTAAGGCTTGTATGTAGTGAGTCATGACAAAAATCTGGTGAGCTGTACATTATGTGCTAGTGCCTGTCAACATATGCATGCTCTAGTGAGTTGTGTTATATATTTTAGTGAGCTATGGCTTGAATATAGTGAGCATGATAAAACTGCAGTGAGCTAAGAATAATATGCTAGTTCCTGTCAACATATGCATCCTATACTAACATCTGTCTTATAATATAGTCATATGTGCTTTACATCCTAGTGTGCCATAGTTAGTGATTCAAGGCTCGTATATAGTGAGCTATGACAAAAATCTGGTAAGCTGTACATTATCTGCTAGTGCCCATCAACATATGCATGCTCCAGTGAGTTGTGCCCTATATTTTAGTGAGCTATGGTTTGAATATAGTGAGCCGTCACAAAACTTTAGTGAGCTATGAATAATATACTATTTTCTTATCAATATATGCATCCTATTGTGACTTCTCTCTTATAATATAGTGAGCTTTACTTTACATCCTAGAGTGCCATACCTTAAATTACTACTGAGCTGTACCTTTTATTTCTTGTGTGTTATCACATTTCTTGTAATATTAATATAATATTCAATACTATTTCATAGATCAAAGACAGAAGAGTCAATCACAAGCCCTCAAGACATCATTATGAAGGATGTCAAAGACATCTCATCTGAGCAAGTGAACATTAGGTAATTACCACTTAAAACATATGAAAAACACACACAGTGTAGTCCACTACGCTAACATTATCTTTTCCTTTTTTATTGAAGCCCAAATGATCAAAATAAAACAAATCAAACAAGTTAAGGAATGTAAGATGATATTACTCACAATTCAGGTTAAGGTATGTCTACATTATATTCTATGTTAATACCTGTCAAATAGTGAGTCCTGACATATGGGTTGGTGAGCCAATACAAATGTCTAGTGAGCTGATCTGCAAATGTAGTGAGCAGACAACTATATTTAGTGAGCTAACCTGCAATTGTACTGAGCAGACACCTATGTTTAGTGAGCTTACCTATAATTGTAGTGAGCAGACAACTACGTTTAGTGAGCTCACACATAATTCTTGTGAGCAGACAATTATGTTTAGTGAGCTGATCTATAATTCTGGTGAGCAGACAGTTTATTTTAGTGAGCTGACCTATAATATTGATGACCATACCTTTTATTTTAGTGAGCTGAAATATATATATTGAGACACACATTACATTAAATATTACACATTTATTTAGTTATACATCTTGTTCACTTATACAATATACCATGTATAGCTGCAGAAAAAGCAACCAAGGAAGCTTAACCAAAGTATCAGCAAACCCTATCCACCACAATGGAGACAACCTCTGCTGCGAAAACCAGTTCAACAAGTACTGCTGCAACTAAAAGAAGGCTAAAACAAGAAGTTAGGAAAAACAGAAATATTTACAACACTCCACCTACTTCAGGAGATGAACAACCACAAGCTCCCACAGCAGGGGAGAAACAAAAAGTGGTGCTAGAAAAAACACCGAGTGTGCATGCTATGCAACCATCACAGCCTACTCACTAGGAAGAGGGAGGACAACAGCAATAAAAACTAGCAAACCCACCTCAACAAAGCGCTATAGCATCAGGGCAGAGATTAAAGTTTGTGCTGTCAAAAAGGAAAACAATGCACAGCAGAAACTCCCCCAATGCTCCCAAAAACACTACACAAGAAAGCTCTAAAAAAACAATTACCGACATTCGTCAACAACCTTCAGATGAAACAGATGATACTGTAGAGGACACCACTTACAAAATGCCTCCCCCTAGACATGTTGATGAATCAAAGTCTGATGATGATGTATTGGTGAAGAGAATAAAGAAGATAAAACAAGGAACAAAGTACAGGCCAAAGAAAGTGCAACTGATGGCAAAAAAGTGTGTTAAATCACAACCCGAGAAGAAGGAGGATGTCCAAAAGAGTCCTAAACCTCCTGTAAAGAGTGGACAGCTCTCAGTTATAAAGCATAAAAAAGAACATAAATCCCTGAAGAAGAAAGAGCATGCCCAAAAACATGCTGCTGTACCTATTGAAGGCCCCAAGTCTATGCAATCAATGCCAAAGCCTACAGAGGGGGACACAAAGTACAAGAAAATCTTTCAATCAAGAATGTCATCATCAAGGTTTGTTGGCATGATTGCTAATTTCAATGAGGCACAGAGAAAGGAAATACAAGATATGGGGTTTAGAGGATTCCTCCACTTATAGGTCACAGAATTGCTAGGGGATTTATGCAAATGGCTAGTGGATAGATTTGATCCATACTCAGTCACCTTGTACATATCACTAGATAAAAAGATTGAGATTACACCAATGGATGTACATATCACATTGGCACTCCCCATTGGTGGAAGGAAAGTTGAGGAGTTTTATGAAAAAAAGCCCAAAGATGCCAAATATAATGAAGTCCTTGATGCATGGAGGAAAGACAGGAATTCACAAGATGAGGCCCCTAAGCTGAGCCAAATGCCACAATACATTCTCAGCCAGGCTGATGCAGAGGAAAGTTTCAAAAGAAACTTTATAATGTACATGGTATCATGCTTCTTCAATGGTTCAAAGAACGTACATTGTGCACCCTATTTTGCTAAGAATGGTGCTCATATTGAGGACATAGCATCAATTGATTGGTATCAGTACACCATTGACAGATTATATGAATTTGTCAAAACGAGGGCTTCAAACTTCGATGGCCTTATTCTCTTCTTGATGGTAAGTTCTTTATTCTATATCAGAATATCATGTTTTCATTGAGCACAATGTCAAATTTAGTGAGCTGAACATATATAATTAGTGAGCTAACCATATGTCATTTTGAGCATGTCATATACTTTAGTGAGAGCAACATATATTATAGTGAGTAGAAGATATATTTTAGTGAGCAGTCCAAAACTTTTGGTGAGCTTAACATATGTCATGGTAAGCATGACATATACTTTAGTGAGCGCAACATACATTGTAGTGAACAGAAGGTGTATTTTAGTGAGCATACCAAAACTTTTGGTGAGCTGTACAAACTGATGACAAAGAATATTTCTCTTGCAGATGCTATATCTTGACAGGGTTCTCTTGACAAGAAGGACTGTTCAGAGGCAATTCCCAATAATCAAGGATTGGACAATAGAAAAGCTAAGGGAAAAAGTCAGAGAAGAGAGAAAAGCCAATCAGCTTGCAGGCACAGAAGGGCGAAAGGGCTTTAGAAAGGGAAGAGTGGAGCCTAAAATACAAATACTCAAGGAAGTGCATGCTGACCCACCTCTACAAAAGGAACCTCAGCCACGAAAAGAAGAACATCAAAAGATCTTACCAGAAAATGATGAACCATTAGAGTTAGAGGTAACATTTATTTCTTTGTTTCATTTATATCAATCAAGCAGAATGAAATATTTTAACCAAATATCTATCTAACATCTTACAATACTTGAATGTTGTCCACATTGCAGAAAGATATGGAAGAAGTGACTGAAGTAATAAAGGCTTTACCAAGTGCATTCAAGAGGTACAAGACATTCATGGACTACTTGTTAAAAAGGTACCAAAATAATGAAGCACTCAAGAAGATAAGAGATAGGGCCATAAGCATGTTCACTTCCTACTGTGACGCTCTAATCTCCAAATCCCCACCAATGACACAAAGAGAAAAGGGCGATGAAACTGCTGAGATACCATCATTCAGTCAAGATGATGAATGGTGGAACAGAGCTGCTATACTTGAGGCCATAATTGAGTTGGAGAATGCTTTTGTAAGGCAACAACAGACCAGCAGCACCAACAGCAAAGCTTCTGCATCAAGGCAATGGGGCAATGACATGCCAAGTTTTAAGCTAATTGATGATAGCCAAAGCCCAACTACTGCAACACCAACAGCACCAGCATCACTTCACACATCACCTTCCTCCCCCTGTAAAAATAGATCAAGCACTACCACCCTCCCCCCCGGTAGAGACACGTTAGACACCACTAATTTTTCCTCATCCACAGACACATCAGTCACCACCACCTTCCCCTCCTCTACAAACACATCAGACACCACCACCTTCCCCTCCTCCAAAGGCACATCAGGCACCACCACTTTTCCCTCCTCCAAAGGTACATCAAACACTACCACCTTCTCCCCCTCCACAAACACATTATACACCACCACCTTCCCCTCCTACAAAGGCACATCAAACACCACCATCCTCCCACCCATAACACCCTTCACAAACCCTTAAGACACAACCACCACCTGAAAAATCTCAAACACCACCACCACCAACAATTCCAGAAACACAAACAGAGGGGGAAGAAAAGTAGAAAATAACGGAAGAAGAGCAAAAATGTCATGGCAGAGAAGAAGGAAAGAATAAAAAAGAAAAAAAGGATGGTAAGGATTTTCATTGAACTTTCAGTGAGCATACCTTATAACTTAGTGAGCAGAAGACATATGTTAGTGAGCTGGTGAGCATAACACCTATGTTAGTGAGCGTAACCAATAACTTGGTGAGCAGAAAACATATGCTAGTGAGCAGAAGTTAAAATTTAGTGAGCAGAAAGTATAATTTAGTGAGCAGAACCCATATTTTAGTGAGCACAAGTTATATTTTAGTGAGCATAATGTATAACTTGATGAGCAGAACACATATGTTGGTGACCACAAGTTATATTTTAGTGAGCATAAAGTATAACTTGGTGAGCAGAACACATGTGTTACTGAACAGGTCATATGTGTGACTATAAAGAACATATATGATAGTGAACACAACAAGTATTTCAGTGAGCTCAACAACTATTTTAGTGAGCACTTACACATATTATGTATGCAGGAGAAGAGCACAGCAAGAAGCCCAGACATCAACCAAGGAAAGAGAAAGGCCCAATGACAGAGCCCCTCTGCTCTCCTTTTATGCAGAGAATAACCAAGATTATAGGGGATTTGTCAGCCCAGGAGAGGATGGTAGCTGAATATGTATTCCATCCATCACAAGACCTTGATTCAAAGTCAGCACATAACTCTGACACATACCATACTTAAAAACACTTAAAATAAGGTGAATATAAACTTACATTGCTTTTTTTCCATTTCTTACTGAACCAGTGAATAAATCTTTGATAACGACATACATGTTGCATATCGTTATCACATGTCTACCATACATCTATGAGAATACATTGATGCCTAGGTAGTCAATGTTTGGGCTGCTATCCTCAACAATTTGGAGAGAAAAAGAAGTGAAGGATCTCCAAGTAGATTTTTTACACCAGTTGATACAATGGTAAGTACATATTTATTTTACATTTACACAAATGCACATAATCAAGAACCTAATTGTACTGCTGTAAACATTCAGTCAATCTTGGACCCTCGATAAATCTAGCAAAATCAGTGGAGGCAAGGTACATTGATTTTGAAACAATTCTTCAAGAAGAATTCCAGATATATGACAAATGGATCTCAGGAAAACTATTGCATCTGGTAAGCAACAATGTAATACATTTTAATTGTATATTAAAACATCACATTATATAATATTAATCATTCTCCAATTTCAAGGGGTTCTTTCCAGTATGTCACAAGAAGCACTTCTTCGCCTTCTGCTTTGATTTGAAGGAGGAAGGGCTTGATATCATCGACAACATGCACATCACTGCTCCATACAAAACCACATATGGAGAAACCCATCTGTTAGTGGTATGTTCAAATGTTCACTGGATCATTTACTTTATAATACATCAACATAAAAATCTGGTGAGCTTACAAATGTGATGGGTTAACACATATTATTGCTGAACTAACACATAATATTGGTGAGCTATCTTACGTATGTGGTGAGCTAATAAGTATGTGTAGTGAGCTAACACATAATATTGATGTGCTAATACACGTATTTGGTGAGCTCATATGTATATGTGGTGAGCTAACACACATATTTGTGAGCCAACACACATTTGTAGTGAGCAAATACACATATTTGGTGAGCTAATACCCATTCTGAACAAAATTATTTATTCTACACAGACAAGATCTTTTGGCAGATTTCTTCAAGAGAGTGTTGGCCACCCCAAACATGAAATTGTGAAGAACATGAAATCAGTGTGAATGAGAATGCAATGGAGGACAACAAATAATGTCACAGACTATGGAATTTTTTGCATGAAGCACATGGAGACTTATTTTGGACAAGGAGATAAATGGGATTGTGGTTTCAAGAAAAATGAAGTAAGTTTACCAAACATTTGTTCTCTACAAAAATATGTTCAAAATAAATACAACACGTATTAATGGTTCATTTTTATTTTATTTTTTTTTTGGGTTTTGTATGCAGGACAAAAATCTGCTTGATATAATGCGAGCATGGAACTACTATGAAATCATCAACAATGAAGACAACATATATAAAAATAGGGTGAAGAGGCTCATCAAAGAGTTCTATGATAAACAACAAGCAGAACTAAATGCAAAATCAGCCCAGCCTCAAGTGCAAACAACATGACTAATCAGCCTTAATTTAAGTTAGAATAATTATCAAAACTTATGTTTACAGTCTAATTTTTAGCTAGACTAATTTTAACTTAGACTGTTACTATTCATGCCTTTAATGATGGTGAACTACTAGTAACCAGCATTCACTATTTGATATCTTTAATCGATTACTATATCAAATTCTAGTAAGCTAGAATACACATGGAGAGAGCTCGTATCAAAATCCAGTAAGCTATATCTTTTACTATGCTCAATTCTATAAATGCATGCATAATCAAACTACAATGATATTTTTTTTGTAATGCTAACTCAAATATTAAAATGTTCAACATGTCATTGTCATACAATGCTATTCTTTTATAATGTAAAGTCATTAAATATATTACATTAGTTTTGTGAAAAATAGTGAGCTAACACATAAAACTAGTGAGCTATGAATCTTCAGCAATGAGCAACAAATTATGAGTGCCAAAAGTATTTACTCTACTATAACCTTCAAAATTATTCAGCATCATTTACTTAAACTTCAAACAAAAACACATCATGATGATAAAGAATACACATTCGAGCACTATTAATCAAGAAAAGATTTGCATTTAAAATATTTGTTCAAGTCATACTATTGAATGGACCAACTGGAAAAAAAATTCATTAATGGTAGAAGCGAATGCCTTCTATCAGCATAGCAAAATTTCATGCTTGATTCAACTGATTGCTAGAAATCTTATCCCCATTTGTTTGCCTCAACTTTCATCAAAAATCAAGCTAAAAACCCTATACATTTCATTAAAGTCTACCGCTGGATTAGATGCAACTGGGGCATTTGATGAACCTATAGCAACAACCTAAACCACCACAGCAAAAACATATTGGTAGTGAGCATATACATGCAGATAGTGAGCCATATAAATATAGTAAGTGCAACATGTAAGAGTAATAGTGTGAGAATTGAAAACGTAGTGAGCCACTATAAACATTTAGTGAGCGGAGCCCATATAGTAGTGAACGTATCAAAATAATTTTAGAGCTAAAAACACATATTAATTGTACTGGTATTAGAAGCAAAATCAAAAAACTCCAAAACGAGATTAATATAAGAAATATAGATTATTAAATCAGCCTATCAATAGAATTTTACCTGATCTTGAGACACAACTCCTCCATCTCTTGAACAAAACCTTGCCTTCCTTGATCTAACAATGTTTGATATCTTCTCCAATATACTCTTCATCCTTACATTCCTTTCACCTTTCTTCCTCGAACCTTTAGGGTTACCAATGATTTTGTTACCACCATTGGATTGTTGATCATTTTCAGTGTCAGAAACATAAACAGAACTAACAACAACACCAACATCACTCCCCAGCTTTGCAAAGGCTTCTTCACATAGCTTTCTTGCTTGACTATTTGATTCACTTGTAAGAAGCAAAGCCTCAAACTGCCTATGCATCTGAACCCTCTATATGGAACCCGGAACACCAGATGCATTACTACTTACAGCTTCTTTTACAACCCGTGGGGGTCTTGCTAGCCTAGTCCATTGTTTCAAAATATATTGATCAGGGATATTAGGCACACAATGAACATTGAAAATACACAAGCAGTGGCAGCAGAGAATACCACTCTCATTGTACTTTTTATAATCACAAACAATGTTATGGTCTGGTAGATTAAACCTAACCACAAATCCAAACTTCTTCGAAAGGCGATTCTCATATACAATATATGTATGCTCTGTATCGTACGAGGTTTCACTTGAGTTAAGAAGATCTTGACAGCACCCTTCTCCTTTAATATACTCATTCTCAAACACTTTGTACAAGTTGTTCGCATAGATGTTTGAAGCATGCTGTAAAATGCTAGCATGTGGCTAGTACATTTCGGGAAATCCATCCTTATTTTTCACATTCTTGTCCTTCTCCTTAATCCTTCACTCAGTAACAACATCACAGAATATATTGTAAAAATCAAACAACCCACAAGTGGCATTGACTTTCTTTGACAAAGAAGCATTTGTCGACTCACTTCTTTGTGATGATAACATGCCATCAGAGAAAAAAATCCTTGCAATAGGCTGGACACCATTTTTCTTTCAACCAAAACTGTCTAACCAACCAAGCATTTTTAGCACAATTATACTCTTTAACCAGCCTAACATACAAAACCAGTTACCAAAAAAATAATAAATTATTGAGCAGAAAATGTAACCATGGTGAGCAGAAGGCATAGTCTAGTGAGCAAAAACATATAGCCTTGATGAGCAGACACTAAAAATTAGTGAGCACAAAGCAATAACTTGGTGAGCACATTAAAAATCAGCAAGCACAGACAGGGCTTACCTCTGCTAACAAAAATTAAACTCTGCTTATGTATCACATCTCATCAAAACATGGTCAAACTTATCAACAAATCTATCCAATACTCTAAGATGATAAATATTCTTTTTGGAATTCTCCAAGATGTGCCAAGCACACAACATATGCTTTGCCAAGGGGAACACCTTTTCAATAGCATTTGCCATAGAAAATGCTTGGTCTGTCATCATAGTTTTCGGTTAAACATTATCCATACCTTCCAAGAATGTTTCAAATAACTACACAAAACTCTCAATCTTCTCATTCATCAAAAACCCACATCCCACCATAACATTCTTCGCATGACGATTCATACAAACAAAAGGTGTACATATCATCTCATAACGATTGGTCCTATATGTTGTGTCAAATACAAGGAGATCACCAAACAATAGGTAATCACATTTCATTTGTATATCTCTCCAAAAGAAGCACATCAAACAATCGTCCTCGTCTAATTTAAACTTATAAAAAAAATCTTGTTCATTACCACACCTAACTTCTAAAACACATGTCAAGTGGTTGGCATCGCCCCCATCTAAAGTCCTCTTGACTTCATTTGCAACACTATTGTATGCATCCCTCTCACTAAAACCAAGTGATGGTGAACCCCCAACCGCATTTCTTAGAAACCGATACACATGCGAAACTTTCATACCATTTCTCCTCATCTTTTGGAAATAGTCCACATGAGCTTTCTTAACTTTTTTATGTGACCTCAACTTATGCACCTCATCTTCCAAAAGTAGTTCATGATTATGAACCATTTTATGCTTTTTACAAACCCATTTCCTATTTGGTTCAACGTAAATTATAGCCCTACCTTTACAATTACACCTCCGACTTCATTTGGTAACTGTCTTGTCTTGTTTCTCTGAACACCTTTTAACACCTTATTTGCTGCAACAAAACTCCCTTGAACGAACCTCTTGTGAACCCTCTCTCTTGCGCAACTTGTCACACCTAATGGAAAACCCCTTACGGAAAGCATACTCGTTGTATACCTCAAATGCAGCATCTAGAGAGCTGACCCTTTTACCAATCAGCTCTGATTCTTCACATTCTTTTACTTCAACAACACATTCATCACCATCTATACATTTGTCCTTATCAATCACAACATAGTTAGATACACCACCAACGCCATTACCATCATCAGAAGCCACACTTTGCCCTTTAAACCACCAGTAGGATTACACAAAATCCTACATAATCATCAACATCAACTGCCTCAGCAACACAACGATCTAATATAGATGTGTAAAATGAAGTATCATCTACAGAAATTTCTTTTTTTTTTTTTTGGTGGTGAGCTATAATGTAACATTGGTGAGCACATGCTTCATTCCGGTGAGCCAAATGCTTGTCTTAATGAGCACAGAATGCTATGTAGCGTGGTCGAAGGCAACAGATTCTATTCCTTGATAGGGACAAGATTGAATATAGTAATTACATTTCGTGAGCACAAAAACTGATAAATGATTCATGCATACATGGATTCATGCATACAATCTAAATCTCAGTGAGCTGAAGTTATTTTTATTAGTGAGCCAATGACAATATGTAGTGAGCATAGAACACATATTGGTGACTTGTTATTTCTCATATGTACATAGCAACAGTAAAAATATCATATAGAAAAACAGCCATAACATTTGTGGTGAGCTATAATGCAAACTCGGTGAGCCCACAGTTCAACTCTGGTGAGCTAAACGCTTCTTTTAGTGAGAAAAAAACTGCTCTATAGTACAAGATAACATATTATGTTTAGTGACTGAAATATATACCACTATGAGTCAACGACTATATTTAGTGAGCCAAAGACTCATAACAATAAGCAATCGTTTCTCATATGTCAGGAACTAAAATTCACATAACATTTAACAATTAAACCAAAAAACCATTGTATACTTGTATCTTAACCGAAATTAACACGAAACACAACTAAAACCACCAATCAAACATTCTGCCAAAATGCAGAACAACAAATCGCAAAGTCACCCACTCAATAACAATTGCATTATAATGTCAGATCATAACACCGCAACAATGAATGCATACCAGTTCAAACAACTCGAAACTAACTAATCAAAAACCAATGCATATAACTTCAAAATACGAACACAAAAATAGAGATCCAAAAACGATATCAAACCTGACAACGAAATCGCGTTTGATGAAGATTCAACATCAATAGCAACTTTAACATCAAACTCAATCATTTGGTAAGAATTGGCAGAATACTAAAGTAATTGCAACATCGACCACTGAGTGCGAAAATGACAGAAAATGAAAACGGCAAATGGCAAGTTCAAAAATTGAGAACAATGATTTTTTTTTTGTTGAGGTAGTTCAAATAGGAAACGCATATAACCGCTGGGAGGTGGGACCAGGTGGACAAATGAAATGTCCACCCGGTTGTACGTAATAATTTGCGATGCTCATGTGTTCCGGTTAACTTATGCTAAAAATGATGTATTAATTACATTAACTTTTATGCATAACTTTCTCTCATTTATCATATTCTTGTATATTGATTTTTGCATCTTATGACAACGATAAAAGAGGGGGGAAAAAAAAGAGGACAAGGTCCTGAATTTTGTAGACTTAAATCATTTTTCTGTTATTCAATGCATGGTGTTTTTGTTCTACCTTTGACCACCAGGATGTTGACACTAAACTCATCTTAAGTATTTGTTCGTCTTCTCTAGTTGATCATTTACCTGTTTATCTTTTGATTATTTATTGTCATCAATTTACTGAAGACGGACTATGTATCTTTGGAATGTTTCATATTTTTTTCCATATTTGGGTAAACATTGTTAAGAAAACATAAGTGATAAACTATTTGTAATCTTTGTATGTATTTTATTATAAAATAATTCATTATTTTTGTAATAATAGGAGTGGTCTTCGTAATATAGCATAATGCATTATTAAAATTGAACATTTTTTTCTTGTAAAGAAAATCTATTCAAATTGTACATAGATTCAGAATTCCGAACCTAAATCCAAACAGATTAAAAAATAATAAAAGATTTTGTATTTCCATTATTATTATTTTAGCCTTTCTAATATTTTTTAAAAATATACATAATTTTTTTAGATTTGTGTTTATATTTACCTTTGTATTAGTTGGGGTCATAGTGATAATTTGGGTTTGATTTGTTACTTGTTTGGATTAACATTATCAAATATGAAATATTAGGGTCTTTAGAGATGTTAGATATAATACATGTATCCTATTTGCTATAAAGACACAATTATTGTTATTATGAAGAAATATTAAAATATTTCTTACTTTCATTAATATAATTTTTCCTTTTCTTTGCACATTAAAATGTAAATGCAAATAGGAAATGTTGGACGTTACATGCAATTATGAATCCTACACATATAAGATAATAGTACCTACAAATTACCATTGAAAGATGCCAAATTGCTTCCAATTTCAAGAGAATAGTCCAAGCGGTCATCTTTCCATTTTATTATTAGCGTGTGTCAACATTTGTACTCTATAAGTAAGATTATTCTCAATTGGTGCAAGCACATATGATATTTTTTTATAAAAAAGTAATTTTTATGTCTTAGTTCTAAACCAATTTATTGTGGGTATCTCTTCGGGTTCTACTATGATTATTTTTTATGCGGTCTTTAATCATTGGTTGTGAATTTTAAGTTTATTTGTGACTAACTTAGATGAAAGATCATTTTGCTTGGGCGCTAAGTACCTAAAATTTATAACTAATTATTGGGTTATAATGAAGGTTGCGAGAATCAGGATCATAGTTAGAATCGATGGGGGTCCTTAGAATCAAAATCTTAGAATTGGATCAAGGATCATAAGATTCCAACATTTGTTTGGAATATTGAAAATTATTTTCGCAAGAACAAAAATCTTAATAAACATCCACAAAAATTGTAGAAATTCAACTTAGCTATATTTTACTGGCAATTTGGTACAAAATATGTATTGTTAGAATAATTTTATCTATTATAATTAAGTATGAGCACTTGATAAAATTTATTTATGATCATGGATTGGATCCCATGATCATAGAACCATATTATGATCCTGTCATATGTTTTTTTGAGCAAAATTAGAATCATAAGATCTTAAGTACTTTAAGATTCTAATGGGAGTTGGATCAGTGGAGGATGTTTGGATCGTAGAAATGTAAAACTCGCATCATCCAGATCAAGAGTTCAATAATCATGGTTATACAATAAAAAACTATTTCATAGTCAATTCCAATATATTTTAATACGTCTGAAATCAAAATTTAATAATTTAGAATTTATACCATCTAATAGCTATAGTTAATTTGAAGACTATTGGTTAATAAAAAACTTTATTTTTCATATGGAATAGAAATTAGTGATTTATTATAGTGCTGATACATAATTATTAATTTATTTTAGAAAATGATGCAAAAAATATCTAGCAAGAATATTGATTATTATTATAAACAATATTTTCTAAAAACAGAATGTTTACTAATTTTTATAGAAAATTTATAGGTTTCACAAAAGTGTTGCGAATAGTTAAATTTTTAGAAATGAGTTAAATTTTATAAAAATTGGCGACTAATAAAAATTGGCGACAAATGAAGACCAAGTAACCCGCCCTTATGCCACGTTAAATTTTTATAAAAATTGGCCCATAAAGAAATGAGTTATATATTAAGCTCAAATGAGATTTTGACCAAAAACTAGTTGGTGACTGATAGAGGAAACCCCAAGGATAAATGTGTAATTTTGTATTACATCTCTCTTAATATATATATCAACCCAGGGGAGTCTGCATTCTCCTTCAAGTTGTGTTATATGGAATCAGAGCCACTCTGAAAAACCCTAACATAAACCTAGTCTAGCCATCTCCACCTTCTTTGTGCCTAGCTGCGGCTCACTTGACTAGCAGCCATGACCATTCCGTCTGGGGCTGATTTCAATCATGAGGAAACCTCCACCGAAGCCTCCCAGTCTGCTTCTAGCCCCATCACACCTCCGCCCTCGACCCCACACGAAGCTAGCCATTCCCAGACGCCCCTTGCAGACCCGCCTCTGGCTTATTCCCTCCCACCTAATCCACCCCTATGCTTGCCTATTTCCAGCCACCACTCAGCTCTCCCTTCTTTACCGAACCCTACCCTGCCCACATGATTTCAGCCCTCTGCCTTGCTGTTCCCGAACAATGTGTATGAGGTTGGGAGTTTGAGCACTCGCTCGAACCCTAGCCCCATAAACAATATCAAATAGCTTCTTGCGTCCCTCTCTCTTGGCTCAGGGTCCTCTCTTTCTGCTGCGCCTGATGCCTTGCCGCCCCCTCCACCGTCCCCTCCTAGCATCACAAGTGGTGTTCATCACCCTCTTACGGGACCTGAAGGCTATCTCACATGGCGGTAACAATTTGTTTCTCATCTCATTGCCTATAATCTTTTGGGTTTTGTGGACGGCTCCATTCCCCTTCCTCCTATGTTCATCACTCATGCATCGAGACACTTGGTCTCTAACCCTTTATTCCATTAGTGGCTTCGTGCTAATTAACAAGTCCGTTCTTCATCATTTGCCACTGTTTCTAAGGACATTAATATTGAAATCAGAGATCTACAACATTCCCATCTTATCTCGGCATGCCTTCATCATCGCTTTCTTACTGCCAGTGTCGCTAAAACCATGAAGTTAAAACGTCGCCTCACTACCATGCGCAAACTCGATAGTTGAAGACATAGATCGCCCTAGGGGGTGAATAGGGCGATTGCAGAAATAAAATTAAATCTGAATTCAAAATCCAGAATTTAATTGGAGACAATGCACAAGAATATTGTAACAAGGTTGGGCCTCAATTAGGCTTAATCCCCGCCTAGAATTATCCAACTCTAGGATTCAACGCTCTACTTTTCTTATTAAGATGAACCTTCACACTTTCTTTCAGAGTACCACACTCTAAAGATCCCAACTACTTAAATCAACCACTGATTTAAGTTTGGGAGGAGTTGTGACCTCACACCAACTTCTTCGTTCACTCCTTAATAAGAATTCCTCAAGATCTCTCAAAACTTTTGATTACAATTCAAGACTCAAAAGATTTTGCAAATGCATAGCTCAGTGTAGTATGATTGCAACTTGCTTGTCGGATTACTTCGATACTTCTCTTCTTCCTTCAGCCCCTATTTATAGGATTGAATAGCCATATGCTGATTTGTCCAAGAAGGAAGTTATCTCCATAGTATAATTTGATTTGATCTTGTGATCTTCTCCAATAAGGAAGTATTTGCTTACAATCTCTTCGCTTGCCTTTTGAACATGTGAATCTCTTTGAAACTTGGCAACAAAATATATTATATTTGCAATAAATTAAAATCATGCAATATAATCTTTATGAGATCAAATTTAAAATTCAAATTGGATATTGCAAGAATATTAATAATATTGCTAGAATATTCAAATAAGGGCAATATCATTTCGCATGGCTAGAATTAAGGATATTTAATCAAATGAATTCCTTTTAATTAATATTTTCCACATTTGCCTAGCACAATGATATCTTGCCTTTAAACATTTTTGCATACAATCATTCTAATCAAATAAATTAGATATGTACACAATATTTGATAATATTCAATAAAATAATTATGATATGCATATAATCTTTCACATTTTCTCCATAATTTTCTTTATGAGTCTGCTAATACATATTGCTTCTTTTTTCATGTGTTATGTCTTTTGAATGCAACAACTTAATCTCTAATCTTGTGTTTCATCAAAATCTTCATGATTACTAAGTAAGTCAACAATCTCCCCCTTTTTGATGAAAGACAAAATTAACATAAGTAATGCAAATGTAATTGATCATGTTATGTGCGATGTGTATTTGCAATTTATGAAGCTTAAATATTTGCATGGAGGTTGTAAGATGATAAAGACATCTTATGATATCAAAACATCATAATCTATCATAGGTTTTATTAGCATCATAGATGTAGGACAAGAATAACATGACTACCCTAATTTCTCCCCCTCTTTCATCAAAAAGAAGTAAACAAAGAACTAGAAAATGTGTGAGCAAATCAATAGGGAAGAAAAATGATTTTTTTTTTTTGGAAAGCGAAAAATAGTGAATCAAAGCTTGGTCTGGGATGCTCGGTTGGTGGCGGAGAGCAACTGAGAGGCATATACAGCACTTTGAGCACGTTCGGCGGCAGAGAGAGGGACAGCTTTGAGGGCACATTGCCGAGTCAAGCTGCCAATGTGGATGAGGTCGCCCAATTTCTGATGTACCTCAGTAATGTGAGTAGTGAGCAAGGTTTGAATATGGTTGAGGCGGTTGGCCATGATGGCTTGTTTGGGAGCGATGCCGTCCAATGCGTCAGTGTGCTGGACCAAGATGTACTCACGCTTATCGGCAGTTTCTTGTAGTTCATAGAGACGCTCATCGAGGTGCTGGATTTGGTCAAGGATAGAGGAAGGAGGAGGTGATGGGTCCGAAGAGACGCGAGGTGGGACATTTGAACCTGAGCCGTTAGAGACACTAAGGAGTTCGCCATGAGTCATGTCCTCGATAAATTTCCATCCATTGTGGGCAGTTTTGAAGAACTGGATGCTTTTGAATGCTGCAGGAGTAATGATAGGAACGGGTTTGGCTTCAAAAACTTCATTGGTGAGTATCACTCCAAAGTGCCGAAAAATACGAGTGAGCAGGTTTGCATAAGGTAGAGGGGCAGGACACAGAACTGAGCTAACGTTAGACATGCAACTCATAATGTACCGAGCAAAATTTATAGGTTTGCCAGTGAGGAGAAGATAAAGAAGTTTCAAGGGCTTTACGGGGGATAAGAGCAGTAGAAGTTGGCTGGGGAAGAATGGTACGAACAAGGATGTAGTATAGCAACTTGGGGTTGCGTTTGAGGACAGCAGAAGAAAGATGGGCAGTATCGGCTGGACTGTGAGGCTTGGTAAATTCAGAAAGAAATTTATTTTGGACTTCCAGAGGAGAAAGATGGGGTTGGGTGACACTAGGTAAGTCAAAAATAGTATTCAATTCGGACTCGGTAAGGTTAAACTTGATGTATTTGACTTGGCATTCTAAAGTAATCACATCACCAGTTTTCAAAGGTCGGACATTCACATAGAACATATGAACCAATTGATGGTAATACTTAGCGGTTAGATCTAGCAACTGGCCACAGTGACTTTGTAATAGATATTCAATAAATCCTAGATTTTCAGCTCGAATAGAGTCAACGTTAACGATTTCGCAGGCATGAACAGAACAGTGTAAGAAACGAGATAAAAATTCATCTCTAGCAGAATCGGAATTGAACCAAGCCAATGGGATTACCTCATTGTGGGAAGGCGGGGATTGGGGAGAAGGAGGGACAGACGGCAGCGTAGCAGTAGAGGAAAAGGAGGCAGCGGGTGAGGGATCCGAAACCGGGGTTGTAGTGGTGGAGTCGGAGATCGTTTGAGGTGAGCCGGCTGGTAACATGGGCAAACATCATTGAATGATAAGGCGGAAACTTCGACGAATGGGGGCTGATTGAGAAGCCAATTTTGTTAGGCGGAATGAGGTGGGTGGCTGGGTGGTCTTGCGGGCAGCTTTGCGGGTACGAGGTCCAGGTGCCATTGGGGAGATGGAGGGGAGAAATAAAGCAATGAGAGGCTGATAATGATGTGATTGGTGAGAATTAAGGGGAGAGAAGGGGCGAATTTATACAGGGCAGGGGCGGGTGGGGCGAATAGTGGAGTGGTCAATGATGGAAACTTGAGAAATTTCTAGAATACGGTAAGGTAAGGCAGAGATTCGAAGGTTGGGATATGGCAAGACAGATATTCGAAGATTTGGGAGGTGGAAAATATGGCAGGGGAGTTGAATATTTGCAGAGATGTGAAGCCCAACTATTGGCAAGCGGCTTTCATGGGGCAGCAATTTGGAAGGCACAGATTCATGGGTTTTGGAAGGAATCTGGAAGAATGGGACAAAAACAGATCTTCGTAGGGTCTGGAAAGCGCAGGGATGTTCGAAGTTTGGGATTTGCGTAATAAAAGGAAGCAGAGCTTCTGGTTCAGAAATGGCATCGAGAAGAAGGCGTGGAGAAGAAAAGTGGGTGAAATTGCATTGCGGTGTTGGTCAACTTTTATGTGTACGCGGAACTACTTCATGGGCGGTGAAGTGTTAAAGGAAGAGGTAAGCCGCTGACCTGTGGCGTTGGACTTCGACGGTGGAAGGGCTCGGTAATTTTATTTGTTTGTTTGTTTTTTTTTTTTTTGGATTAAAAAAAATAAATTTGGGCTCAAGTTAGGAAGAGAGATTTTTATTTTGCTAAAAGTATCCAGAAAAGATTTGAAATTGTTAAGATAAACCATGTTGACTTTTGATAGAAGGAAAATTATGAAGGAATTTTCTTCTACCAGGTTTGCTCAATTTATTGTGTACTAAATTCACCTCAAGGCATTGAAATGAAATTTTCATGCCGAGTCAATTGAACCAAGGGTCTTAGTGACGTACCTTATTGCTGATTCAGTATAACCGATAATAATCTTGCAAGAATCGAGAAAGCCAAAGGTGGAAATGATGTACAAATAATTGATCCCTGAAGTGTCACTTAGCGAACAGGGTGAGTAATAAGTGAGGGCTCCTCCTCAATTTATGCAGTAAGATTTAGCATTCCAAGTTCATGTCGAATAAAATTGAATCGATCTTCACTTAATGGTTTTGTAAAAATATCAGCAAGTTGAGAGTCTGTAGGTACAAAAGTTAAGGTGACATGTCCTTTTTCAACATGATCTCGAATAAAGTGATGACATACCTCGATATGCTTGGTTCGAGAATGTTGAACTGGATTTTTTGTGATATTGATAGCGCTTTTATTATCGCATTTAATTGGAACTTCTTTGAGATTTATGCCAAAATCCCGTAATTGTTGCATTATCCAAAGTAATTGTGCACAACAAGCGCCAGCAGCGATGTACTCTGCTTCTTCCGTTGAAAGTGCGACAGAATTTTGTTTCTTGGAATGCCAGGAAACTAGACTTGGCCCAAGAAACTGATAAGTGCCTGATGTACTTTTTCTATCGACTTTATATCCTGTATAGTCTGCATCAGTATATCCCACTAAAGAAAAATCTCCCCCTCGAGGATACCATAGTCCTAGATTTGTAGTCCCTGCTAGGTATCTAAAAATTCTTTTCACGCAAGTTAAATGAGATTCTTTAGGTGAGGCCTGAAATCGAACACATAAGCAGACACTAAACATAATGTCTGGACGACTAGTAGTAAGATACAACAGTGATCTAATCATGCCTCGATAGACCTTCTCACTAAGTGGTTTGCCATCTTGGTCAAGGTCTAATTTTTCATTTGTAGCTATAGGAGTTTTAGCATGTTTGGCTTGATCCATTTTGTATTTCTTTAGGAGTTCATTAACGTATTTGCTTTGATTAATGAATATACCATCTTGGCATTGTTTAATTTGAAGACCCAAGAAAAAGGTTAATTCACCCATCATACTCATTTCGAATTCTTTGCTCATAAGATTTGAAACTTCGTCACATAGAGAGGTGTTTGTAGCTCCAAAAAGTATGTCATCTACATAAATTTGGATGACTATAAAATTATCTCCTTTTGTCTTGGTGAATAATGTTTTATCTATAAGTCCTCTCTTAAAACCATGGTCTAAGAGAAATTTACTTAATCGCTCATACCAAGCTCGAGGAGCTTGTTTTAGACCATACAAAGCCTTTTGTAGTTTATAGACATGATTTGGAAAGTTGGGATTTTCAAAACCAGGATGTTGTTCTACAAAGACTTCTTCTTGCAAGTAGCCATTTAGGAAGGCATATTTTACATCCATTTGATAGAGTTTTATGTTCATGTATGAGGCAAAAGCTAATAGTATTCATATGGCCTCTAGTCGGGCAACAGGGGCAAAGGTTTCATCAAAATCAATACATTCTTCTTGATTATACCCTTTAGCCACTAATCTTGCTTTATTTCTTATAACATTCTCGGCTTCGTCTAGTTTATTTCTAAAGACCCATTTTGTTCCTATAACCGGATGGTTGCTTGGTCTAGTCGTGAGTGTCCAGACTTGGTTTCCTTTATATTGATTTAACTCTTCTAGCATGGCATTAAGCCAATTTGAATCACTTAGTGCTTCTAAATGATTTCTTGGTTCTATGTGTGATACAAAGGAAAAGAAGGCACAAAAATTATGCAAGGATGATCGAGTGCTTACCCTAGTGGATATATCTGTTAAGAGGTTGTCCATTGGGTGATATGACTTGTATTTAAAATTCCTTTGAGTTACCTCATGGCGTGGTGCTTTAGGTGCAGAAATTTCTTCATTTGTAGGTTCTTCTTCTTCTTGAGATAGAGTGTCATCTCGTGGATCAGTATTGAGAGGTACCTCTAATAGTTGCTTATCACCAGGATTTACTTTGATTGGTGTCTCTTCTTCATCATCATTGTTGTGAACAAAACATTTACACCCAAATGGTCAAGAGTAAGAAATGTTAGGTCGATTGCCTTTAAATAGTTCATAAAGAGTTCTTTTCAAGATTGGTATAATTAAGCATCGATTTAGGACATAATTAGCGGTGTTTACAGCTTTGGCCCAAAAACTTTGAGGGACATTGCTCTCACACATCATAGTGCGAGCCATATCCTTTAAAGTGCGATTTTTCCTTTCAACTACACCATTTTGTTGGGGTGTGCGAGGTGCCGAAAAATTATGAGCAATTCCATGATTACTACAAAATTCCGTAAACTCTTTTTGATCAAATTCTCTACCATGGTCGCTTCTTATGAACACGATTGGTGAGTTTTTGTAAATTTGTAATTGTTTACAAAGTTTAGAAAATTCATTAAAAGATTCATTCTTTTCCTTTAAAAAAGAGACCCATGTGAAGCGGGAATAGTCATCAACAATCACAAGAATGTACTTACTATGTCCTAAACCTTGTATAGATATAGGCCCACATAAGTCCATATGAAGCAGTTCTAATGGTCTGGATGTGCTGATATTATTCTTAGGTTTAAAGCTACTACGTACTTGTTTTCCTTTAGCACACGCATCGCAAACGTGATCATATTCAAAATCGCATAGAGGAAGTCCTCGTACTAATTCCTTTTTAGCTAATTTCTTAATTGTATGCATGCTTGCATGACCCAGTCTTCGATGCCATAACCACTTATTCTCATGATGTGAAGTTTTAAAACAAGATAAATTATGTGAGGGGATATTGTCAATGTCTATAGCATAGACATTATCTATTCTAGGTCCATAAAGAGTGATTGTCTCAGATTTCTTATCTTTAATAATGCAATGAGTTAAGTCAAAGGTTACGAGATTTCCTTTATCACATAATTGGGATATGCTTAATAGGTTAAATTTTAATCCGTCAACTAGATAAATATTATCAATGGAATTGGAGGGATCTTTACCTATTTTTCCAACACCGATTATTTTTCCCATGCTTTTGTCTCCAAAGGTGACACTTCCATGTCCTTTCTTTTTAATCTTAGTAAACAAGGAGGTATTACCGCTCATGTGCCTTGAACATCCACTATCAAGGTACCATAAGTTTTGTCCGGATTTCAAACACACCTGCAAAACAGAAAATCAACCCTTCCTTCTACTTTTGGCGTTAAATCTAGATTCGAAATCATGGGCTACTACATTAGGTGGTCTTGTTCCTTTAGGAACCCATGCTTGAATGATCTTTGAGGAGGGTTTTCTAAGTGGGCATGAATAAGCAATATGACCATCTTTTGAGCAATAATTACATGTTTTGACATTCATTTCATGTAATGTGGGTTTTACAAAGAAATTTTTATGGTTCTTCTTTTTGTTAAAGTGATCATATCCAATACCTTCTTTATTAAAGGATGCTCTTTGAGTGCTAAGCAGTCTATCTAAATTTTCTTATCCCTTAGTAAACTTGAGAATTGTTCTGTGATACGCATCACACTTGGTCAATAGTTCCGTATTTTTGGTTTCTAGGTTTTTAACTTTTTCATGAAGGTCATCATTTAATTTTTCAAGGCCTACATTTTTCTGGCTTAGTTCTCGTACCCCTTTTTTAAGGTCTTTGTACTTAGATAGATACTTTTGTTCTAGTTTAGCAAAGCTAATTAAGGCATCAATTAATTCATCTTTAGAACATTCGTATAGTGCTGATATATCTACCTCATCAGTACTTTCGTATCCAGATTGTTCGTCATCTTGTTCCTCCTTAGCCATAAGGCAGGTATTGATAGTGTGTTCTTCATCGCTTTCGCTATCGTTTATTTCGCTATCGCTCCAGGCTACGATCGTTGCTCTTTTATTCTCCTTCTTCTTGAGCCTCCTTTTCTCTCCCATTTTTTGGATTAGTGGACAGTCTTTCAGTAGATGTCCTAGCATACCACAACCATAACAAGAACTAATGTTAGTACTCTCTTTACTGAAAAACTTACCTTTGGTGGATTTTTCATTTTTTTTAACGTAGATCCTTTCGGGTTGAATCCCCGTTGGTTGAACTTTTTCTTCAATCCCATCTTGTTAAGTCCTCGTATAATAAGTGAGAATGCTTCATCATCGTTGTTGTCTAGATCTTCATCCTCTGATGAGCAATCTTCCTTTATGGCTTTGAGAGCAATTCTTTTCTTGGAGTTTTCTCCATCTTCCTCCTTAGGATGTATCTCATGAGTCAGGCGTTTTCTAAGGAGGTCGTCCAGTTCTAGTCTCTTGAGATCTTGAGCTTCCTCAATTGCAGTGACCTTCGGTCCCCAGTTATTTTTTGGAAGACATCGAAGGATCTTTCTCACCATTTGTTTGTTTAAGTAGCTCTTACCAAGCGATTTCAGGTTATTGGTGATGTCAGTGAATCGAGTGAACATGTCCTTGATTGATTCGTCATCCTGCATTTTGAACAGTTCATATTGATGAACAAATATGTTCATTTTTGTCTCACGTACTTGGCTTGTTCCTTCATATGTGACAATTAGCTTGTTCCAGATCTGTTTAGCTGCATCACAGGTAGAAATTCTATTATACTCGTTAGCATCTAAACCACAATAAAGAATATGCTTAGCTCTAGAATTCTTTGTAAGTTTTTCCCAGTCAGCACTCGTACACTGATCTTTAGGTTTATCAATCATTTCACCCTTGTCGTTTTTAACCTTCGGAACAGTGTAAGGGCCATTGCTCACAATTTCCCACAATTCCATGTCAGTTGGTTCGATAAAAATTTGCATCGCATTTTTCCAATAAGAAAAATTTGTTCCTTTAAATAGGGGAGGTCTAACAGTAGAGCATCCTTCAATATTAATATCTCCTGATAAGGCCATGATCATCACCCACTTGACTGTTGAGTCAAAAGAAATGTGGGACTGGCTCTGGTACCAATTGAAGACTTAGATCGCCTTAGGGGGTGAATAGGGTTATTGCAGAAATAAAATTAAATCTGAATTCAAAATGTAGAATTTAATTGGAGACAATGCACAAGAATATTTTAACGAGGTTGGGCCTCAATCAGGCTTAATCCCCGCCTAGAGTTATCTAATTCTAGGATTCAACGCTCTACTTTTCTTATTAAGATGAACCTTCACACTTTCTTTCAGAGCACCACACTCTAAAGATCCTAACTACTTAAATCAACCACTGATTTAAGTTTGGGAGGAGTTGTGACCTCACAGTAACTCCTTCGTTCACTCCTTAATAAGAATTCCTCAAGATCTCTCAAAACTTTTGATTACAATTCAAGACTCAAAGGATTTTGCAAATGTCTAGCTCAGTGTAGTATGATTGCAACTTGCTTGTCGGATTACTTCGATACTTCTCTTCTTCCTTCAGCCCCTATTTATAGGATTGAGTAGCCATATGCTGATTTGTCCAAGAAGGAAGTTATCTCCATAGTATAATTTGATTTGATCTTGTGATCTTCTCCAATAAGGAAGTATTTGCTCACAATCTCTTCGCATGCCTTTTGAACATGCGAATCTCTTTGAAACTTGGCAACAAAATATATTATATTTGCAATAAAATAAAATCATGCAATATAATCTTTATGAGATCAAATTTAAAATTCAAATTAGATATTGCAAGAATATTAATAAAATTGCTAGAATATTCAAATAAGGGCAATATCATTTTGCATGGCTAGAATTGAGGATATTTAATCAAATGAATTCCTTTTAATTAATATTTTCCACATTTGCCTAGCACAATGATATCTTGCCTTTAAACATTTTTGCATACAATCATTCTAATCAAATAAATTAGATATGTACACAATATTTGATAATATTCAATAAAAGAATTATGATATGCATATAATCTTTCACATTTTCTGCATAATTTTCTTTATGATTCTGCTAATATATATTGCTTCTTTTTTCATGTGTTATGTCTTTTGAATGCAACAACTTAATCTCTAATTTTGTGTTTCATCAAAATCTTTATGATTACTAAGTAAGTCAACAATAGTCAATCTATGGAAAGCTATCTTCACGAGATCAAGGTGATCGTTGATTCCTTGGCCGCTATTAATGCTCCATTATCTGACCAAGAACTTCTTCAATGTACTCTCTTTGGTCTTGATGGTGAGTATGAAAATCTTATCACTGCCACTACATACTTTGGTGGATATATCACGTCTGATGAACTGCATGCTAAACTTCTCCTTTATGAGCAACGACTGCTTCAGCTTCGCGAGCATTCCTCCTCCGATGCTACGCAATCTGCTCTTGTGGTTAGCAATTCTGCATGTGGCTCCCCCCTACCCGCGACACCGCCTTTACGGTGCTACCATCAAATACTGCCAACAACAGTGGTGGTTGTAATATTTGGCGGGGCGAGCGTGGCAGGAACCGTGGTGGTGGTTGAGGACGTGGCTATGGAGGGGGTCGTAACACTAACAACAGTCAGCCTGCCCCTCAGCAGAATAGTGCGGTTGGCGGACAGAATCAAACTGCATCAGGTTTATCTCCTACTCCTAATTCTCGTACTATTGCTCTTGCTGCTACCTTGCAAAATAAGTTTGTTCCCTCTATTAATGCTAACGTATCCCCCCTTCCCAAGTGTCTTTCAATTGTATTTTCAACCAAGTCACACAGCTGCTTTTTGCCGACGTTACTTCTCAGCCTTAGCCTCCTCCACCTCTTCCACCTCTCCTCAGAATGCCCTTGCGTCTGTCTTGTCTGGTGAGGCTAATGGTGTTACATGGTATTCCAACTCTGGTGCTTCTAGCCATTTGATACCATCTGAAGGTATTTTACTCTCTAAGTCTACTTATAAAGGAATAGATATTACTGTTGTTGTAATGGCGCTAAAGTGCCTATTTGTCATATTAGTTGAGTTGCATTGCCCACTACTACCAAGCCTCTTGCTCTTCATAATGTCCTTCATGTGCCCCATCTGAAATTTAATTTACTCTCTGTGCATCGATTATGTCGGGATAATAATTGTGTCGTTAATTTTGATGCCTCTTCTATCTCTATTGTAGACAAGGACACGGGGATCACACTTTTGGAGGATACCAGTAACAACAACGCATCTACTTGCTCCCTTCCTCTTCTATTCATGCTGCTTTGATCTCTCTCCGGCTATTTGATGATATATGGCACACTAGATTAGGGCATTGTAGGTTTTGAGTCCTAGATACACTTAAGTAAAAACAATTTATTATTTCAATGTCTTAGTTTTCAAATAAGTGTGTTGCTTGTAAGCTTGGCAAAGCTCATTGATTACTGTTTAATGGTATGGAACATTGCTTTAGCACCCGGTTATATTTAATTCACTCGGATGTTTGGCAATCTCCTGTCTTTTCTACTCTTGGATATCAATATTATGTCTGTTTTGTGGATGATTGCATATGCTATACATGGATTTATCCTTTGAAACACAAATCTGAGGTATATTCAGTTTTTCTTATGTTTCAAAAACTTATTGAAGATCTTGTTGGTAGAACAATCAAAATATTTTAGAGCGATGGTGGTAAGGAATTTGATAACACTCCACTTCTTACTCACTTTCAACATTCTGGAATCTCATTTCAAAAATCTTATCCCCGTACTCCTGATCAAAAATAGTGTGGTAGAGCATAAGCACCGTCATATCATTGAAATGGCTTGCACATTTTTATGTCAAGTGAACTTGCCAGGCCAATTTTAGGTTGACACTGCTTTTACTGCTACCTATATTATAAATCGTCTTCCTAATCCTCTATTAGATAATGTTTCCCTTTGAAAGACTTTTTAAGAAACCACCGGATTATTCCGTTTTATGCACGTTTAGCTGTGAGTGTTTTCCTACGATTCTTACCCATCGAAATAAACTTTCTCCTCGTTCAAAATGACGTGTCTTCATTAGCTATGCTTCTAGTTACAAAGGTTATTGATGTCTTGATCCCTCTATAGGCAAGGTTTATGTTAGTCACCATGTCACCTTTCATGAGGATGTGTTTCCTTACTTGTCCTTGGCCCCAACCCATACCACTACTCAAGTCATTTCACCTCTTCAACTTGTTGTCAATTACCCCGTGTCTCGCTCCCTGTCTCACCAGCCTGACCCATTACTTGCTGATCTGGCCCCCTCGTTTCTTGACACCATGCGCCACAGGCCCAGCCCAACGTCCTTCTCACCTAGTCCCCCTATCCCCTCTCCTGTCCATCCTGCAAGTGTCCCGGTCCAGCCCACATTGATGCCCACTACGTACCCATCCCCGTCTGCGGCCCACTCCTTATTCCTCTTCCCGGTTCTTGAATGTGAACTGACTCATGATGCCCCGGCCCATTCCCAAGGATAGCCGCCCAGCCCATTGCCTGCCGAGCCCTCTTCCTCCTTAGCACAGTCCGTCATCTCCTCTCCACCCCACGTTCCCCAGCCCACTAATGTCCATTCCATGCAGACTTGGTCCAAGTTAAGTGCCTTCAAGCTCTTCTATCCCTTTATGCGTCCACTACCCCTGGCTTTGAATCTACTTGCTATTCTCAAGCATCCAAATATCCCGAATGGAATGAGGCTATGGCAGAAGAATTTAATGGTCTTGTCTAGAATGACACATGGACTTTAGTTCCTTGCTACAATAACATGAATCTGTTGACTTATAAGTGGGTGTATAGGAATAAGTACCATGCAGATGGATCCATTGAGCGTCGTAAGGCACGCTTAGTTGTCAGACATTTTACCCAGCAAGAAGGGTTGGACTATCATGACACCTTTAGCCCCATTCTGAAACCCACCATGATTCGTGTCATTCTTTCCCTAGCCATCACCCGCAACTAGATCATACGGTAATTAGATGTCAAGAATGCCTTCCTTCACGGTGACTTGATTGAAGATGTCTATATGACCAGCCGTAGAGATTTGTTCATCCGGATTTTCCTAATCATGTATGCAAGCTCAAGACATGCCTTTATGGCCTTAAACAAGCTCCATGAGCATAGTTTCATAAATTTACTAGCTTTCTTCTTTCCCTGGGCTTCACTACAGTCGGATTGATCCTTCTATGTTCATCTATTCTGCCTCTGGTGTCCTACTTATTATACTCCTCTATGTCGAATATATCATTTTTACTGGGAGCTCTCATGCCTTTCTTCATCATGTCATTCATCTTCTTGTTACTCAGTTTCCTATGAAAGACCTTGGTGATCTCTATTATTCTCTAGGGGTACAGGTGTTGCGAACTCTTGATCTAATTCTTTTTCTCTGTCAACATAAGTATATTCACGATTTCCTCACTCATTTCAATCTTAACAAACACAAACCTGTTCGCACAGCACTTTCATCCCAGACTATGTTATCTCTAATAGTTGGGGATTTACTTTTAGATCCTGCTGAGTACCGTAGCATGGTGGGAGCCTTACAGTACTTGACTATGACTAGACCTGATATTTCCTATGTAGTAAATTTTATTTCCCAGTTTATACGTGCACCTCGTATTACTCACCTTTCTACTATGCAGCGCATTTTTCGTTACTTGCAGGATGCTGCTGATCATGGTCTAGTCCTCAAGTAGGCTGCCAATTTTAATGTTGTTCTTGCCTATTCTGATGCTGATTGGGCTGGTTACCCTGATAGCTCTCGCTCTACCACTAGGTATGCTATTTTCCTGGGTCCTAATCTAGTCTCTTGAGGTTCCAAGAAACAGCCGACGATGTCCAAATCCTCCACTGAAGTTAAGTATCGTGCTATCGCTTATACAGTCACCGAGACTCTATGGTTATGCTACTTGCTCTTAGAATTAGGGCTTGTTGTTTCTGAGCCCATCAAAGTGCTTTACGACAATATCTTCGCTACCTATATTGCTGCAAATCCTGTTCTGCATGGGCGTAATAAACACATCAAAGTTGATTATCACTTTGTTCACGAATGTGTCTCCCATGGTAACCTCATCGTTCGATATATTCCTACTCAGCTCTAGTTTGCTGACATCTTCACTAAATCATTGGCTGTAACTAGATTTTTATTCCTGAAATCTAATCTGTTAGTGCATCCGCCCCTACAGATTGAGGGGGCATGATAGAGGAAACCCTAGCCCTAAGGGTAAATATGTAAGATTGTATTAAATCTCTCTTAATATATATATCGACCCAAGGGCTCCCAGTTGGTGAGTCTGCATTCTCCTTCAAGTTATATTGCATTGACAAGTGGAATAATACAAAAACTTATGTATATACTCAAATTCTTTAATTTTATCTATATGGAACAAACCCCACTTTTATAATTCCAACAAACATTACTCAAGATTAAGGTCAATAATTTTCTAAACACATAACTTTAGAAATTATTTTTCAATCCATCCAACTTTGGGCCGAATAATTTCTAGAACCAAACTTAACCAAACTAACTTTTTAAATCATAAATGGTACCCTAGGTTCTTGGAATTTGCATTTTTAACCCCAATCCTTAAAAACTTTTGAAAATCTTAATTTTGTGCATGTATAATTTTCATAATTGGTATCAAAGCCATGTGACCAAAAATAATTAAGATAATTAAGTTAATTAGTAATAAATTAAGCTAATTAACTGTATCTAATGCTTGAATCGTCACCTGCTTGCCGTGTTCCTAATTATTTACATGTTGTTCACTCACTATAAGGAACCACTTCAATAGCACCTCAATTAAACTATATCATTGATATAGTTCTAGAATTAAAAGCCGAATTAGTAAAAATTAAGACTAAAGTAAGGATTTAAAGAAGCAATTGTCTGTAATCCATCTTTCTTTAGTTAACAAAATGAGACATATTAGAAAATCTACTTTAAGTATTAGTATTCCATTTCAGCATATATATACTTTCCAAAACCCAAAAAATAAAAATTCATTTCCTTTGCATGATTAAAAAAATCCAAAAGAAGCAGGAGAAAAATCAACTGACAAATCATTTAAAAAGGAGAAAAGGAAGAAGAGGATGGAGTATAAGTAGTATAATTTAGAAGAACTACAGAATATGTTTAGAAAAGAACAAAGCCCAGAAGAACTAAACAAAATCATGGGTGCAATATTTGATAAACAAGAGTATTATCTGATGATAATGAGGAGACAATAATGTCCAGTTAGAAGAAAAAATAATATTAGCAGATAAATCTAATTAGGCTAGAAGATCTTAATGTTGTATCTTTAGAAGAAATTAGAAGGAAATTAGATTAAAAATATGGTAAAATGGTATTTGATGACGAGATTAATCAGATTGGAGAAGAACTTAACATAGATGAAATCGAGTCTAATTTAGTTAATAATGCTGTTTCTAAACCTGAAGAATCTAATAAACCTTCCAGAAGAAATACTCAATTGTGAGACCTAGATATGTTCTAGCAAGACAACTAATCAATTTTGCCTTTAGATTTATCCCAAGGAAAACTACGACCTTTGAAAAAATTGGCCTTACCCCAATTAGCCAAACATGATACATTTTAAATATCGATAGAGCTCATAATAGAGAAGAAATATTTAAGCACTAGAGAAGAGGAACGAATAATGTCTTGAATTTAAATACTACATGGACTGCTGTAAATTTCTTAAATTATATCGAGCATAGTTTTTCTTACACTATACCTAATTGGTAAGATTCATTAAATAAGGATGACAAAAATGCATTAAGGATGATAGAAACATCATCTACGATGTTCAAAAATTTATGTAAAGAAATTGAAACTGAGTTTATCGAAGCTAAACTTGATCTCAAAGAAAAAGCTAGAGAATGGCAAAGAAAATTCACTACAAGAAATGTTGCATCTATCCACACTTAAATTTGCCTCATTTCACACTTATACTCATGGCATGGTCTATTCAGCACACTTAAGGTAAGCGTGCATAAGGTATCAGTGGGAAAAAATTTGCCATTCTTGATAAGCATGATAGACAGTGCAGTACCCACACTTATATCTGTGGAAGACTGCATCATCTACCACGCTTATAGGTATAGGTAGATTCCCCTCGCTTGTATCCATGACCAGATGATTCTCGCCACTCCCTTGCTTATAAGTGTGGCATTATGCATTTGATAATTAACTTTGAAATGATTTAAGCGGATAACTAATTTTGACGGGAAAATTTTTATATAAACAAATGACAAAATAATTTATATTTCAATAACACATTGTAACCATATAATTTATATATATATAGAGAGAGAGAGGGGGAGAGAGAGAAAGAGATCATATTTGACCAAAATTTAAATGATTCAAAAGTACAACAACTCTATAACCATGAAATAATTACCATCAATTAAGTTGAAAAATAACTAGCGTTCAACCACATAATGAAAAGTATGAAATTGATTTCAACATACCTATAAAGTATGCACCCACTACCTGAAAGTTAAGTTTGTTTGCAATACACATATATAAGATTGAAACTATATAGAACAAATGGGATAGTGTAAAACTCCATAGTTGCAAGTGAACACTTCATAAACCCAAACTTTATATCCAATTTTGTGGCATGCTGCCCTTGATTTTAACCTGAAATCACCAAACCCATACATTAGACTTAAGTATAACAAACAACGCTGCTAAGAAAAAGAATTTCTAAGAAGATTGCAAGATGTAATATCCATTAGCCTTCATAACTAGGTACTCTCGGTCTGCGAACATTATGTAACATCCCTAACCTAAAAGCACAAAAGAAAACACTAAAATCAAGGTAATTAGAATGAGAAAGTGCTATGGTGTTTGAGCAAAACATCTACACAAAATGGAAATAAGGGCAAAAAGAAAAGAGCTGCAAAATTTTTTACTGTCATGAATTGAGCCATTGGAACTAATTTGCGTAGGTTTAGTTCTAGTCCTTTAGGTCTAGAAACATTCAATTCCAATCCAAATCCTAATTAACAAGTGTCCATAGCACCAACTTTTTGATGATTTTCTTGCCATTCAGCAAATGAATCACCGAACAAGTACACTCAACAACATAAAACCAAGTTTCTCAGCGAGACATCACCAGGGGAGAACCTTCAAGAACTTCTTAATGAGCCTACTTCAAATGCCTTCCCTCTATTACCCTTGACTTATAGTTGCTTTCGAAGGCCTATAAGAATAGAAGTAATTCAATAATTAGCAATAGATACTGCATACTAAAGATATTGTAGAAATTTTGACATATGAATTAAATTCACAAGAAATAAACATAAGATCGTCGATTTCATATTGTAGAATAATTTAGCTCTCTTTAAATCATGTTATAATAGCCTACAATATAGCAAAACCACATTCTCCAATTGTGATTTTCTTCCTAATTGGATAGCAGCACTCTCAGTGACATAATAATCCTTAAAACCCTGTAGAGTCTTATGTCCCCTCTTGACAAATTGTCATTATAAAAACTTAATGGACATGCTCAACTCTAGAAACCAAGTAGACAAAATGTAGATTGTGTACATAAATTACTAGACCTTTATCAGTGACATTACTCGCTCTTCTTTCCTGTACATCCATATTGTAGAAACATAACTTTTGAGCTATGGTTGCGCAAATTATTAGCTAAAGGGAATACAAGAAAGAGTTTTCATAACATTACAGTAAGCTAATTCCATATTACCTTGCACTCTCTGTAAAATTTCTTAGCTTTAAGCCTAGCAACCAAAAAAAAAAATCTTAAAAGTAAAAAAGGAACTCTTCTAGAACGTATAAGAAATTATCTATCCCAGTCTAAAGCAAATAAATGTAGATAGTTTTGAATAGGTTCTAATTAATTCAAGCATATTCTAGTAGGTTCAGATAATGTCATACACGCTTGAGCAACTTGACATCAATCTAAATACATGTGAACAACTTCAATTACATTATGATAGGTTTGAAATTGCTCAGATTAATTTCAATAGGCACTAAAATGTTTACAACATGCTGGTTAGCTTATCTGGGATAGGTGTATAAGACATATGCAATAGTGAGTTGCTTCCTTTTATCATAAATGCCAGCTATAGGTTTCTATATTGGTCAATCTTGCACAATGATCAGAATTAGTTATATGTTGCTATACATGCATTCATTTGCACACTAGCAGATTGCTTCTTGTATATGCTATATTCCACTCCACCCCTTTACCAACACAAAGCAATGCCAAAATTTGATGATCAATGTCTAATATAGTTTTACCATAATAGTTTATAATCCAATTTCAGACCACCCCATTGATACAATAATTCAAAGCAATGTCAATTAAGCTTTACACATAGGAATGTCACCTTGAAATTTGGCTATTTATCAAAGAAAATAGTTCTTGCTAGAAAATTATCTGCCCACTTCTTCAGTTGCTATTTATTAAGTGAGACGTAGGGAAAAAGGTTCCATTATGTCGTAGTGTAAACGCTAGACTTTGCTTTTTAGTCATGAATTGACTAAATATAAACATATTATATATTTGAATATAACATATACTGAATGATCAATATGACACATTATATATATTTGAATATGACATATACTGAGAAGATCACTGTTGGACTAGTTTAGGGCAGTTTTGACCAAGGAATGAACTTCCCTTATCTCCTTGGCGCTTGTTGGCTCCTGTGGCCTAATTAGTGAGGTTTAGAAGGCTCCAAAGTATAGTCCCCATTATGGAGTGTTTACGGTGACTTTGATATGTTGGTTTGTTGAAGGGTTGATAATGATATGCATTTCGAGTATGCCTCTCTTGTTTAGGGTGCATTTGTATTATAATTATAAGTTGACAATTGGTGGTCACATGCCTTGTAAAAGTTGGAATTCTCATTTCATTTAAAACAAAAAAAGAAAACAAAAGAAGAAAAGAAAGGATCTTTAAAACAGGGTTTAGGAAAAAGAACAAAAAGGTTAAAAAATTGTAAAAAAATTGAATAAGTGATTGGTGTTGGCGACATATATATAGCTTGAGTTCGTTTCTTTATCAATGGAATTCACATTGATTTTGTGGTCATTGTTTGGTGGGGTAGGGAATGCTGCTATGGTTTATAGTTGTTCGGTGCCTAGTTATCCTTCCACACATTTTAAAACATTTGCTTACATCCTTCATCCACATTTTCTCTTCATTGTAATGTGCACATTGCACCTGAATGGTGGAGAATTTAAGAGTCTTAGCAAGCATATGTTAGATGGCATCTTTGGAATGACTCTAAAGTGAACCAATGTATTTGAAACACAAGAGCGAGAGTGATCCATATTTCCTAAAAGTGATGTTTTGTTGGTCCATTCAGCTCTACTTTTTTTGTTCATATGCATACATGTCGCACTTGGTGACTATATTAGGGTGATTTTGTTTGATTTTAGGCTTGTGGTCTTAAACTTCTTTGAAACTTTCTTATTCTTCTTATTTATAACTTATTTAGGCAATCCTTAGGGTTGCTTTGAATTGATCATCTTGCTTGTGAGGTGCTACATGTTTCCTATCTTTAGGAGGTTATTGATCCTAATTGTATCTTCTCTTCTTGATTTATCTTGACTGTAGCTTGTTTAGCTTTGCTTGAGGGCATGTTTGAGTGATGTATTGCCCATAACCACTTTTATGATCGAATATAGTGTTGTTGATGGTACTTTGAAGAAACTAGCTAGGAGAACTGGAGTGAGCCTACAATGCTTATGAAGAATCATGTAAGGATCTAAGAGCACACAACAACTGGGTGAAAACCCACAAGGAACATGATTTATCCATATATACAACATGGTTAACTCGGGTTGGAATAAAAAATCAACCTAGGTTAACAATCTTTATAAAATCAGTAGGGTGGAGCCCATAACAGGCTATCAGTGGTAGTTGCCACTGTCCCCGGTAGGGTGAGTTTCAAGCAGCTTTCATATTTCTACACGATTTTAATGTTTAGCTGCTTTGCTTTGTCTACAAAGGCACTTTTCTAGGGATCACGTAGCATCAACAATCGTATTCACCTTCTCGATTAGGTTGAGGTTAGATTAGAATAAGAGAGAGTGAATTAAGGTGGGGATTTACAAGGATTCCATGCTTGGTTTGCAATGATGGTTAAAGCGCATTGTTTGGCTAAGTAATTCTCTTCCCTTCTCTTCCCTGTTTTCACTTTAGCAATCATGTTTTATAATTGGGATCAACTTTTATTGTTTTAATGTTAGATTTATGCAAGACCTCATTAATTTCCTGATCTTGCATTGATCTCTTTGGTATTTTGGAAGTTTTATTGAATCCTAGATGCTTATTGCCATGTAAGGGAATTTATCACTTTTTTGCAGGTATTAGGTATTGTATGAAATACTAAAAGTTGAAATCTAACACTAGAACTCTTGAATTTGTGTTAGCTAATTGAAATCGTAAGAAAGAATCACCAATTAAGAAACATCTACGAAAACGATAATCACATTCTTAATGAACTTGGACTTACTAAGAACCCTTGAAAAATGGTTATTAGTTAGATTTAGGTATTTTACTCTGTCTTGAAAGAGGGTTGTGATACTCCAATTATCTATTTTAAGACAACCACCTTAGGAAGAACTCCTTGATCGATGCGTAGAAAGGTTGATTGCTCGATTTGCTTATTGCTTGATTATTTATTCGTTAGATTAGATAGTAGATTAGTTTAATTTTAATCTCAAATTTTGATTAGCTTAGCCTATCTTAAGGAACCACATAGAATTACCTAGTACTTGTGGCAGATGGCCTTGATTAGCTATACACCACCATGGGCTCTCAGACTTGTCAGAAACCTTGAGAAGTTATTACTCCTGTAATTAGAGATTGGCGAAAAAGGAGTAAAAAGTCAACAATAATATAATAAAATACCAACATAAGACCCACGCATTGGAGCAAAAACAATGACTCTTCATTAATTACTTATTCACACTTTCATGTACCAAAATTGATGAGATCTACACAAAGACAGCAAAAATAAAAATATACAAGGATGGCAATAAGAAATAGGAAGATACGGTCAAGACCCCCAGCGACCGAAGAGACTGTGGTATTCAAACTTTTTTAAGTCCCTAAGAGGAACATAACCCAACAAAGAATGCCTGTGCTAGGATTCGCGCTATGAAGAAGGAGGATCTTTAAGACTTACCACCAATTCTGGTTAAAGCAACCTCCATTCTCTTTCTCTCTCCTTCATTCCTGGGGAAGCAAGTTGAGATTTATCCCCCATCCTCCTCTCTTCTTCTTCTTATTTTCTTCTCCTTTTCTCCATCACTAATTGGAGCCTCTTGATTCTCTCTTCAGCCTTTTCCAAATCCTTCACCCCAGAGTAGACCACTTCCTTAGGTCGAAGGTAGACGGGGTGCACTGCTTCCCTCTATGACACCCATTATTTAATCATTCTTGTTTTCTTTATCTAATAGAGAGCCTAAAGAGAGTCTCATGCTAAAAAGATGGTGAGAGTCCTCATCCTTGTTGTCTTCATCAGCAGTAACTCTACTAATTTCCTATATAACACCCTAATTATTTAGTCATGTCCTCTAATCTTGCAATCAAAACACCGTAAAAAAATTAGAATCATAGCTAAGGAAAACCCAACTAAGTAAGTTGAGCAATGGCAAAAGTTTTGAAACTCATCTAACACTCAGAAAATTACTTAAAGATATACATCAATGTACACATATGCATATGTGGCCAAATAATGCCAAAAGTTGAACTAACTTGATTCAATTTATTTATTGACTAAGAAAATGAACTTGATTGAAAAAATATATGACAAATTATGCTTAGCAAATTATATGGTCAAGAAGTTGACCATGTGAAAAAAAATTATACAGAGAGAAGATCAGAATTTAATTTCAACATGACTACAGAAATTTTAAAAAAAATATGAAAAATGATGAAGAAAGTTGTCCGATCTAAATAAGCAAGTACAGGGGAGTGTTTAATTTATTTTAAAGGTGCAAAAACAGAAACTCCTTCCCTTACCTCATTTCACAAACTCCTCCATTCCCTCCTCTCCTCTTCATCCTACTGCTGTTGCCCGATGCCAGTCATCACAGGCTTCTACTATTGGTGCTTAGTCGTTGGGTCATGCTACACCACTCAGTTGTGACTGGATGCATCACCATGACAGCTATTGTTGACCCTAACCACACCATTGCCTGTCTCTTCCACCTTTCCCTTAGACCTCCCTTTTGCCTCTCCTACTTTGGACACAATAATAGAGTGACCTAACGCTACCCATTATGGGATGTCATCACCTTCTTTTGGTTGTTGGATGTCCGAGCATCGTCGCACCTCTCTCGCACTCTTCAACTCCACCCACTTCACCCTCTTGCTCCATGCAAAGCTAATCCATTCCACGCATATTCAAGAAGCTTCGATTTATGAGTTTTCATCTCAAGTGTAATGGAGTTTTGAGTTAATTTGCACAAAAGCAAGTGGTATTATTAAGGATGCAACAGAAAGACATTAAGCAAGAATATGGTACCAAATTGTTTGGATGTATAAATCGGTGTGACTACTTAATCGTTGGCTATATTGTGACTGCATTATGCTGATTATTGGTGTTGGTGTGCTGAATAGGTGGATTACTTGCTTTATTGAAAATGGAAAGAGGGTTGAGGTGATTGTGAGATTATGTGTTCAATTTAGTAGATTGTATAACTTATGCAAGTTAGACGTGTAACTATGCATTGGGAAGAAAATGTGACACCTTAACAAATTAAGGTTAGTTAGATTAGGAAAACTATGTGTTGTGGAGTAACTAATGTCTGAGGCTTTAAATGAGGAATTGAATTTAAGCTTTGTCAATGTCAAATGACCTAACATTAGAAACCAAATTTCCACTTGGACAACAGTTCCAGTGGGAAATGATTGAATCCATAAGAAAAAAAAAGTTATCTAAGTGTCGTTTGTTTAAGTGAAGTAGTTTAATTGAAAATAGATTTAGTAATTTGGATTGTTAATTGGATTATTCTATTAAGAGTGCTCAAGAAGTCTATAAGAGTATGCTAAATTCGACTAGCTGGGCCACTTAGTTGGTAGTGAATCATTGGAATTATAGAGCTATAATTCAAAGGTGATAATGTGAACGAAGCAAGAGAAAGCAACGTGGAAGTTTAAAGTCACAAAATAAATAGAACTTGACGGAACTAGTTTTAAATGGGTGCCTAAATTAAGTACCCTTAATTATTTAACATGTGAAGAACTCAAAGAAAACTGAAATGTAATTTTAAAACAAGAACTGCTAAGAGTACATGCAAATATGTAATGACTTACAAGATTAAAGTTCTACGAATCCAGAGATTCCATGAAGACTACTCAAAAAAAAATAATCAAAAAACCAAAGCTTAAGAGATAACGATTCATTCCCCAATATACTTTATTGCTTGTACCCTTCAAAGACGTTCATATTTTCATTTAATAATATTAAAAAGTTCTTATTTAATCAACGGAACATTTAGAACCAATGTCATTGTTCAACAATCAATGCACAACAATCATCGTTCATAAGATTCTACTAGCAAAATTCATTAGCTTGGGCCCTTCCCGTAATTTGGAAAATTTACAACTCATGTGTTCACCGATGCCATAGCTACCGTTCAAATGTTTGCGCTTTAGTCTTTCCCGAAAGTTGATAATTTATTAAGCAATTCTGAGTACGATCCTATTTAGAACACAATTTCAAAGCTAACTTAAAGTTGCAAGCATGCTCAGTTACTATGTTAAAAACGTATTTTATCCTGCAAGGACAACGTATTGAATTTGTGGCTGATTTTCTTGTATTGTGTCTTCTAAGTTATTTTAAGAAAGGAAAAGCAAGGTAAGGTTAAGCAAGAACTTTTTGAGGCAAAAGGAATAGGAAAAGTTGTCCAAGGTAGTGACCACTAACTTATGCCCATTGTTAGGCTATTTTGAGCTCATATGAAGTAACTTTTGGCTTAAGGGGTTACAGAACCCTAGAGTAAATGTAGATCAATTTTAGAGCGCTAAATGAGTTGTCATACTACTCTACATGCTTCATTAACGATTGTACTACTTTGCTTATGTAAATGTTTAAGTTGTAAAAATGACTTTGCCTTAAGGTCAGAGCCAAATAATTACATGTTGACGTTGTCTCTCGAAAAGATATTGTAGTAATGCCCTAACTTAAATTGTGGCTTCCTTTGTCTCATGTCTTGCACACTTGGGCCCTGTTCTATTTCGTGTTTTTTAGGATTTAGTTAAGAGCTTCCATCTCCTTACAGCTTCTTTCATCTCTTTACAGCTGCTTACATCCTTAACATAATTCTTACATCTTCTCACATCTCCTTATATCTTCTTACATCTCCTTACATCTCCTTACATCTTCATACATCTTCTTACATCTCACAGATTTTCTATAACATTCATTTATTTTAGTTACAAAAAAAAATATATTTTTTTATTGATACTACCAATATACAAAATTTATAAATATCTTATGAACACAACATTTACATAAACATAAAAACATAATATAACGACATAAATTATATTTGAGTTTCGACATGAAATATATATTATTATAGATGATCATACATTTATTTATATTTAAAATTATTTACTTAAAATTGAAATTTATTTGAAGAGTTGTATTCAATTTTGTCAAAAAAAGTTTGTTTTTTTTGTTATACTTTGCTTATTTGATTAAACTAATGTTCATATAAAAAATCTTAGACAAAATTTTTTTCACCAAATTTATGGGGATTAATATATTTTATGGTTGTGTAATTAACTTAATTAGTTGTTTATTTTTAATAAGTATATTATTTTAATATTATTATTTTTCATCCAAAATGTTCATTGTAAAACAAATTATACTATACAACTCTTCAATAATTCAACAGCTCCTTACATCCATCCTCACAGCTCCTTACAGCTCCTTACATCTCCTTACAGCTCTTTACATCTCCTTACAGCTCCTTACATCTCCTTACATCTATCTATCTATCTAAAACGTGAAATAGAACAGGCCCCTTAATAAGGTTTAATTGGTGTTTAAGTTAGGGGCATTACACTTCTCCAAATGGTTAGTGAAGATAAAAGCCTCCATCCACCACTATCCCACTATGACCCTCTCTAGTAAGCAACACAGAGGTTCTTGCCTTGTTTAGAAGAGAAATAACACTATGGAGATCGATCGAGGGGGAGGTACAGGGGCAAGTAAATAAGGATAAGGAGGAGGAAGAAGATAAAGATGCTTGGAGGAGTGGGTGGAAACATCAACAAAACCCCCAAAGATCCCAAGGGCCCTACTACAAGCAAAGGTAGTTTGTCCTAACAGGACCCCTAGCCCTTTATTGAGCAGTAATAATGGGCCACTAGCCAATATGCCCTACAATGCCATCAAAAATTTATAGTCAAGATTAGGGGAAAAAGCGTTGCTAGATTGGAGGCCCCAAGAGATACAAAGTTCAATCAAGAAATGTTCAGAAACTATACCAACCATCATTGCTAGAATGGGCTAATAGAGAGGAGGCAAAAAGACAGTCTACAAAGGTAGCTTCAGGCTGCCGTGAATAGGCACCAAAATAATTTCTCTAGAATTGGAAAAGTAAATTAGCCAAAGATTTGAAATTCCAAAGTAAGAGAATTAAAATTTGATTAGAGGAAAAATTTTCGAAAAAATGGATAATATCCATGGGAAAAAACTTAGCTAAATCTCTTTAAGAAAAAGTCTAGATCAATAAGGGGTATTAAAAAACTAACCTTAAGAAACCTCTTAAGGTATATTTTGGTCCTAAATAAGCTTAGTCACCTTAGATGAGGCGTGAGTAAGGTAACCACAAATAATTTTAAATTAAAACTTAAGCATAAGATGTAACAGATTATAGGAAACTTAAGGATGTTGAATAATAAAGCAAGGACGTTGAACAAACAAATCAAGGAAGCTGAGTAGTAAGAGAGTAAAGTAGACAGTATAACATATGGAGTTTGTTCATGAGGTTCATCGCTCAACTGGGTTGTGTCCCCGCTTAAGGACCTTTCCTTAGGAATCAACCACTTGTATTAATTTACTTTGAGATAAAACAATCTGTAAACATCTTGTCAAGGACCTTCACTGCAACACACCCTCCAAGACCTCTCTTCAAGTGATTCTTCCTAAGTCCTCCCTTAGGAAGGATGACTCTCCCAGTCAGCTCTCTTGCTTAGAAGTAGGATTCTCACAACCTCTTACCTATCGAGGATTCTCAAATTTGTGCACAAGAATTACAGTGATTTGGAAGCTAATCTCCCAAGAGTACAATAACATCTAGAATATGAATTAAAGTCTTTTGTGTTGCGTACTCTTCTTCTTCAACTAAGGCATCCATGGATTAGTGTGCAGTATATGACTATTGGATGCTTTATAATATCCCGTTGGATGTTTATTGGTAACGACTATCAGCTAATTCAAGGGACTTGATGTCAATTTACTTTGCCAATAACTTCTCAGTTAGCTATTGGTGTCTTATGGTTTAAAAAAGGAGGCTCTTCAACCGTCATTTAATGTGTAAGCCATTGCATTCCCTTTTTTGATAAGGCAGAAACTGCTCTTTCAAGCCCTACCATCGATATTCTCTCTTGTTTGCATAGCTACTTACAGTGGTCCCTTTCAACAAAAGTGCTTTTGGACTTTCCTTAATTTGGGATGTATTTGAATTTGCTTTCTAATCTTCGCAAATGTAACTAGTTGCTATATCATGAAAGCCACATATTCAATTTTGCTTCTTGAAGATTGTTCAATAAATAACTAGCAAGATTACTAATTAATTTAATTTTAAATATTTAAGAATAGCATATTATGGTAAATTACTACCTCTTTGAGGGCAAAACACATAGCTAAATTTTAAGCACGAAATGAATAAATTCTGCGCCAAAATCTATACTATGTTTCTTTATTATGGCATTGCATATATACGAATGATTTTAATTTGTTGAGCAAATATGTAAATTTTAAAATTTAGTAATTAATCAAAGTAACATAAAATTCATTTTAAGCTCAATTCAAGTTGTACCAAGTTTATGATTCTGACAAGGGTTTATTTCTGAAATTTGTATCAAGGTCATTAATGATAAGAGTTCAAGGTATTTGAACTCTAGATTTGTAAATTTAGGCAGTTAGTTACCCAATGATCTGTTACCTAATTACCTGCAAGTAGATAAGCACATAGAGAGGATTCATGCAATTTTCAAATAAGATATATTAATCCTTTATCAATATGGAAAATGTGCCTTAAAACCAAAGCTCATATAAAACATATAATCACATCATAATGAGGTCATTCTTCAGTATAGGGAACTCAGAATTTAAGGTGAAGAATTTCTACCAAGATAAAGAGGCTAGGAGATGATTCAGGTAGATAAAAGCTCAAAAGGCAATGGGCGATGGCACAATGAGAGCCCATAAAATAGATTGACCATATCAAATAGGCTGCCAGGGTTAAGCAATTTGGGCCAAACATAATTTCAATAAATCCTAAGTCCACCAGAAGCCTTGATATGATCCATATATGTATTGCTTGTTAACGGAGGAAAAGATTTAGCCAAGATCTTCTAAATTTACAAGAAACTAAAAAGACCTTTGAGCCTGAATAAAATTAGGAAAATAATCTATACCTGAAAAATATGGAATTCTAGTAAAGTTACTCTAACAAACCATCCCAAAACCCTATAAACGAGCCATGGCCTAGATTAAAGACATGTCAATTAAACTTTCATAAGTTATAATGAGATTACTATTCTCCAAAAATTCTTCCCGACTTGAGCATCATAGGATCTTAAAGAGGAGAAATCCCCTTCTTTGAGATTTGCTCTGCACATAATCCTTGGATAGTGATACAAGTTACCCAAAGTTTCCAAAGAATCTTATAAACTCTATATCATACCTCAATATCCAATAAATTAATCAATTATACATCAATCTAAATTATAGCATTATAACAGTAATTCATAATAAGCTTATTTCACTAAAAGTTACTTGTTATTGTTCATTTTTTTGATCTTGCCTTGATTGAAATCAATTTCAACTAAAAAGAGACATGCACGTAGAAGCAATGTTTGGATTATATAGGGCCCTTGTAGAAAAGAGTTTGGTTTCATCAAAATTTAGAAAACTGAATATTGCTCAAGAATTAGCTTTTTCTGCAAATGAAAAAATAATTCCAAGGACGTATAAACTTGAACACGTGGCACTAAAACTATCTCTACGAACGCATACGACACCTAATGTCTTATTGTGTATAGAGCAATAGAACGAAAACATAGTAGTTAGAATTTAAAAAAAAAGTGATAAAAAGAATAAAATAGCATAAGTGTTGAACAAACTATTAAGGTTAATCAAATTGGAGTGGAATGATATGATGAATGAAATTCAAGGTTATGAGAAGAGTTTATAACTCTTAATTTCAATTGTTTGGCAAGTTAATTAGAAATAATTTCCTAAAGGATGTGGATTTAGGTAAATTAGAGGTTGCTGGGGTGTCTCTATAGACCTATACGCTTTGAGTTGACCAAATCTTTTAAAATTTAATTTCGGATTACATAAAAACTAATCAAACATGAATTATAGGTGTCGATGATTCCACTCCCATGCCTAGCTAGGTTCAAAAAGTTATTAACCAAATGCAGTCTAAAGTTCTGAACAAAGAAGGAACAGTAAAAAAAGTATATAATAAATGATAACTAAATGTGAAACAAATATGCAATTGAGGAATAAGTTTGAAAGCAATTAAAAAAAAAAATCTTAAGAAAGTCATACTAGAGTCTTGGTACTATCTCACTCGTGAGCGGAGATGTGGGATTATGAAAAAGTTAGGATTTCTCTCATTGATTAATTAAGAGTCCTTGGACGAATATATAAGTTATAAGCTATTCTATTTATTATCAATTGATTTGAGTGGAACCTTACCTGAAATTATATACTTTCTTGCTTTATAAAGGTACAATTTATATAAAATTTTGCAAGATTGACCAAGGTTTATCAAGTGGTAAGTCAAACGGCTCATAGCATCAAATAGAAATGATATCCAATTGATCCTTTGAGATATAAGATCATCACCTGAACTGTGCTATTCAAGATACTATCTTTAGGAATTATGAGAGAAAGATCAAGCTCAACCCTTCCCGTTTCATAAAACGTATCCACCTACCAGACATGTTGCCTGTGGGGTTATTAATATGCACTTCACAACACTTCGCAACTAATACAACAACTATTACAACTTCTAGTGTGGGTCCCACTTTCTAGAGAGATCAGATATAAACAGTCTTATCTTTGCATGTATCATTACCAACAAAGAGGCTGATTCCAATACACTCACAAAAAGATTTGAGAAAACATTTTAGATTTGAAAAGAACCTTTGGTACCAAAGGGAGCAAAAAGGCAAAACTAACAAAAACCAACTAGTAGCAGTAGTAATAAATTTAGGGAAAAAGAACCAAAAATATAATTGTGTAAAAAATAAGCTAGTTTAGATTAGTTACATCTAGATTGACTTCTTATCCAATATAAAATTGAGACCTCATTTTCTTGTAGACTTGACTAACCTAGGTGCCTAAATTATTGTTTACGCTAATATTCATACCAATACATAATGGTGAAAAAAGGCAAGTAGTTGCATCTTTGGGATGACCTCCACAAAGCAGAGCAAATAATTAATAAAGATATAGAAAAAAGGGAAATCACGCTCTCTTGTGCAGTTATCAGTAGCCCCTTAAGACCTTCATTCATCATTGGGGGGGTTGATAAATGTTATTGCACATTTTTAAGCCTTAAAGTCAGTAAAACCAAAAGGCTAAGCATGGAGAATTGAAGACTTAAAATTCAATATATTATAAACCAAATTGTAAATTGGCCTTTTGACTTTGAGTTTTGAAGGAAATTAAAGGACATACTTTTAGGTGTGAAGCAAAGGATCTCATTGCCCGAGAATCGCTCACAGACAGAGGATCAAGTGGTGGTTACTGGAGTCATCGTCGATTTACCGCATCCCAAACCCGAACCTCGAGTGATGGTGAGGCAGTCATGAGAGATAAGGAGAGACTAGAGGTTCTGTTTAGGGTTAATATAATTAATGCCAATTAATTTCCCAAAACCCCTCTTTATATAAGTTTAGGTTATATTAGCCACCACCACTTAGGTGGCGATCGCGGCCATCTAACCCTAATCCACTAGGACTAGCCAGCAACTCCCATTCGGTCACTAAGTCATAAATGACATGTTTGTCTGTGAATCATAATCCTTCACATTTCATGCCAGAAATAGGGCGTTTGACTAGAAAGTAACCAATAGTGTTATATTAAGTTATCATCTAACTAACTTAACACCTTCATGTAACACGATAACCGAAATCATCCAAACATCATTGGTAGCATACCTAGTCCCTTTATCTTAGATGATACGTCGTATGATTATATACTCAATATATTCGACTGAGCTAATATCGTGAAAATGGATAGATTCTCCTTGAACATTCATGATATTCCATCTTCGTTTAACTGCTTCCTTAACGTGCTCTTGTTGAACCGTATACATCTTGGCCCTTAAGAAACACATTAAGGTAGCATCATTAGTCTCAACTTCTTATCATAGCTATAAGTCAAAGGGTCATACTTCATAAGGTCATACAGTGACAAAAAATAAGGAAGTCAATTGTCATTCCATATATACGTCATCTAATAAGCACACACAGTGTAAAATATGTGTCATGACATAACTCCTGCTCAACTAGGCATGTTACTCTATATGCCTTGCGAATTACCAATCTATATCTTACCTAAAAATCTAACCTGATCCACTCGATCAACATAATAAATGTTAATCTTGATAATATAGACTCAGTTTTAAGGCTTCAATATGAAATTTGATATTTCATATTCGACTCCCTCGACTCTCATCATAGACTCACTAAAGCTACTATATTCTAACATTCATACACCACAATTATGATGAATCACTATTGCATGCTCATCCTGCCCCACTACTCGGGCATTCGGGTGATTGTTTGTATCACCGGGCCAATCAAAAGCCTATAATATTTCAATATACATAACGTGCAATAGTAAATCATGAGTATTTAGAAAAGAAATATCAATTGTTGTTACATAAATGATCTGTACAATAGAAAACATATCCATCACCTAACAAGATACACCCAAGCAGAACCTTATGAATTCATGGAATCAACATATGAGCTTTGAATGCATTACAATGAATAGGTTTAGTCAAGGGAACAAAAATCATGTTGTTAGTGTATATATAATTAATGGCAATGTCCTTTGTCTTTGTGCTAAAAGCAACATACTTTGGCTCCATAGTTAACAGTGTTGTGCAATTTTACTTCTTACTGCACTATAATATGGCTCCCCACTTAGGGTGAAAGCATATCCTGAGGTAGACCTAGACTCTTCCTGGTTAACACCTCAATCAACATTCAAGTATCCCCTTAACCTTAGGTGCTTATCTTGATAGCAAAGGACTAGGTTAGTCATACCACGAAGGCAGTGCATGCCTTCTTTTGACGGCTTGTCAGTGAGCAGGTCCTGGGTTACTTTTGGTAATGATTTACCACACTAACCGCAAAGCAAATATTAGGTTATATACATAATATGGCATATATTAAGCTTCCTACAACTTTAGTGTAGGGAACACTACTCATTTTCTATATTTCATCATCTATTTTAGGGCATTGATGAAGACTTAAGGTTAGACCTTTCTCAACTGGAATGTCTATGGGCTTGGAATTAAGTATATGAAAAATGTTCCGATGCCTTTTTGATGTATGCTTCTTAGTATAAACCTAACAGCTTCTTGGAATGGTTTCTGATAGTTTCCATGCTTAGGACATTCCTAGCTTCCCCCATGCCCTTTATCTCAAAGACAGAGGATAGCCACTTCTGTAGTGGCTTCAATCATCTCCATTTTATTCCCACCCAGAAGTACATCATTGGTAGACTGGTACCAAATATAATGCCCCCTTCTCCCCAGTTGTTCTCTCGACATACACATAATTCAAATTACAGACATGGTCATAGAATTTAAAGTGTCATTATCTGGAAGATTGCTTTGGACCATATATAGATTTTAAAGATGGCACACGTTGTCCTCCTGACCCTTTGATACAAAACTAAAGGGTTGGTCTATGTAGATCTCTTCCTCAAGGTTGTCACCGAGAAAGTAGTCTTTACGTCTATTTGGGACAACACGAAGTCCAAATGGGCAACTAGGTTATGAGTAGGCAGATAGAGGCTAATCCTACCACAGGTGAAAAAAAAAAAAAAGGCTCTTTGTAGTCCTTACTCTTAATTTGGGCAAAATCATGCATCACTAGATGGGCATTCAACTTGTTGATCAACCCAACTTCCCCACGCTTTATCTAAAAAACCTATTTGTTTCTAATAGATTTATGTCGAGGTGGAAGATCAATTAGTTGCTAAATCTTGTTTCTTGCCATTACATCCATCACATCCCACAAGGTGTTCATACACTTTTTGGTGAATCAACTACCTCTTGACGAGAGGTAGACTCCCCTGCTTCCAAGGAAGTGCATAGAAATATTTTTCATTCGATCTGGAAGAATCATCGACACATTCTTTCATGTTCACTTCTTCGGATTTTGGGACCTTCATTATTTGCCTGTCTCCTTAAGGACCCCCTTCCCCTATGTTAGAAGAGGCGTGAGATCTTTTTGCATGTGGATAAGCATTCCCACTATACCCTTGAGGTGCGAGACACTAAATGTGTGGTCTAACCGCATGTTCTGAACTTAGAGATTGAGGACGAACCTCATCCTCATGTTGATTCTCCTCGGGAATTAGAGATGGAGGACGAACCTCATTCTCCTAAATAGGCAACACTTTCACTGTTCCTATTAGACAGTGAAGGTGTATCATCATCTGTGACTCAGTGAGAATTCAAATCCTCCCCCTCATCGAGGAGGCCTTGTTGTACCTTACATAGTTCCAAGTCCTTTTTTAATTTCACCAATATTTGGGAACTCATCCTCAAGGAAATCACATTATGGGAATCGATTTCTGTCATGTCATCATTCAGATGTTCTACGTACATCATATACTATTGGGATACCTTATGAACACCATCTTGGTAGCTCTTCGACCAAAAGTTCTCCTGTTTATGGGTTGGGTTATACACATATCTAGCTAAACCCCATGGGCATAAGTGATCCAAGAATGACTTTTTCCATATCATAGCTCATATGAGCTAGCTGGTACACTTTTGTTTGCCACATGTTTAAAGACATAATCTGCTATGAGCATCGCATTCCCCAAAAATAAATTGAGAGTTTAGCAGGTGCCATCATTGACCTGATCGTGTTAAGCAATGTACGGTTCCTAAGTTCTGAAACACATTGTTAGCTATTTTCGTATACTTTTTTCCTCGTAAAACTCTTTGAACATATGACAGAGATATCACAATCTTGATTGGTTTGAAGATTTCTATCTTTTCGTTCTAATTGGGTCTTTACTTCCGCTACAAAGTGTTTAAACACTTCAAGTACCTAATAATGGTCAAATAATAGGTACACATATCGATATCACATATAATTTATGGTTCCATGATGTGCTTGTAGATTCATAGGCCCGTAGATGTCGGTGTGACTCAACTCTAAGGGACTCGATGCCCTTAAAGCCTGACCAAAAGATTTTATGGTCACTTTGTTAGCTAAATATGGCTCAGACATTGGTGACTTAACTCTAGTAAGGCCCTGTTCTTATCGTAGGTATATTGCAGTTGTGAAATGGAAAGGAGTGGGAATAAGTAAATGCGAGTAGGTAGAAGTGATTTGTTGCATGCGGGAGTGGGAAAGAGTGGGAAGGAGTGGAATGGAGTTGGAATATTAATATTAGTTATGTTAATGATTTGCATAACAAAATAATTATTAATAATCATTATAATAATTATTATTAATTAATAATAAAAATAATAATTAATCATAATAATAATAATTAATAATAAAAATAATAATTAATAACAATAATTGTAATAATTATTCTTATTAATATTAATAACATTATCAATATTAACATTAACAATAATAATTAATATTAATAATTATTACTAATAAATAGTAGTCACAATTACAATAATAGTTATTATTAATATTAATAATAATAATAATAATAATAATTATTGTTGTTAACAATAATAATAATTAATATTAATCTTGATAATCAAAAAATTACTAATTACTAACATTAATAATAGCTCATAATAATAAAAAATTACTAACATTAAGTACAATATTATTAATATTAATAATAATTAATATTGGTAATTATAAATACTAATAATTATTATTTCATAATCAATTAATTAATGATAATAATTATTATTGTTAATAAAAATAATCACTATTAATCTGATTATTAACAATCAATAACTAATAATAATCAATAATTAATAATAATCTTTTCATAATAATTTTAAATTAATAATAAAAATAATAATGAGTCATTAATAATAACATTTATTCAAATTAATAATAATAATTAACAATAATAATTATTTTTTAGATTAATAATCATCCTACTAATTGTTAATATTAGTAATAACAATTATTATTAATGTAAATATTATAGCAAAAGTAATAATTTATTGCTATTAACAATAATAATTGTTATATATATTTGTTGTAATGACTATTATTACTAATACATGTTACTAATAAATTCAATAATAACTATTGTTAATAATAAAAATATTTATTTTCATTACTTTTAATAAAAATAACAATAATGAATATTAATATTAATACCAATAATAATTACCAATTACTAAGGTTAATAATAACTAATAACAACAAACATAATAATTAGTAACGTTAAGAAGAATAATAAACATTATCATTAATAATATTAATAATAATCATTAATATTGATAATTATTAACATTAAAATTTATCATTTCAATATTATCTCATTAATGATAGTAATCAATAATAATTATTATTGGTAATATTGAAAATAATTATTAGTAATATTATTTGATCATTAATAATAATTGTCAATAATAATGTATAATAACTAATAATAATTATTATTAATTTTAATAATAATAAGTAACAAGAATAATTACAATAACAATTTCAATGAATAATAATAATCATAATGGTTATCAATATTATTAATAATAATTGTTATTGTTAAAATTAATATTAATAGTAATAACAATTATCATTATTAATAATATTAATAACAGTTATTACTATTATTATTGCTGTTAAAAATAATAATAATAATTAATGTTAATATTAATAATAATAATAAAATTACTAATTACTAATATCAATAACAATTGATAATTATAAAAATAATAATTATTAATAACAAGAATAATTATTGTTATTATTATTATTAACAAACAATAATTATTATTTAATGATTAATTAATTAATAATAATTGATATTATAAATATAAAAATAATTACTCCTAATGTTATTATTAATGAGCAACAATTATTATAAGAATATTAATTATTAAGTAATAATAAAAATAATAGTAAATCATAAAAAATTATTAATATCAATAATCATTAACCATAATAATTATAATAACAATTCTTATTAATGTTAATGATCATAATCATAATAACTATTAGTATATATAACAGTTGTTAATTAATAATAATATTAATATTGATAATTAATAATTAATAATAATTAATTATATTTATCATTATAATTGTCATTGCTATAATTAGTACTAGTCTTTCAAATTAATAATAATTACAATAACATTTACTATTTATATTAATATTAATTATTGTTATTATTGTAAATAATAATTATTAATATTAATATTAATATTAATGATAAAAGTTACTAATTAATAATATTAGTAGTACTAAATATTGCTAAAAATAATAATTAATAATATTAAAGATAATAGCAATTATTATTTCTATTAATAATAATTATGAATAAAAATATCATTAATATTAATAACTATTATTTAACAATTAAGTAATTAATTAATTAATAATGGTGATAATTAATAACAATAGTATTGTTAATATTGAAAATAATCACTATTAATGTTGTTATTAATTAATAATTAATAAATTATAAATAATAATTCATAATTAATAATTAAAAATAGTTATTAACTAATAATTAAAATAGTAATGAATCATGATAATAATTGTTAGTGATATTAATAATAATTATTAATAATTACAAAGAATAAGGTCTAAGTCAATCTAGAAGACCATCTTTCAATTAGTGGAAGGAGAAGGAGTAGTGAACATTGCTTTTAATATTATTTTAATGAGCGGTAAGGAGTGGAAGATTTACCTACGAAAAGAACAGGGTCTAAGTCAATCTAAAAGACCATCTTTAGCTAACTTGATCATTCTATCTTGGCCCATATGGCCAAGTCAAACATGCCTTTTAATAGACTCAAAAATCATAGTTAAAAAATGAGATAAAAATGAAAAATGTTTTATATTGTCCAAATTCAAAACAACGAAATCATCTTTGAATGGTTCATGGTCAAACAAATTGTCATTACAAAATGTTCAAGCCATTAAGATGAAATTTAAAAAGAGAAACCTAATCTCATTAAAGTGAGGAAAGATACAAGGAAACATTGCACCTTAGGTGTATAAAGAATGTCATGAAGAAACAACATATTCTCTACACGGAGGTTGAGTTGATATGTCCATTTGTAAAGGACACTTTCTTCACTATCGTTCCCTAGGATAAGTAGTTTGTAAACCCACTGAATCACAATGAAAGTTCACAAAACCAGCTCGTTACTGAATTATGTGTTTGGTTGCTCCCATATCTACAACCCACTGAGAAAAGGAGTTAGGCAACTAATGCGTGGGAGCACACAGTTGTGTAGGGTTCAATCTTTCCATAGTTATAGCACTCCACATGCTATATTCTTCTCTATATTGCCCTTAGCCTTTTTCCTTTTTAGCAATACCACTCTTAGGTCCGGAGCTATAAGAGAGGAATGTCTCTGGTCAAATCTAATGCTAAGCTGATCCTACATACCCCTAGCGGTGGGATAGCTTTCAAATTCCCCACTAGATCATCATGCATGCAATACACCATAGTATACCATGCTGATCAATCCTTCTCGAACCATTCTTTAGGCTCTTTTGATATTGCTCACTAGCAGCTACATGTTTTCCATCCTCATCTTTGTTTACCCTAGCAGACATAAAACTCATCAAATGTTCTAACAATTCATGTTTGTTAAGAAGAAACTCGCGCAAGACTATATAAAAACACATCTACATAAATTTATTAAATTGTAATTGACTTAAAACATATTCACGTAACACTTTTAAAGATAATATTGCACAAAACATATTTATACAACACAACTATTAATGTAAAACATATTAAAAAAAAAATTCATTAATTGTAAAACACATTCATAATATTACGAATTTAAATTCACAAGACGAATCTATAAAAGTACTGCTTAGCATAAAACACATTTTTGTAATAACATAAAATGAATTGAACATATATATAACATATTTATATAAGATGACTAAATAATAATTGTCATGAAACATATCCATATTATATAAAACATGTTTATATAATAGAACTTATTAAGTGAAACAAATTCATAAATCGCTCACAAATAATTATATAAAATACATTCATATAATTACTACAAATTAAAATATCATGAAATGAATTCATGTAATGTTTCTCAATAAAACACATTATATGAAATAATTAAAGTCACCTAATATAAGATGAATTTATATCTCATCATGCACACTTATTTCATGCTCAAATGAAAACAAATTTCCGCAGAGATCACATGACATATTGTTTTATAAAGTGAACTTGGTGGATAATATAATTGGTCTTAGCATGGTCTTGCTTAAATAACTTGAGTAACACTAATTTGCATAATAAAACAATGAAACGAAGACTTCATTGTAGCAGATTTATCATAATAATGATGAATAAACAAAAACTTTTAAAAAAAATAGATTTGCACTAGAGTAATTCACCAATCAAATAGATAGTGTGTACCGACTCATAAATCCTAAAGATGCTCAAAAACAAAGAGCTCAAAAATTGTTTTCTTTGATTTTATTTTAAATTTAAACTCTCCTTCCCTCAAGCCTCGCTTCCCAGCCCATGAGCTGAACGCCCGTCCCTTTTTACGAGATGACCTTTTTTTTCCCATATTGGTGGTCGTGGCTGCCGGAGAGGAAGCTCCACAGTGACAGAAACTCTAGACAGTGAAGGAAATTAGAGGCAGGAACCTTTTGCTTTTTCCTTGATCATTCACGGTTACAACATGTACATTATATAGACAAAGCATTTACCTACTGTCAGCCAAAATGCATGAACCTAGTGTAGCCTAAAGGTCATGAAATAATTACAAAAGGATTTACAAGGTTGCCAATTACAATTCTTCACTCCCCCTCAAGTTGGTGCATGGAAATGAATCATGCCCAACTTGCTTCATAGATACTGAAACTGTCACTTTCCAAGAGCCTTAGTAACGATGTCGGCAGGTTGAAATCGGGACGGAGCATGAAAGATATCCAATCTCCTGAATGATATTTCTCATGCACAAAATGACAATCAACTTCGATATGTTTAGTGCGCTAGTGAAACATCAGATTATTAGCAATATGAAGCGCGGCTTGACTATCACAAAACAAATGCATAAGTCGTGTATAAGACACTCCCAAAGAGGCAAGAAGAGCCTTTAACCAAACAAGCTCACTAGTGACTGCTGCCATAGAGCGATATTCTGCCTCAGCAGATGATCTCGAGACTGTGGTCTACTTTTTAGTCTTCCACGAGATGGCAGAACCCCCTAGAGTAACCAAGTAGCCAGTCAAGGAGCGCCTGGTGACTGGACAAGCACCCCAATCAGAATCACAAAATGCAAAGAGATGTAGAACGTTGTTGGCACAAAGCAGAATCCCGCAGTCTGGTGATCCTTTGATATAACGCAATACCTGATACGCTGCTTCCATATGTTCCTGATGCGGAGCTTGCATGAACTCAGAGAGAATGTGTACGACATAACATAAATCTGATGGGTAATAGTGAGATAGATCAACCTTCCCACAAGTCGCCTATAGCGGCCAGCATCATCAAGATATGATTCCGTAGCAAGTGCAAGTTTGTGATTTTCGCCAATGGGAGTGGCACTTGGTTTAGCCCCGAGTAGCCAACACTCATGAACCACCTCGAGGGTGTATTTGCGTTGGCTAAAAATAACCCCGTGGATCCGCGAGCAACCTCAATCCCAAGAAAATATTTCAATAGCCCAAGATCCTTGATGCTAAAGCATCTATGAAGATAAGCCTTAAACTCTTTGCTAGCACGAGAGTCATTGCTAGCCAAGACAATATAATCGACATACACAAGTAAGGCCATGAAAATGCTCCCTTTTTGGTAAGTAAAGAGAGAATAATCGGCATAAGAATGAGTAAATCCATATTCTCGAAACTTAGAAGAAAGTTACCAAACCACTGTCGAGGTGCTTGGCGAAGACCATAAAGTGATTTCCGAAGTCTGCAAACCTTACCAGGTGTGTCACATGTGAATCCAGGTGGCAAAGTCATGTACACCTCCTCGTCCACATCACCATGCAAGAATGCATTATTCACATCCAATTGATGCAACTCCCATCCCTTGGAGACTGCCACAGATAGAAAACGTCGCACACTAGCCATCTTAGCTAGGGGATCAAACGTCTCATTATAGTCAGACCCTTCAATTTGGTGATCACCACGAATAACAAGGCATACTTTGAAGCGTTGTATTGTCCCGCCTGAGTTGTATTTGACTCGATATACTCACTTGCAACTGATAGGTTTCTTGTTTGGTGGCAACGCTTGCAATGTCCAAGTCTCGTTCCTTTCGAGGGTATGAATTTCTTCAGCCAGAGTTGCCCTCCAGTGAGGGTCCTTAACAGCTTCATGAGAATGTCTTGGCTCTATTATTTTGGTAATAGCAGCTAGAAACTGTTTGTGAGCAACAAAAATATTTTTGCAAGTGACATAATTTACAATGGGTAAGGCGTACCTGAGGAATCCTTTTAGAGCCGATGTGCAAGTGAGATGGGTTTATGTAACTGAGTAGAATAGCAAATGTAATCATTAAAATGGGCTGGTGACTTCCGGGCCCCTGTACCTATCTCAGTTGATGGGTTTGGATCCGTTATGGCATTAGGCGCAGAGGCCTGACTGGGTTCTAATTGAGCTTCTGGCTGAGACGTTTGGACCGTTGGATTGCTAGACGTTAGGCCTTGCACTGGGTCATCTTCATTGCTCCCCCTAACTTCATATTCCCCAGTTTCCAGACTTTCTGGGCTGAAGTTGGGTGAACTCCCCCTAGCCTCCTTTATTTCTTGCTGCTGGGTCAAACTAAAAATGCTTGGTCCAAATTCCTCATTTAATAGCAAATTAGGCTTCCCAAAAATACTCGGTTGTGATGAATTGCCTTATTCACTTCGCTCAAAAGGAAATTGATTCTTGCAGAAAATCACATCTCTACTTATGCACATCTCATACGAATCTAAGTCACACACTTGCCATCCCTTTTTCACAAACAGGTATCTAAGAAAGACACATCGTCTACTTCGTGAAGCAAATTTATCTTTCACTTTGGGATTATTTCGGGCAAAACATAGACTATCAAAAACTCGTATTTCTATATACGTTGGCTTACATCTATAAATCACCTCATAAGGTGTTTTCCCTTTAAGTAATTTCATTGGGGTCCGATTAATCAACTAGGCTGCTTTAAGAACAAAATCTCCCCAAAACTGTATCGGTAAATATGCTTGAAATCTAAGAGAGCGTGCCACATTTAAAATATGTTGATGCTTATGCTCCACCCTTCCATTTTGTTGGGATGTATCCACACAGCTACTTTCCCATATAATGCCACATTCTAGGTAGAATTCCTGCATGAGTCCTGAAGTGAACTCTGAACCATTGTCACATCATACTATTTTGATCTTATCAAATTGGGCTTTTATCATGTTGATAAATCTTTCTAACATAGTATCAAAGTGGGTTGCTGGATCTTGATTTACCACTGTTCCCATTTGATTAAAAATTGTGTGCATGTGTTGGGCCTTATTAGTAGCCCACATGTGAGGGAGCGTGTTGGAGTATAAAAATGGGTATTGTCCCACGTTGTTAAAATACAAAGAATATGAAAGTGGGTGTTATCCAACATTGAGAAAATTAAAGGGTTTGAGCATGTATATAAGCTTGTGAGTTACTCCACCCATTGCCAATTGATTTTGGGATGGAATCTCATTCGAGCTTATATGCATGAATCTTTATTGAAGGCCCAATTAATATAAAAATTTAATATGGCATCAGAGTAACACAAACCATGACTAATCATGGGCGACGATAGCAAGAAGCGATTCATAGTTGAACCCCACTCACCGTATTTCTTGCACCCTTCGGAAGGACTCGGGGTCATGATCACAGTGGTGATTTTTGATGAGATGAGCCACAAGTTGTGGGAACGAGCTGTGACAATGGCTTTAAAGGTGAAGAACAAACTGGGCTTCATAGCCAAAGCTCTGACAAGACCCGCAGCCACAGATGAAGAATTTTCGGAATCCTATGCATGGGATATGGTGAATTCTATGCTGTGCTTGTGGATCCTTAATGTCATTGATCCAAAACTCAAAATAACTATAACTTATTGTGACACGGCAAATGCTATGTGGGACGATTTAAGAAAGTGATATGGCATGGCCAATACACCCAAAATACATCAACTAAAGGCAAATATCGCAAATTGCAGGCAAGGAGATATGGACATAGGAGAGTTTTATGCTAAGTTGTTAAATCTATGGAATGAATTGAGCAATCTCGTCAAAGTTCTAGTATGTACGTGTAGTGTATGCAAGTGCGGCACAACAGGCAAATCGGTAGCCATGTATGAGGCAGACAAGGCTCACCCGTTCCTTGCAATGGATCCTCTGCCGCCACTTGATAAGATTTTCAATATAACACAGTAGGAAGAAAATCACAAGAAGGTTATAATCAGTCGAGACAATCGTAGAGAGGCAGTCATGGCGTTTGCTATGAAAGGAAACTCAAAGATGGAGGAGAAAACCGCTTGCAAGATCTATGGTAGGTATGGCCATGAGGAGGCAGTTTGCTTTGCAGTAATCGGGCACCCAATGAGATGGGGTAACTGTGGACGGGGAAGAGGAAACCGCAGCAGCCGAAATAATAGAGGAGCACAAGGTGCTTCGCGAGGAAGAGGACGAGGAGAGTTTGCTGGGGTTCTATTACAGAACACTGCGCAGAAGGCAGGCCCAGATTTTGGAAGGGGCCCAGAAGGAGTCGCTGGCCCAATTTCAAAGACCAACATAGAAACAGCAGCCCAGGTCACAATGCTGGGTTTGTCACCGGACCACGTCCAAAGACTTTTAAACCTAATTGTTGTGCCTAAGACTGGTTTCGAGAAATTATCAGTTATGGAATCTTGGGTGTTAGATAGTGGGGCCTCATGTCACATGGCGGGCAATACTTCTATGGTGGACAAAATCGAGAAAATTGCACCCATTGCAATATAACTTCCGAATGGAACCTATACGATGGCGTGTGAGAAGGGCTCGGTAGTATTGGGCCAAAGACTTAAATTGGATAATGTTTTACATGTTTCGAAATTGAATTGCAATCTTGTCTCGGTTTCTAAATTGTGTAAACAGTTGAATTGTGTAGTGACATATTTTGATATTTTTGTGTAATACAGGACCGCACCTCGAGGATTCTGATTAGATTGGGTGAGCAGTGAGATGGAGTTTACTATTTCAAGAACTCATCATCGAGGCAAGTAAACACAGTTGATGCAAACCATTTGTGGCATGAGCGCCTTGGGCATCCGTCTAATGAAGTGCTATCTCACCTTCCTTCTGGTTTAGGAGTAGTATATAGTAAAGGAGATATTTATGAAATTTGCGTTCGGGCAAAACAAACTTGTAATCCATTTCCAATTAGCAAAAATAATGCCAAGGATATTTGGATTTAATTCACTGTGATATCTGGGGTCCATATAGAACATCTTCCTTGTGTGGGGCACATTATTTTCTAAGTATCGTTGATGATGCAAGTAGGGTCACTTGGGTATATTTAATGAAGGATAGAACTGCAGCGAGTAAGTTGCTACAAGGATTTACAAAGTTGTCAGTTACAATTCTTCACACAGCCACCTTGTAGGTCGCCCAACCACTCTCTACTCGATACGAAAAACACCTAAATATTGAGACTGCCTCGCCACTGCATAGATCGACAAAAAACAAGTCAAAAGATGCAACCCACGCACCTCCATGCCACTGTAAAACAAATTTCGAGTCTAAAACAAATTAGACAAGAAATTGAGGAAAAAATTTAATTTTGTATTAATATTGCATATATGAGTACAATCTCTGAATAGAATTCAATGAAATAATCTTTTGATTCAATCTCCTAGTGACTTGAATGATTCGATAGCATGACCGCTTGATCTTGATTGAAGCAAAATTAGCTGAATAATTCCGAAATGGTTCTTGATCTTGATCTGTAAATGGTTGATTACTGTCTTTGAAGCTGTAGTAGCCCGAAACTAAACCATATTAATTATTTTAGTTAACTTCTATTTTAATTAATTAAATTGAGCGCCACATTTCAATTTACCATTTGATATATTTATGCAATTGCATATTGAAACGACAGAGTAGCCTCGAGATAAGATTCCATTATACTCCATATTAATTCTTTGAAAATTATAAATAAATACTTAAATGGTACAGAAGTAAAATTAGCTCTTTAATAAGAATGGGAAGTCATGAAACATACGAATATACCTACATTGTATAAATAGATCGATAATATTAATAAATAAATGAAATAAATAAATTAAATACATGGAATAAATTAATATGGGCAAATTTTATAATTTTTTCAAATACACCTTGAAAATGTTATTAATAGTCCAAAAAAATATTAGCTTAATATTTAAGCCCAGGTATTCATTAGGTAAGATGCGGAAAAAAAAAAAAAGAAGGAAAGAACAAAAAGGGGGCAATATCCTGATGGGTCGGTCGGATCAAGCTATAAGAGCGTCCCCAGCCATGCAGAACGCGTGGGACTTGTGGACCCCGCGTGCTGGGGAACCTCTGCCAGCTAGAGGGGAACGGGAGGAGCATCCGAGCCTCCATGCCTGCCCGTTCCTCCACCCATTCCACCTTTTTTGGACTTTTTAAATTTTTTATTGACTTTTCTTTTTTTAATAAAAAAATATTATTTTGATATTTGAAAAAAAATTACCTTATAAGCTGGGTCCATACAAAATATTTTATTATATTATTTAAATTAGAGTTCTATTGGTTAGGAAAGTGATAAAATATAAATTTAAAAAATATAAAATTTTTGATGATGTGATATATCTAAGTTCTAATTTTTAAAACTCAGATCCGGAATGCTATAAGAAGAAGGTTAACATTATTTTTTTTAAATTTATGAAACACACCCTTTGTCTGTGTTTCACGCAATCACGCAGGTGTCCCCCCGGCCCCCCTCTTCTAATTTCCCCTACTTCCTCAACCTCCACGCTTCCCCCTCCCTTGTGTTGCCCTGCTGTACCATCATGCCCCTGCCCAGCCATTGCGCGTCGTCGCCCAGACCCAATCGGCTGCCGGGGCCTCCTGCACCGCCACATCTCCTCTCCCTTCTCCTAACTTGGTTCAATTGAGGTTGCGAAGGGGAAGTCCTAAAACGCTCTTTTAATTATTTTCACCATTTGGTTCCTTGTTTTCCTAGTAAATGCATTGTTTTGACTAGACACATGCTAATTGTGATTAATTGGGGTATTGGTGATGAACCTGAGGCTTGATGTTGTTTGGGATTTTATGGATGCTTATAGTGAATTGAGTAGATTAGGAGTATGTGTTTTTGTCAATTGATTTTGTGTTTATACCTTGAGTATTGTGATTATGTTTGATTATGGGTTGATGAAAAATCGGTGAAATTGAAGGTGGGGTGTGTGTATTGGAGACGAGCAGTCATGGAATGGGGCTGAGGTTGAGTATAGAGGACCCGGGGGTTATTTTTGGGGGTTTTGAAATTAATCGATTAAGCATGAATTTTCGAGTGTAAGTTTGGGAGGATTTTTGGAGATAAACTTGCTTAATGAGAGTCTTGCTTCCCTTTTTCCCATCTATGCTCACAATATTTTACAAATTGGTAAGCCTTATTCACTTGAAGCCCTCATCCAGTTGTGTAATCATGTGAAATATTTGGCTTGAATTTGTGCAAAATGAGTGCTTTTGTGTGATTAGCTCAGGTGTTTTTTTAGGAATTACAAAGTTTACCTGGGAGCTGGGCAAGTTAAATTGATTATTTTCTTTTTGGATTTCATGCATTGATAATTTTTAGGATTACCCTTAGGAAGATTGAATTTTCGGATTTGGTGTATGAAATTTATTTGGGTTAATTTGTGATTGAATACCGTATCTGAGAAACCCACCTGGTTTTGGATTGTTTAGATTACAAATATTGATTTAGAATTGCTTCTGGGATTATTGGCATCCATGTCTTTTGTTATTTTCGTTTCTCCCATTTGGTCTCAGATTTCAATTCTCTTGTGATCTTTTAGGCCCTATTTGATCATAGGAAAGTACAAAGGAATACCTTCATTTTAGACTCGAAATGATATACTTGGCATCGAAAACAATCTAGCATTGCAAATTGAGCTCGGATAATCCAAACTTTATTAAAGATGCTTTTCTAAAACTAATAAAATATCACTTGTAAATATAATTATTATAGAAAAAAAAAAAGAAGAAAAAAATTTGATATGATGATAATAATAATGATAACACTAGAATTACCCATAAAACCAATAATAATTATAATACGCGAGGAAAGCATAGCAAAACCTATGCAACTTGTTGATGATGATGATGATGATGATGACAGTGGGAGTAATAACCTTAATAATAGAAATAGGATAATAATTACAATATAAAGATTATGATAATGACGGGTGCTGTACTGAGTAAAAGGAAGGACCCACGAAAAGTTTGCTAATTACTACAAGGATTGTAGTTCATAAAAAAAATTTAGAAGTTACTTGAAGCTCTATTAACCAAGAATATAAATATTTTTGGAGCACAAACGAGATGTCATTTTTATCGTTTCAACACTGTAATCAATTGTTTTATAAAAAGCGATAGGCTTTAAAGGCTTTAGGTACGTTTACTGTCTGTACTTTTCAAACGTTCACATATTTTTCATAAATACCAATATCTTATAATATATAATTATTTAATTGATCATTTTCAGATATTATTTTGCCATATAATCAAGTGGCCCACCAGTTATCAATTATCAGGTCTTATACCCTTCAGCTCACCCGCATGACCTTAGGTCAGACAATCTGATCGGCCTAGCAGGTATACACCTATTCAATGATCGCAGTATACATACAAGCTTAGCTCATTAGTTTGGATTCCACTATGAGATAGTAACCGATAATAGTTTTACTTATAATCTCTCCCTCTCCTGTTTCGAACTAAAGTGAATTGAAATGCGGCCGCCCAACTAAATTTTTCCAAAAGTTTAATGCTGCAGTGTCAGGACAAGCGTACTCTGCTTCAGCTCACTTTTTCGAAATTTTTTTATGTTTTCATATTTTCAGGTGATATTTGAGAAACTGCCCTCAACCAACTTGAAAATAGTATCTTAAAGTTGAGAGAAAGGAATCTCGCAAGCTCACAGTGAATGTGTTAAAGAGTCGATTAGTTATTTGTATATGGTGCTCTATATTGGACATTGACACACTCACATTTGTGTCGTGGATTGGGGTTGGTGTTGCATGGTGGCATTGCTAGACCTGATAAATGAGTCATTCGGGTCAGATACGGGTCGGATCTTAGTTCGGATCGGGTCACTTTTGGGTCAACTTTGTTCGGGTCGAATTCGGGTTTGGTTCGGGTTCGGTTCGGGTTTAGGTCACTTTCGGGTCGGGGCGAGTTCGGTTCGATTTGGGTGAAATTGGGTTCGGGTCACTTACGGATACCATGTTCGGGTCGATACAGGTTCGGCTCGGGTCGGGTCTGTTTCGGGTTGTCTATAGTAGCCCAATTCAAATCGGGTATAGGTCAAGTGTAATTTAGATTATGTGGGATTCAATTCAATGTTTGGGTCAATATCCGGTCAGGAGTAAATCGAATCGGATATAAATCAAGTTGGATTAATTTCGAATCATTGTATGTTTTCAATGCAGCCATCTTTAGTTCTTTGCTCTTAACTTGCATTTAAAAGATAAAAATCTTTTAACTAGACAAACCCATTTATTCTATACTTCTCTTTTAATTCATACGTTATATGATATATGTGTGTGTGTGTGTGTGCGTGTGTGTGTGTGTGTGTAGGGTTAGTCCTAAACTCACTAAGAAAGTTAGTAAATTACAAATACAAGTATACAACTCATCCATAACCCTATATCAAATGCACCGTGTAATTATACAGAGGATTATGTGTCATTAAGTCAAATTTTAATCATCTCAATTGAGTTTATGCGATGACAAAATAATTGAACCAACCTAATGCAAATCATTTGTCAATGGTCTCATTTGTGAGCCCCAATGCCAAAATATACCTTGAAAAGTGAAAAAAAGAAAGAAAATAACAAAATTTTTATTTAGACCTCAGTGTTGGTTTATAACTTCACATTTGTCATATTTGGAGTTGGTAAATAGAAACAAGTTGATTATAGTCGGCATTTTTAGTAATCGAATCAATGTTCTTTGATAGCTCATTAAGTGATCATGTATCAACATTCAAATATTGATCTTTGTGAGATTAATAACTTGATTTGTATTTGTTCAATGAGTCAAAACTAAAGAGCAACGACAATATATGAGTATGTGTCAATTAGCATTACATTTATGTGATTGTGAATGCTCGTTATCGAGACTCGAGATTTGGAATTTAATTGTCCAAAATTCAAATGAGCCAATTATTATGAGATCATATGCAACGATACATACTTGAATATGATTTTATAGAATTAAATATATTATGGAGATGGTTTAAAATCGTAGATCAGTAGTGCGGAATTTTTGACAGTAGTCACAGAATGATATTATAAATTTATAATCATAATGTGCATTACATTAAGTCATTAAGTAAATCAAATAATAAAACACGATTGCTAGATCCTAATAAGTTTAATAACTTGTTAATTATATTTTTCTTTTATTAATTCCTATTGTGACAAATTATTTTTTTCTCTCTATAAAAATATATATATTTTCTCTTATATTTTTACTACATATCTATCAAATTAAAAACTTAAAACTATCAACTATTTTATTTTTTCCTCTTAATTTTTTAATTGATTTCATTTGTAAAACTTTCCTGTTAAGTTGTTTTTATTTTCCCACCTAAACTCAATTAATTGAGTTTGAAAAATTCAAAATTCCCCCCTAAAAGAGCAAAGATTAAAATCCAAAAAAAAAAAATTACTACTTATTTAGGTAAAATTGAGTCGGGTAAGAATCACATCGGTTTTAAATCGGGTATAGTTCGGTTTGGATTCGGGTTGTCCATTCTCGATTCACTTAGCGTCGGATCACTCTAGATCGGGTTTGAATTGCGTCGGGTCATTTCTGGTGTGGGTCATTTTAGGTCATGCTACAATTCGGGTTTCATTCAGTTTTGGATCAGTTTACTTTGGGTGTTCGGGACTAAATTGGTTCATCCCATTTCGGATGTCGGTTCGGGTATGATCCAAGTTATTCGATTCGAGTTTCGGGTCTCAAGTTAGTTTTGTCAGGTCTAGGCATTGCTTGGAATGGGTGATAGCCAAAAAAAAAAAAAAAAAAGGATCATGCAACTCTTGTTACTTCGGGTGTTCGGGACTAAATTAGTTCATCCCATTTGGATGTCGGTTCGGGAATGATCCAAGTCATTCGATTCGAGTTTCGGGTCTCGAATCAGCTTTGCCAGGTTTAGGCATTGCTTGGAATGGGTGATAGGCCCCCCCCAAAAAAAAAGGATTATGCAACTGTTATTTTTCCCATAATTTTTTCTTGGTCGGTACAATCATGGCGAAGATTTTTTGACAATTTGTGGTTAAATTATCCTAGAGTGTTAATATGGGGCAATCAACAATCTAGTGTGGTTTACCACATTTTTGATGTTTTCCTGCACACTTCGGCGAGCAACCGGGGAATCGTTTGCCACATTGTTTGTCTTTTCCTGTACACTGCACCAAGCAGCCATGCATCTTTCTTCCCAAAGCGTCTCCAACATTAATGCAACATTTGTACGGAGTGTTCGTTTGATGTTGTCAACACTCCATTGTAATTTGACCCCTTTGTTTTTGTCTTTTCCTGAGAGATTACCGATTCGGCCGTGCAAGCACCAATTTATGATTGGTCTTCTGATTTTTTGTCCAACCCTTTCTTTTTTGGAAGAACTTAAATTAATATTTTCTTCTTTTTTCAGAAAATCGCTGAATTGACTACTTCTCCAATTAGATCTTGTAGTGAAGTCAAATTTTACGACGAGAAATCCTTTCTCCACGTATATTCGATTTTTCATAGGAAACTCCCTTAATGTAGTAGCGATCACCTTGGGTTTCTTCCTCTAGCTGCGACTCCTCCAATTTGATAGCGAATGAGGCCAACTTTTAAGATGAGAAATCGTTTCCCCATAGATTTGATCCTTTGCAGGAAACTCCCTTACTTAATCTAGTTAAAGTAGACTTGATTTTCTTCTTCCAACCGCAACTCATCCAATCAGATAGCAAGATGAGATCGACTTTTAAGATAAGGAATTATTTTTCCTCGTAAATTCGGTTCGTCCCAGGAGGTTCCCTTTGTAATTTAGTTGGATTCAACTTGGATTTCTTCTTTCTAGCCGCGAACCATCCAATTAGATCAGCGAAGAGAGGTCAACTTTTAAGACATGATCATTTCTTCCCTCAGATTCAATTCTTTGCAGGATATTTCGTCACTTAATCTTTTTGGTGCCGACTTGACTTTTTTCTTTCATTGTGACTTGTTCCATTCAATTTACGAAGGCATAACTTCTCCAATTAGATAGCAAAGACATAACCCTTTCGATTAGACAGCGAAGGCATGACTTTCTCAATTAAACATCAAAGACTTGAATCTTCTGATAAGAGAGCACATGCTTGAACCGTGCACTTAGATAGCAAAGGCATTCAGAGAACAAAGTCGTGATCGCTCCGATTGGAGAACGGAAGCTTGACTCCTCCGATCACATAGCAAAGGCACTCAAACAACCAAGGCATGACTCCTCTGATAAGACAATGGAGGCGTGGCCCATCCGATGAGGTAGCGAAGGGGACTCTCCCGATCAGAAAGCAAAGGCTTGGCTCCTCGGATCAGACAACCAAGGCATAACTCGCCTAATTAGACAGCAAATGTGCCTCCTTTGATCAAATAGTACAGACGTAACTCCTTCAATCAGATAAAGGCGTCGGACAGATAGCAAAGGCATGGCCCTTCCGATCAGATAACAAAGGCTTGACCCCTTTGATTAGACAGCAAAGGCGTGACCCCTCTGATCAGACACCGAAGGCTTGACTTTGTGACTATTATGATCTTATAGCGAAGTCAGGTTAACTTTCAAGATGAGGAATTGACTTGACATAGGAAGTTGCCGACTTGAAGGAAGATGCCTACATTGCCTGACTTGAAGCAAAGGGCTACCAATTTGAAGGAAGGCGTCTCTATCCCTTATGCAAAGGGGATGTGATCTTGTTGTTGCTCCCCATTTGAAAGAGCTCTAAGAGTTCGCAACAATTTAGTGGCAATTTAAAGTTTATTTATATGATTTGAAAACGTGCTTAGTGATTTACGAGTCAACATCTTTTATAAAATGACTTGATATTCTTTTACTTTAATGATTAATAGTCTCGAACTTAATAATTTGGGAGTCTATTTAGTGACTTGGGAGTTAGTAATTTTGTCAAGTTAGGAGTCTCAAACTTTGAAGACTTGAGAGTCTTTAAGTTTGATAATTTAGAGCTTAGAACTTCCTCGATTTTAGAGTCTAAAACTTTGATGACTTGATAGTCTTTTAATTTTGATGTCCTGAGACGCTTGAACTTTGATGACTTCAGAGTCTACTTAATGATTTGAGAGTCAACAACTTTGTTGACTTAGGAGTCTTGGAGGAGTAACTTTGGAGTCTTATGAGATTGATAATGTGAGAGTCTGTCAGGATTGACTTGAAAGTCCGAAAATTTGATGACTTGTGAGTCTGCAACTTGGGAATTAGAGGGTTTGATCATTTCGGTTTTTGTAGGGGTTGGCTTGGAAGTCAATTAGTTTGATAACTCAGAAGTCTACAGGGGTTGACTTGGAAATCTGGAAGGAGCAACTAAGAAGTCTGCAGGTTTGATGACTTGTAAGTTTACAGGAACTAGCTTGGAAGCTTAAATTGATGACTTAGGAGTTTGCAAGGACTGACTTGAAAGTACGTAGGTTTGATGACTTAGGAGTCTGCAGGAATTGACTTAAAAGTTTCAGAGTTCGATGACTTACAAGTCTACAGTATTTTGTGACCTAGGAGTCTTGGTTTAATAGCTGAGAGTTTATGAGTGCGACTTGGAGGTCTCACTTTGACAGGTTGGCTATCCGTGATGATAACTTGGAAGTTTAGGATTTTGGTGGCTTGAGAGTCTTTCACTTTTATAACTTGGGAGAATTTGCAATGGTGACTTAGATGTTTGCCCCCTGAACGCCAATTTTAGCTGTGCTTTTACTGAAAATTTTTAATATGATTGTGATAGACGATTAATCAAAACCTTCATTGTCTTCTTGGTCTAATATCATTTTTCCTTCTTTCACAAGTTGCAGGACTTGTCCTTTGAATGCTTTGCACTTCTCTATGGGTTGACTGACGATCATATGGTACTTATAGTATCTGGGAATATTAGTTCTTCTGATTTCTTCAGAACGTTTTGACTCTAGAAGTTCTATAACCCCCTTATCAAGAAGTGATGCAGAGTAAACCATGAGGCCTAACCTCCTTATCAACATCAAGGTTTGGATTCAACTTGGTCTCTTAATCACCTGTAAGGGTAATACCTAAGCACTTGGCTCTGCAAAGTCCTTGTTGGTTTGGGAGCCTTGAGGGACCCAAAGTAAGCTTAGACAAGGTGGCATAGCACTTAGTAGCCTCAATAAGGATTCTAGCTATTTTATCTCCAAGTCACCCTATTTTATTTTACTTCCTTGTTCTCAGTAGAATGTATAGCCTGACTTCTAGCTTGTTTTTAGGTGGGTAAATGGGATCCGTTTTGGGTGAATTTGCATGGATGGATATTCCCGGATGTCTATTTTCCAACAACACCAAGATTATCATTAAATTCTAAGAATCCAGCATGTTATGGGGTTCTAATAGAGCCACGGTCAGTGCAAGTTTGGAGGTGCATGTTTTTACTTAAAGATTTATTTGGGTCATCAAATGGGAGAATTAAGGGTCCAAACTTGGTGCTTGGCTGATAGACTCTTCTAGAAGGCTCCCATAAAAATTCCCACCTTAATCTCCTCCATTTGAACAGGTGAATGACATCATCAATGGAAAGGAATGTGCAGCTAAATTTCAGCACACTATTATCCCCTAGTGGTCCCCCTTTAATTTTACAATTACCTTGCATTTCATTAGACAAAATTCTTATAATGCTATTGGCTAATACTAAGCTTAGAGGAGGGGCTATCTTGATAATTAATTCCTTATCTCTTATGTTACATTCAACTTTGATGATTATGAATGAATGAAAAGGTTAGAAGCCATTTTCTCTCTCAAAATCTCTTAATCTTTATCTTTTATTAGAGTGGTGATTTAGAATCATCCCTTTATATTAATCCTTGGTGCTTAAGCTTTAGAGGATTAAGTGGTGGGTTGTTTATCTTGGTGTTCTTGTAAGAATCAAAGAAATTTTCTCTTAATTTGAGGTTTCTTCCATTTGGGTGTTCTTGAGGTATTCATCTTATTGGGTCTTTACTTGGATGATTATACCTTTATTTGGCCAAATGAATTTTTTATTCTAGATCTACTTTAGTTGGTATCAGAGCACAAGGATCCTTCATGTGTAAGCATCAAATCCTCGCACTTTGTGATTGGAATTTGTTGTTTGAGTTCTTACTTTGTTATTTTAAGATTTGGGCATTCTCTACTCCACCTTCTTCTCTTATCCTCCTCAAAGAGCCCAAGCACTCTTCCATGCTTTTGTCAATCCCACATTTGATTTCTCCACAAAATTCCTCTTTTAGTCCACAAATAACCCCCAAAATAGCCCAAACACAATCCCCAACCAAAACACAACCCAAAAGCTTCACAAAAAATCCGAAACACTCGCCCTTGCCAAACCAGAATTTTGGCACGGCACGACCGTGCCCCCTCTTTGCTCGCAAAAAAGTTTCCAGGTTTTTGGCACGGCCACCCAATGCTGCAAGGCACGACCGTGCCCCCCCATTTTTAGCTCGCACTCCCTCTGGCACAACCGCGCCACCTTTTTTTAAACACTTAATCTTCTTCCTTCCCTCGTCTACCTTCAACCATGTCCAATGATATCGAACCTTCTCAACCTAGGGGCATCTCTCTAGAGTTAGCCCATGAAATAAGGAGAGATAAGGCCATAATTGACCGTCAAGAACATGTAAGAGAGCTCACCATGGAGCTAGAGCAAGTTAAGGGATCCGAACGTTCCCTGACCTAGGGAGCTTTATGTCAACCCTGTTGATATTGCCTACTCATCTTCTCATGAGGACCATAAAGATAGAGGCAATTGGGGTAGAGGTCATCCTAGAGATGATCTTAGTGACCTCAAGGTTGTGGCACCAAAGTTTAATAGGAACCTCAAACTGGAAAACTACATTAATTAGGTGCAAGCTATTGAGAGGATAATTGAACTCAAGGAGTACAATGATGAAAAGATCTTCAAGTTGGTCATTTTCAAGTTAAAGGGGTATGCCTCCTTGTGGTATGAGACCTTGAAGAAGAATAGAGCTAAAGAAACTAAGTCTAAGATCAAGACTTGGTCCAAATTCAAGAAACACATGAAGAAGAGGTTCTTACCTCCTTCATACAAGTAAGAGCTCTATCTCAAGATTACCACCCTTAGCCAAGAAAATCTCCGGGTGGAGGAATACATTAGAGAATTTGAGCAACTTCATATAAGAGTTGACTTGAATGAAGACAATGAGCTTACTATTGCTAGGTTCATCAAAGGACTTTCTCCTAGCATAGCTCATAAGGTAGAAGTACAACCGTATTTATCTTTTAATTATGTCTGCCACCTCATAATCAAGATCGAGAAATAACTTAAGGGTAGAAAGCCCTTCGCAATGCCTTCCCACCTCATTGGCCCCAAAGCAGACCAATGAGTTTCCCTTCCTACAACATGGGTGACACTACTTCTACACCTATCAAGGCCTTAGATAAGGGTAAAGGGATTGCTATTGAACTTTCCAAGAGGTTGGAGGGAAAGAAGTGCTTCAAATGCTATGGTTATGGATACTTTCAAGCGGATTGTCCTAATCAAAGGATCTTCTCTATTACAGAGGTAGAAGAGATCTAAGCTCTAGAGGAAGAGACTAGTGAAGAAGAGTTTGAAGAGGAAGATCATATCTTAGTCACTCCAAATGTTGGAGACCTATTGGTGATCCGGAGAACCTTCCACACCAAAGAGATTCTCCTTGAACCTGCTCAAAGGGAGCAAATCTTCCACGCTCGATGTACCATTGGAGGAAAAGTGTATGAGCTTATTATCGATGGAGATAGTTGCACCAATGTGGCTTCTATGACTCTCATTGACAAGCTACAAGTCCCACCAAGGTGCATCCCACCCCTTATACTCTTCAATGGCTCAAGCAAGGAAGCGAGGTAACTATTTCTAAACAAGCTCTTATCTCTTTTTCCGTTGGTCCTTATTATGGTGAGGTCCTTTGTGATGTTCTTTCTATGGATGCTTGTCATATATTGCTTGGTTGACCTTGATTATTTGACAATCATGTGATACATGATGGGTATGCTAAGACCTATGCCCTTAAGTTCAAGGGATATAACCTCACTTTCACCCCCTACCACCACCCAAACCTCTCAAAATTAAACTGGGGAAGGGAAGAGAGAAAAGCCTCTTTATCAATGAGACATGGCTGGAGAGGGCCACTAGTAAGAGCAAGCATTTATTTGTCTTACTTATGGTTGAGGAAATGAAGCCCTTACACCCTCTTGCTCAATCACTGTTGAAAGAGTTTGAGGATGTTTTTCCTAACGATCTAGCACTGGGCTCCATCCTACAAGAGAAATTGAGCATCAAATTGATCTCCTATTGGGTGCTCCTTTGCCCAACAAGCCGGCTTATAGGTGTAATCCTAATGAGAAGAGCTCCAAAGATAAGTCCAAGAGTTGCTTGATCGTGGATATATTAGAAAAAGTTTGAGTCCTTACTCGATTTCCGCTCTTTTAGTACCTAAGAAGGATGGTACATGGCGTATGTGTGTGGATTCTAGGGCCATCAACAATATCACCATCAAGTACTGGTTCCCTATTCCACTATTGGATGACATGCTTGATGAGTTGCATGGGTCCAAGGTCTTTTCCAAGATTGACCTTCAGAGTGGCTATCATCAAATCCGAATGAAAGAAGGAGATGAGTGGAAAATGGCCTCTAAGACCAAATATGGGTTATATGAATGGCTAGTGATGCCCTTTGGTCTTTCTAATGCCCCGAGTACCTTTATGAGGCTTATGAAAGAAGTCTTGAGGTCATCCATTAGAAAGTTTGTTATGGTATACTTTGATGATATCTTAGTGCTTAGCCAAGATGAGGCATCTCATAAGGAACACCTCACTCAAGTGTTCCAAGTCTTGAGGCTACAAGCTCTTTATACTAAACTTGAGAAGTGTGAGCTCTTTACTCCTCAAGTTGTCTTCCTCGAATATGTTGTCTCCGGTGAGAGAATCCAAGTTGATGAAACCAAGGTTGAGGCTATCAAGAGTTGGCCCATTCCTACAACCATCATGGAAGTCCGTAGCTTTCATGGGTTGGCTTCTTTTCATTGCTAGCTCATCAAGGATTTTAGCTCCATTATAGCTCCTTTGACCGAGTACATGAAGAAGGGTATCTTTGAGTGGATAAAGGCTACCCAAAGAGCCTTCAAGTCCATCAAGGGGAGACTTTGTTTAGCCCCTATGTTGGCCTTACACAATTTTGAGCTCCTTTTTGAATTTGAATGTGGTGCTAGTGGAGTTAGGATTGGTGCAATTCTCGCTCAGGGAAAGCGTCCTCGTGCCTTCTTTATTGAGAAGTTGAATGGTTCAAGACTCAACTACTCCACTTATGATAAGGAGTTCTATACCATTGTTAGGGCTTTGGAGTAATTGGAATCATTACCTCAAGCCCAAGCCTTTTATACTCAATTTAGATCACAGGGCTTTATCTTTCATCAATGGCCAACACAAGTTGAATACAAGGCATGCTAAGTGGGTTGAGTTCCTTCAATCCTTTACTTTCTCTTGTAAGCATAAAAGTGAGAAAGAGAATGTAGTTGCCGATACCTTGTCACAGAGGTATGTTCTTCTATCGGTCCTACAAGTCAAGGTTCTTGGCTTCCATTCCATCAAGACCTTGTACATAGAAGATGAAGACTTCAAGATAGTGGTTAAAGACCCCTCCAACTATGGGACTTATACCTTTCAAGAAGGTTTTCTTTTTAAAGAAAGCAAGTTATGTATCCCCAAGAGTCCTCTAAGGGACTTGATTGTTAAGGAGGCTCATGGAGGAGCCTTAGCTGGGCATTTTGGTATCAACAAGATTCTGGAGATCCTCAAGTAGCACTTCTATTAGCCCAAGATGGGTGGATGTCCACAAGGTAATCTCAAGGTGTGCTATTTATTATATAGCTAAGAGTCACTTCCACCAAGGCCTTTATACCCCTCTTCTGGTTCCTCTAAGGCCTTGGGATGACCTTAGTATGGACTTCATAGTGGCCCTTCCGCGAACCCCTCAAGAGAAGGATGCCATTATGATAGTTCTTGATCAGTTCTCCAAGATGGCATATTTCATTGCTTGTCGCAAGGATGATGATGCTGCATATATTGCAGATCTCTTCTTCTAAGAAATTGTGAGGCTTCATGAGATTTCAAGGCCTATTGTATCGGATAGAGATACTAACTTCTTATCACACTTTTAGAGAAGTCTATGAAGCCTAGTAGGGACTAAATTACTTTTTAGTACCACTTGCCACCCCTAAACCGATGCGTAAATGGAAGTGACCAATTGCACACTCACTACCTTGTTGAGAGGTATGGTGAATAAGAGCTTAAGATATTGGGACACCAAGCTTTCTTATGCGGAATTTGCCTACAACCAGACTCCTTCCTATGCTACTTCTCATTTACCCTTTGAGGCATGCTATGGCCTCAACCCTCTCACTCTTCTTGATATCATTCCCATTCCTCAAGAGTCCAAAGTGAGCTTTGAAGCCGAGGAAAGTGCTAAAGCTATGACTAAACTACATAAGCAAGTGAGAGCTCAAATTGAGAAGGTAAATGAGCAATATAAGGCCAAGGCCAATAAGAATAAAACTCATCTTGAGTTTAAACCGGGAGATCTTGTATGGCTACAATTGAGAAAGGAGAGGTTCCTTTCAAGGAGGAAAAGCAAGCTCATGGCAAGGGGAGATGTCCCCTACAATACCATGCAAAGAGTGGGAGAGAATGCCTACAAGGTAGAGCTTTCATGTGACATGAACATCTCCGTCACTTTTAGTGTTCGAGAACTCACTCCCTACATTAAGGATGAAGATAAGGACATTGGAGATTTGAGGGAAAATCCTCTTCAAGAAGGGGAGGTTGATGAAGAGCAAACCATGAGGCCTAACCTCCTTATTAACATCAAGGTTTGGATTCAACTTGGGCCCTCAATTACCTATGAGGATGATACCCAACTACTTGGCTCTCCAAAGTCCTTGTTGGTTTTAGAGCCTTGAGGGGCCCCAAAGTAAGCTTAGGTAAGGTGGCATGGCACTTAGATGGAACTTAGTAGCCCAAAGAAGGACCCTAGCTATTTTATCTCGAAATCACCCTATTTTATTTTACTTCCTTGTTTTGGGTAGAACGCATGGCCTAGATTCTAACTCATTTTTTACTATGTACATGGGATCCATTTTGGGTGAATTTTATATGAATGGATAGCCCCAGATGTGTATTTTTCAGAAAGCCCAAGATCACCATCAAATTCCTAGAATCGAGCAAGTTATGGGGTTTTAACCGAGCCATGGTCAATGTCGGTTTGGACATGTACATTTTTACTCAAGAATTTATTTGGGTTATCAAATGGGAGAATTAAGGGTCCAAACCTGGTGGATAGCTGACAAACTTTTCTAGAAGGCTCCCATAAAAATCCCCACCTTACACTCCTCCATTTGGATAGGTGAATGACATCACCAATGGAAAGAAATGTGCAGCCAGATTCCAGTACACTATTATCCCCTAGTGATCCCCATTTAATTGTACAATTAGCTTGTATTTTATTGGACAAAATCTTCTAATGCTATTGGCTAATACTAAACTTGAGGGAAGGGGTATCTTGCTATTTAAGTCCTCATCTCTTGTATTACATTCAGTTTTGATAATTATGAATGAATGAAAAGGCTAGAAGACATTTTCTCTCTCAAAATCTCTTAATCTTTATCTCTTATTAGATTGGTGATATAGAGTCATCCCTTTATATTAATCCTTGGTGCTTAGGCTTTAGGGGATTAATTCATGGGTTGTTTATCTTGGTGTTCTTGCAAGAATCAAAGAGTTTTCCTCTTGATTTGGGATTTCTTCCATTTGGGTGTTCTTGAGGTGTTCATCTTATTGAGTCTTCACTTGGATGATTATGCCTTTATTTGGCTAAATGAATTTCTTCTTCTAGATCCGCTTCAAGAAGTTTGTCAAGTATTTCGGGCGCATCAGACTCAAAATATGGGAATTTCTTCTCTTTAGAGCCTCTAAGCATGGATCTTCTATTTCTTGACGATGTCATTAATTTGATAATCATCGAGTTGTCTTCCACATTAGGCAATTGTAAGCTCCATATCATGAGCTCATGTTGCCAGTTCTTGGAATGTTTTGGACTTGTTTACTTATAAAGCATAAAGTATATCCCAATCCATCGATTGGGCATACATCTCAACAGCCAAAGACTCAAATAATGGTCTTTACACTTGAAAGAGACAGAGAGAGGCATGCCAACGATTAATGTAGTCGATGATTGGCTCATCATTAAACTGCCTTGTGTTAGTCGACTCTATTATGCTGACTATACAACGTGTACAATAGAAGTGATTCAAGGACTCACTTTCCATTTGCCCTTAACTATCAATAGACTCAGAGGTAGGTCTGCGTACTAGTCAAATGCAAATCCTTTATGGGATCGCATAAACGGTTTCACCAATCGATCTTCTCCAGTGCCAGCATTACTGTAAGTTTCGATGAAGTAAGCGATGTGCTGCTTGGGGTTACCCTTGCCGTCAAATTGCTGGAACTTAGGTGGCCAATAGCCGTGAGGCATGTGAAGTGCATCAATCCTCTTTGTATGAGGTTTGGTATACAAGTGTATTTTTCGAGAATCTCCTCCAAACTGAGCCTTCACTGCCTTAGTTATTAAGTTTTGAATTTGCTCAACTGACATCAAGCTTAAGGATGAATCCTTTTTTGGTTTACATCCATCATCATACTCCTCGCTATGATTATACTCTTTATCAAAATCTTCACGGTTTAAGCCTTTATTGAAAGCTTAAGATGGCTGTTTTTTCCAACTTTTTTGTCAAATCAACAATTTGTTCGTTTGGATACTTGATTTGAGTAGCCTTTTCTGTGCTTTCCTTTGAGCATCTATCCAGGGTAATCTTTATATCTGCCAATTGTTCCTCCAAATTGACAGCCTCTATCACCATGACTGGCATGACGACAGTGTCAAATGATTCAACTTTGGCTTGTGAGAATCACTTGGAGATGCCGGTGAAGAATCACTAGTACCATTGTCATTATCCTCCTCACCAAAAGATTGGAAGATAGGATTGGTGTGGGCTTAGAATTCATCTAATCCACAATGTAGAGTCTTCCTCTTTTAGCTTTAAATTAGGGAGACAAGCAGTTTGATTGATCCTATTAGCAGGCAAGGTAAAGGCAGAGTTTTGAATTTTGTGTGACTGCAAAGTTGGAGCCATGACTTGTTACTTTAAGGTGATAGAGGAAGCAGTTTTGGTGATGCTCTAAGTCATCACCTTGGTGTGTCAATTGCCCAATACAACACTATCCTTTGTGGATAGTTCAGAGGCAGATCTAATAGTCTCTTTCTTTAAAGCTAGAAGGATGACATTTTTGGAAGCCATGTTTTCTTCAAAGAAGTGTAAAACTTGTTTGCTTAGAGAAAGAGATAAGAGGCAGATAAGTCCCACCAAATGCGCCAAAAAATTTGTAAATACAAATTTTGAGCCTAAAATAAATTAGGCAAGAAATTGAGAAACAATTCTAATTTTGCATTGATATTGTATATATAAGTACAATCTCTGAATTGAATATAATGAGATAATCCTCTGACTCAATCTCCTAGTGACATAAATAATTCGAGGGCGTGACAGCTTAATCTCAATTGACGCAGAACTAGTTGAAGAACTCTGAAATGGTTCTCGATCTTGGTCTGCAAGTGGTTGATTGCTGTCTTTGAAGCTTACAAGTTTTGATCATTCTGCCTTAATAGTTGGATGTTGCTTGTAGTCTCAGCCTCTGAATTCTACAAATATTGAGTGTTAAATTAATCGATACGAAGGGTTGATTGCTTGATCTCGATCGATGAACTGGATGAACAATACTGAAGTAATCTTCAGTCTAAAATTGTAGGAGATGCTGAACTAGGTGACTTTGATCCATGTTGCATGGTAGTTGGAGGTAGTATGTAATCTGAGCTCTGGAGCTTGTAGAGGATGTTGAAAGCTGAACCCCTAAGAATAAGGGGGGAGGACCCCTATTTATAGGCTCCAATGCTAAGGTTTTGAGTTTGGCTTTAGGCTCAGGCCCATAATTATAACACCCTTACCCCTAGGGCTAGAAGTTTTACTGATAGTTTAGAATTTTGGAGTGAAATGGATAGAGCTCTGCCTAAAAATTGACTATATCCCGGGCTTAAAGCCTTATATTAGGTCCCTACAATGAAGAAGAGTATGAAAGACACGTCCACAAGCTTAACGACTACACGTTAGAGATCACAACTCTGCGAGCCATACGCCCAGAGTACACTAAGTATAAAAGTTCAATAATAAAGAAGGAAACAAGAGATATAGCTCAACGGATCACACATTTAGAGCGTTGGGGTTACATTCCAAAAATAACAAACATTTACTAAAACGAGGATACACTAATCAGATGGTTGGCTCACATGGCTATTTAGAGTGACTGTTATTCAATATGTATTACATGAAGTTCAGCAATTAACTTACATATACTGAAGAACTTAATGATACATCACAATACATTACCAACCATATATGCACATACAAAACATATAATCTCTTTTTCCAGAGCAAGAAGGGAGACTCCACTTTAGCTTAAGTGAACTGACTTCTAACTGTCATCTTAAGAACCTAGGGAAAACGGGAATAGAGGGGGGATGAGCTACCACATGCTCAGTGAATAATTCTCAACCCCAAAAAAACAAAATAGTTGCATATAGTACATTAGGTAGCATTCACGCACAATTTAATATATAATATCATATAATAATCATGTAGGGTCTCCCTCATTCGTTATTACCTCGATAACCTTTCCAACTTGGTGGTATCCCTACCCTCCTATTTCACGCACAAGAATACTCAACTAGCCTAAACTATGTCTCTTGTAGCTTAGTAGTAACATCACTTGCTTAACATCACATAGTAGGCATACCAAATTTAAAAGTAAACTGACTCACGCACAAATTTAGATATTGGGAGCAATGGAGCACTTAGTTCACACATAAACACCTATTATCAAAGAGTTCAATTAAAATCACCAAGTGAGATTCTTTTTAGTAAGAAATTGGGATTAACATGTAAAGGACAAGGACTATCGCTTAAACCAAACAAAGTCTTCACAAAAACAATCGTGATTCATTGGTAAATAATTTGGAATTCAATAAAAGCTCTTTTTAAGAGTACATGCACTTTTCCAAATCTTAGCACTAGCATGATCCTCGAATGAGAAGTTTGCATCATAAAACAAGTACAAAATCATTTCATGTGGCATCAGATTCTCAAATTTGTAATATTCAGGGGATATCTACACTCACCCAAGGGGAGATCTTGTAACACCCCAATCTCACCGGGTCGTGTTACACGCCACAGTCTTTCCTGTTAAGGCAACTTGCTTAACCAATTTGAAACATAACCTATTGGGACTTAACAGTCAGAACTTAAGAAAACTTAGACAGCATATGTGCCACAATTACAAAACTAGGCTTTGGACTTAACCTTAGGCTAGGAGAGGTAGTATTTTCTTAGTTCCTGGAGCGAAACGAATAAAGTTTCCCCTGAAAACTGACCATTTTCCCAGGCCTAAGCCTTACATTAAGATCCCTGAATTGCATAAAAGTATAAAAGTACACCAAAAACTCAACGGCTATACGCTGGAGTCCACAACTCTACGGGCCACACGCCCAGAGTACGCAGAGCCTTTCTAATGTTCATAAACCTTACAAAAAGATGATTAATCACATAACCGTACAATCAAAATCGACATTACATAATGACATCATAAACACAGCAATACAGTCTAAGGAAGTCCACTCTGGGCGCTCCACGCATCAGTCACATACCTATGAATCTGGGAAAAAGGGGAAAAGTAATGGGAATGAGCAACCACCGCTCAGTGAGTAAACCCTCTCTCCTAAAACATACTTAAAATACATATTAACTTACGCAAGCCTTTCGTAATTCATTTTAGTTGAAGAGCTTTCACATAATACATCATATTCGAACCATAAACCGAGCGAAGGAATAGTCATACCAAAAAGCTTAACTTTCGAAGAAACCGTAATGCATTGACTTAACATAATAAAGTTACGTAAACCCGGAAACATAGCATAAAAGGGGTTTTACGCATAAGTTTCACTTACCGAAAATCATACATAGTAACTTATTCACGTAAATGAGGAGACTAGACTCTTAGAGGTACTTTGTTACTGCCATCCCGAGTCGGCCAAACTCGAGCGGCAATATACGCCTATCCGGACAGACATCATACTATGCTGAGACATAATTTTCATACTTAGACTTTAGGCGGGAATCAAACCACCATCCCTGAATCTATCATAACATAACTTATGTGATACCAGACGGGAACTAAGCCACCATCCCTGGGTCTCAGACTTAAACTTAAAGTTTCTAAAGTAGCTCCTCCATGTATACATAACATAACATAATCATACGTACACATACATACTTATACCTATTCATATATATGTCTTAGGAACTTATAACATTCATACACATACATACTTAATAAACAAACATGCTTAAACTTGTTCATATATATATATATATATATATATATATATATATATATATATATATATATAATATATACACATATATATATATATATATATATATATATATATATATATATATATATATATATATTACACATATATATATATATATATATATATATATATATATATATATATATATATATATATATTGATCTCATAACATAAAAACATAATCCTCTTGCAACTTTAGCTTTTAGGCAAACAATAAGAAAAGCCTCTTAAAAATCATGGTGAGTCTACTAACTCACGATACAAAACTTGGGCAGTTAATCAGCGTGCACTCCAAAGTTAGGATTCGGATATAATCAGCTTCAGTTGCCCTTTTTACGCTCATTTCAATCTTTCAAACGCAAAAGGATGAACATGATACAAGCCAAGTTTACTAACTCATAAATCGACTTCGTGAATGGCTTAAAAGCTTTTCATAATCGTAATAAATTTGCTAACATATAAACTAACTTCGTAAAATACGTTTACTAATTCGTAAAACGACTTCGTTTCTAACTTAAAAGCTTCGTATAAACGTAATTAGTTAGATAAATCGTAAAACGATTTCGTTTTCAACTTAAAAGGTTCTTAATAACATAATACGTTTGTTAGTTTGTAAAACGTCTTCATTTTAAACTTACAAGCTTCTTATAAACAAAATAAGATTTGTTAACACGTAAATCGGCTTCATAAATAACTTAAAGACTTCATATAACGTAAATTGTTTACTAAATCGTAAAACGATGTAGTTTCTAACTTAAATGCTTCGTATAAATGTAAAACGACTGCTAACTCATAAAACGACTTCACTTTTTAGTTAAAAATCTTCTTTTAAACGCAATATGTCTGCTAAATCATAAATCGAAACCTGTTTGAGACATAACGTGCTTAGTTAACGTTTAATTCAAACTGAGTTCGAAATCGAAACGCATTTGAGACTTAAATATTTAGTTAGCAATAAATGCAAGCTAGATTCGTTTGAAAATTCCATTTTAAAACTCAAGATGGGTGTAAAAATAAACTAAAGGCTTAAAATGTTCCCAAACTTGCTATCATTTAAAAACTTAAAGCACTTGGCTCGTTTATGAGGCAAACATCACTTCATAAATCTTCCATGTAAATGCTTCTTGAAACGTAACGGTTTTACCAGCTCTTGACTCGAAACTTCATAAAGACTCAAGTTTGACCAAAATCTACCTTGAGGCCAACTTATGAAGTAGTGGGTTTTCAAACGCCTTAACCCTAGACTAGGTAACCCAAGTTTGTTCGAATGAAATAGTTAGTATTTGCAAACTTCTTAAAACCAGGCTTGAATGTACACCAAAACAATAAAGACTTCTTTTCCTTTTAAACCACCCTCTTGTATCCCAAACGATCTTCAATGCTAACTAGTTTGATATGAAAATCGAAAGCAACTTTAGAGAGTTATATGCAGTTCTAAATCATGAAAGCCACCATTTTAAAACATCAGGCAACCTTTCAAGAATAGATTGGTTCTGCCCTGGCATAACAAAAGCTTAATTCATTTGTTTGTCCACACATACAATCGAATTCATACAACAACAATCCAATCTACTAATTCAGTAAACTGATTCGTATAATTATTATTCGAAATCCATAAAATAGGAGGGATTAAGGGTTTACCCACCTTGAATCTGAGTTATAGCACGTGAAAGGGGCTGGATTGAAGATAAATTCGAACACCCACAGCTCAGAATCTCCTTTGTTCTTCACGTGACACACGACCACCTCGACCCACAAACCTAACTCGTGATTTCTGAGAATTTTAGGCACAATTAAGATGAAATTAGGGTGAGGATCGAATTTATAGAAGAAGCAAAGGTTCAAATTCACCTTGCATGCCCGAAAACGGACGGGTGTTCGGCCGAGCTCGCGTCGATTCGCCCCTGCCTGCGGTCGGTTCTAGCCCAGCTACGCATGAGGTGGTTCGCCGGCATCTGAAGGGCGTCACCTGGGGTCCGGTTTGGTAGAGCGTGCGGCGTGGTAGCGAGGAGAGGAGATGGGAAGGCAGGTGGAGGTTCTCTGGTTGAGGTGTCGTGAGGCCGGGGAAGCAGAATGAAGAAGATGAAATTGGGGGGGGTTGCATGCCTCGACTACTTTTGCCCCCCTTTCTCTCTCTTTTTTTTGATTCAATTAAACCACAAAACACCAATCTATTGTATTATTAATCGAATTCCCAACATCTAATTCTAAACCAAGATCGTAAATATAATCGTGGGTCAGTTTACTCGCCCTTCGATTATGTTAAGATTCCATTCAATAATTGTAGGTTCAGTCCTAAGGTTCGATTTACTAGTCGTTTGGAAAAACTTGGTCGCTCTAGTACTCAATAATATAATTCAGTAACGCTCCTTCGAAACTTTCATGAAAATTACTAATGTTATTAATAATAGCAAGATAATTGTAATTGCGATAATATTTATTTTTAATAAAAATAGACACTCAAATGGTACATCGATATAATTATATCTATTGCAATAATGTCCAAAATAGGTCTATTAACACTACAAAGATGAATGATCGACTTAATAAATAAGCGGAAATTTACGGGCATTACACTCTTCCCCCCAAAAAGAATTTCGTCCTCGAAATTCATACTCTTTGGTCACATGGTGCAAAATAAATTCATATATACTTATATAAATGAAAGTGCTTAAAAGGAAGATTTCTTACCGATTTTCATTCATGTCATGGAGCTGTAAGATTGGTGGAGTTATTTCCTTGCTTGGAGATTGTTGCCGCCTTGCCTACTTGCTGGTTCAGTCCTTTGATTGGCATGCATGTTTTCCTGTACTTTCTTTGGACATTGGTTTTGGTAATGCTCAATTTCTCCACACTCAAAGCATGCCCCAGTTAATCTTGCACAAGGTCCATTATGGAGCTTGCCACACGTCTCACATCGAGGCCTTGGCTCATATGGAGTTCGGTCCTTCTGAGATTGATGATTGGAGTTAGGCTTCCTCCCATTCCCACGTACCCCTCCTTGTGAGCTCTCGACCTCATGCTTCCTTTTCTATTGCATAGCTAACTCATATGCCTCACACTCATCTATAACGCGCTCCACTTTGATGGCTTTTTGGCACATCGTTTGGAGATTTGGAAAGGTTAGTGCAGCCATGTTTGTTTTTAACTTAGCTTTGAGGCCTCTCTCAAACTGTTCCATTTTCATTTCCTCATTCGCCACTTGATGAGGAGCAAACCTACTCAATTCATTAAACTTAGACATATACTCAATAACTGGCATTTTTCCTTGCTTTAAGTCCAAAAATTCCTGCTCTTTAGCCCATTTTACCTCCTTAGGATAGTATTTTTCATCTAATAATCCCTTGAACTGCGCCCAAGTTAGTGGTTGTTCACCTTCTTTTGGCTTAACGGTATCCCACCAAAAACTAGCATCTTTCTCAAATAAGTGAGCTGCGAACCTCACCTTATAATCAGCAGGACACTCCATGACTTCAAGCAATCCTTCAATCTTCCTCTTCCAGTGCTCATACTGAATTGGGTCCGGTGCTCCATCAAACGTAGGTGGCTTAAGCTTCAGAAATTTAATTAGCATCTCTATCCCATCATTTGGAGGCAGAGGTGGAGGAGGATTTTGCCTCTCTTCCGACATATCGTATACTATCTTAACTCCTGCACTCGTAATAACACTCAAGGTTACTTGTGTGCGTCATATACATGTATTACTTATAATGGAATGTCTATTAGCCCCCTCCTAGTAAGCTTACAACAATTTAACACTTAACACTTAACACTTAATATACAACATACATCGCATAGCACATAACACATAGCACATAACATATAACTCTTAGCACATAAAAACATATCGGCGAGTCAAATCTCATTTTCTTTTATCCTTTTAGAAAACCCTATAGCTCTGATACCATCAAATGTAACACCCCCGACCTCAGGCGGGTCGTGTTACACGCCACAGCCTTTCCCTGGGGAAAGACTGTTAAGGCAACTTGCTTAAACCTATTTGAAACATAACATAAGGGAGACTCAAAGTTTAAAACTTAAGCCACTATAACCTAATTGGGCCTTGAGTTTAACCCTAGGGCTAGAAAGGCTAGAATTTTCTTAATTTCTGGGGCAAAACGGGCAGAGTCTCCCCTGAAAACTGACCATTTTCCCAGGCCTAAGCCTTACATTACATCCCTGCAATACATAAAGGTACTAAATAACATCAACAACTCCACGGCTACACGCCGGAGTCCACAACTCTACGGGCCACACGCCCGGAGTACACAGAGCTTTCTATTTTTCATAAACTTTACAAGTAGAAAAATAATTACATTACCTTACAAACATAGTCAATATTACATATTCACGTCACAATCAAACCAAGCAAGTCCATCCTTGTTGCACTCCACGCATCAGTCACATACCTGTAGATCTGGGGAAAAAGGGAAAAAGTAATGGGGATGAGCAACCACCGCTCAGTGAGTAAACCCTCTCTCCCAAAACATACTTAAAATATATATTAACTTACGAAAGCCTTTCGTAATTCATTTTAGTTGAAGAGCTTCCACATAATACATCATATTCGAACCATAATCGAGTGAAGGAATAGTCATACCAAAAAGCTTAACTTTAGAAGAAACCGAAATGCATTGACTTAACATAATAAAGTTACGTAAACCCAGAAGCATAGCATAAAAGGGGTTTTACACATAAGTTCCATTTACCGAAAATCATACATAGTAACTTATTTACGTAAATGAGGAGACTAGACTCTTAGAGATAGTTCGTTACTGCCATCCCGAGTCGGCCAAACTTGAGCGGCAACATACGCCTATCCGGACAGACATCATACTATGCTGAGACATAATTTTCATACTTAGACTTCAGGCGGGAATCAAACCACCATCCCTGAATCTATCATAACATAACTTATGTGATACCAGGCGGGAACTAAGCCACCATCCCTAGGTCTCACACTTAAGCTTAAAGTTTCTAGAGTAGCTCCTCCATCTATACATAATATAACATAATCATTCGTACACATACATACTTGTACTTGTTCATTTATATGTCTTAGGAACTTATAACATTCATACACATACATACTTAGTAAACAACATGCTTATACCTATTCATATATATATATATATATACATATATTTTGAGCTCATAACGTAAAAACATAATCCTCTTACAACTTTAGCTTTTAGGCAAACAACAAGAAAAGCCTCTTAAAAATCATGGTGAGTCTACTAACTCATGATTCAAAACTTGGGTAGTTAACCAGCATGTACTCCAAAGTTAGGATTCGTAAATAATCACCTTCAGTTGCCCTTTTTACGCTCATTTCAATCTTTCAAATGCAAAAGGATGAACATGATACAAGCCAAGTTTACTAACTCATAAATCGACTTCGTGAATAGCTTAAAAGCTTTTCATAATTGTAATAAATTTGCTAACATGTAAACTAACTTCATAAAATACGTTTACTAATTCGTAAAACAACTTTGTTTCTAACTTAAAAGCTTCGTATAAACGTAATTAGTTTGCCAAATCATAGAACGATTTCGTTTTCAACTTAAAAGCTTCTTAATAACGTAATACATTTGTTAGTTTGTAAAACATCTTTGTTTTAAACTTGCAAGCTTCTTATAAACCAAATAAGATTTGTTAACACGTAAATCGGCTTCATAAATAACTTAAAGACTTCTTACAGTGTAAATTGTTTACTAAATCGTAAAACGAAGTAATTTCTAACTTAAATGCTTCGTATAAATGTAAAACGACTGCTAACTCATAAAACGACTTCACTTTTTGGCTAAAAAGCTTCTTTTAAATGTAATATGTCTGCTAAATCGTAAATCGAAACTCGCTTGGGACATAACGTGCTTAGTTAACGTTTAATTCAAACTAAGTTCAAAATCGAAACCCATTTGAACTTACATACTTAGTTAGCAATAAATGCAAGTTAGATTCGTTTGAAAATTCCATTTTGAAACTCAAGATGGGTGTAAAAATAAACTAAAGGCTTAAAATATTCCCAACTTGCTATCGTTCAAAAACTTAAAGCACTTGGCTCGTTTATGAGGCAAACATCACTTCATAAATCTTCTATGTAAATGCTTCTTGAAACGTAACGGTTTTACCAGCTCTTGACTCGAAACTTCATAAAGACTCAAGTTTGACCAAAATCTACCTTGAGGCCAACTTATGAAGTAGTGGGTTTTCAAACGCATTAACCCTAGACTAAGTAACCCAAGTTAGTTCGAATAAAATAGTTAGTATTTGCAAACTTCTTAAAACCAGCCTTGAATGTACACCAAAACAATAAAGACTTCTTTTACTTTTAAACCACCCTCTTGTATCCCAAACGATCTTCAATGTTAACTGGTTTGACATGAAAATCGAAAGCAACTTTAGAGAGTTATATGCAGTTCTAAATCATGAAAGCCACCATTTTAAAACATCAGGCAACCTTTCAAAAATAGATTGGTTCTGCCGTAGCATAACAAAAGCTTAATTCATTTGTTTGTCCACACATACAATCGAATTCATACAACAATAATCCAATCTGCCAATTCAGTAAACTGATTCGTATAATTATTATTCGAAATTCATAAAATAGGAGGGATTAAGGGTTTACCCACCTCGAATCTGAGTTATAGCACGCGAAAGGGGCTGGATTGAAGATAAATTCGAACACCCAAAGCTTAGAATCTCCTCTGTTCTTCTCGTGACACACGACCACCCCGACCCACAAACCTAACTCGCAATTTCTGAGAATTTTAGGCACAATTAAGATGAAATTAGGGTGAGGATTGAATTTATAGAAGAAGAAGAGGTTTGATTTCACCTTGCATGCCCAAAAACGGACGAGGGTTCGGTCGAGCTCGCGTCGATTCGCCCCTACCTGCGGCTGGTTCTAGCCCAGCCACGCGCGAGGTGGTTCGCCAGCACCTGAAGGGCGTCACCTGGGGTCCGATTTGGTCGACCGTGTGGCGTGGCAGTGAGGAGAGGAGATGGGAAGGCAGGTGGAGGTTCTCTAGTTGAGGTGTCATGAGGCAGGGGAAGCAGAATGAAGACGATGGAATTAGGGGGGTCGCGTGCCTCGACTGCTTTTGCCCCCCTTTCTCTTTTTTTTGACTCAATTAAACCACAAAACACCAGTCTATCGTATTATTAAACGAATTCCCAGCATCTAATTCTAAACCGAGGTCCTAAATATAATCGTGGGTTAGCTTACCCGCCCCTGAATATATTAAGAATCGATTTAGTAAATTATAGAACTATTACCAGGATTCAACAATCTAATCATATTTGGGATTTGCTTTTGTTGAAACCTCAAGGAATCGAAGGCTTGCCTTGTTGCACAACTTTAGACAATTTATTTGTGGGTTTCTGAAGTTGAATAGATCGATAACTTGGGCAATATGGCTGTTGTAGGTTGGCGGATACTAAAATAAAATTTTCTAACCCAACAGGCATAATATTCATTAAGCAAGTACGACAAAACTCTGGGTCTCACAGATCTATACTCGCTCTCATATTATCCCTGGGGATTCTTATAATCAGTGGACCATTACCCTCCTCAGGGTCTTCTAGGGTTCCCACTTCTGGATCTACTCCCTACGAGTTAGGGTTCTCACATACCATGTCTCTCCTTTAACATTTATCTAAACATTTAACACTATTTTCTTAGCCCAAAACATATCAGACGCTTCCCATTTTAAATATAGTTGCATCAAAATTCTCATTGTATCACAAACAATGACATTTTCATTCTCAAAAGGCTAAAGTGCCTTAATGAACTCAAGTTGACTCTTGAAAGCACAAAACTGCTCATTTGGCAACGTATGCTTATAAATGAGTTAACAACCATATGACCATTCACTTTTCAAGGAATGTGACATTAAAACTTATTTTAAAAGCTAATAGATGCAATCATGTATGAACACCTCGATTTCTCAATGTTTCAGATGCAAAACAATTCATATGTAATACAAGACTCTATGCGGTCGCATAAAGCATCAAATAAGTTATAAAAGAGCTTGTAACACAAAATTACGACTCACTCTTATCGAACTAATGGTCTAACAGTCACTGTTAATCACATATCTCAGAACGCTTGCCATATCAACGCAAATCACTTACACGCTTATCACCACAGGCCTTTGAGGATATCATAAACATATTTGTTCGTAATTCAGAATGTTTTCCAACACAACAGCTCACTTGAATAGCCTCTGGAAGTAATCAAGGGATCTTCAAAACTTAAATTACTTATTAAAGACTGTCCATGTTATAGGTATTTTAGCAATTAAGACGGGGACATAATCGACAAGTAATCGGGATTTGCCTAAAGTACCTCAGGCTAGCTAGGTATGAGGCATGCAATCCTCTTATGACCCTTTCAGTTTTATTCTAAATTCACACAATTAACATATAATAGTTTTGTCATAATAGAGGGCTAAATGCCAACAGTTACCGCAAGCTGTTTTAAGTACAGCAGAATCTGCACAGTTTCACACCTATGCACACAATTCATAATGTTACTAATTAATCAATAACCCGGGCTCTATCCTCACGGTGCCTCCCACAAAATCCTCAAAATCAAACTCAATGTTTCAACCTCAAACCTCACCAAGTAACCAATTTCAATCTCGATTCGATACCACAATCGACCAAACGGATTAGCCATGCAACCTACCTCTTACTAAATTGACATGCAAACCCATTATAAGTCAGAATATACTCAACAATTACATAAATCGATCTAAAAACCTCATTACCATGCATTCACATTTGACCCAAACTTAATTATGCAATCTTGTCAGTTGAATGCTACTCAACAATTTAGTACAATAGGGATTTAAAACGTGCAAAATTACTAGTAATTTTAGTAAATTGAGAACACCCACCTTGATTCCAAGTTAAAGAACCCAACTCCTGGGCTAAATGGGTGAACTAGGGCTAGGTCCGAGCCTCTTCTTCTTCCCCTTCTTGCTGCCTAAATTCTGCTGCTTGTGCTGCCAATGTTGCTTGGTTCTCCTTCTTCTGGCTTGACCTCACTGCTAATGCCCTGTTCTTCTCCTTCCAGTGTTGCCTTCTCTTTTTCTCTCTCTACCTACGCTCTTTTTCTTACCCTTGTCGTCAGGGTGCTGCATGAAGCACGGTGCAACAGATGCGACGGTAACCAACACCCAGCCGCCACCACACTGGCAACAACTGCCACCCTTATCTCTCTTCCTCCTTCAGTCTCTCTCTCTTTTGGTCGTGGAGGGGGTTGCGAGGATTGGGGAAACAGAACCCCCCTTCTTGCTTCTGTCGTCCCCCCAAAACGGGCTTTACCCTCTAGCCCCCTTTTTCTTTATTTTATTTTATTTTTTTGTTTTGTCTATTACAACCCAACTAGCCAAAAATTACACCTATTATTTCTAATACTCGACGATCCATTCAGACCCGCTAATTTTGCTCGGCCTAATATTCGGCGAAGTGTTCACTTATGCTCGTAAAATATGCATCGTGAATTTTCAAAGCTAATAATAAGAATTTCATTTTTAATAAATTACCTACTTAAATAAGCACACCAATAATAATCTATCTTAGCTAAAATAATATAATACCGATTTTATAAAATCGTTAGACGAATTAGTTGGTTTTAACCAAATTAAAAACATGGGTATTACAATAATTTAGGCATTATCTCTTTATTTTAAATAAAGAAATAATTACTATTTATTGCATCATTAATGATACATGGCAATTTCTAATTGGTGAATATTTAATTTCATTTAAATGGGCCCGCCCAAGTCAATTTTATAGGTGGTAGATCCTAGTTGGCCAAATAAAAACTATTTTATTTTACACATGGTGACATATGATTTGTTAGCAAACTTTTACCTCCTACAGCCACTTGTCACGCATCAGAGTGTGAAGGCATGCACATCTCTTTTGGTGATTAATTGATGAATTTGTGACCAGTATGGTGTAGATGAGGTAGAAAAAGGACTTTTGCAGGAAGAAGACAGTCGAAAATAGTTTTTGTCAGCGGCTCGTACCTACCGAGCCACCCCTCCAGGCGGATCTAATGAGTAAGTTTCAGACATTCTTTTTCTACATAAAACTTTACCTTTTTGTAAAATTTAGGTTGATATAAAGGGAGCTTGGGCTTCAAGCCACTGAGGCCTACCAGGGATGGCTACCACAACAACCATCTCTTGGTGTTAGTAGTGGTAAAACAAGGGAAAGGGAACGGTGCGAAGTCCGTGCTAGGACTTTGATTCGGTCAAGGGTCAAGCTCTGGGCTCGGGTCAATCAGGGAGTAGGGTTATAGGGTTATGATTCTAGATTCTGGGTAGAAACACACAGTAACATACGAAACATGTTTTAGTGAAATTCATAAGCATACTTAGCAAAAATAAATGAAGTCATCACATCTACTAATCTTAATCGAATTAATTAGGGTCAAAAACCGAGCAACCATGGCTCTGATACCACTGAAGGAAATTAAATGACATTTAGGTGCAAAAGCAAAGGATACTCGAGAATCGCCCACGAAGCAATACAGACGATCAAGAGGTGGCTATTAGAGTCAATGTCGATTTGCACCTCCCGACCTCCGAACCTCGGGTGATGGTGAGGTAGCCGTGAGAGCAAAGGAGAGATGGGAGGTTCCATTTAGGGTTGATGTAACTAATACCAATTAATTCTATAAACTCTTCTTTATATAGGTTTAGGTTATGCTAGCTGCCACTACTCAGGGGGCGGTCGTGGTCATCTAACCATAGTCCACTAAGGCCGGCCAACAAGTTCAAATTTGGACTAACAAGTTTAATTTTATCCAAATGTTATGCAATTTAATTTATTAGAACGAGGACATTTTGAACTTTAATACCCCTGCATACACCAACAAATGTTTATACAATTTGAAGAAAAAATCAAGGCCATCACCTGGATGAATTCGCAGTGAGGCGGCAACACTTACAGTGATTGTTTTCACTGTTTCCTAGACATTTTGGGACAACTGTGCGAATTCCTTAACTTTAACTTGATATACTCTTGATCCCTCTTGCGTCTCGAGGATTTTTACTTCCATCACTTGAGAGGAATGTGTAAATGGAAATATCACTGCCAGATACGCTGCTTTGTGTGGAAACTATAACTAAGGGACCATGTTATTAGAATATATTTAAAAGGACCAATATTCTATGGAAACTATTTTAAGGGGACTGTTCACTGTTTGCATTTTCTTTTTAGCTCTTAAACTTTTCATAATTGAATTTTAGCCCAAATCCTTAAAAACTTTTTCGAAAATCTTAAACTTGTGTATGTGGAATTTTTTCTTATAAGTACTGCTTGAGGCCCTCTTTCAATTGGTATCAGAGCCACGTGACCAAAAATAATTAAAATAGTTAAGCTAATTAATGATTAGTTAAGCTAATTAACTATAATCAATGCTTGAATCTTCACCTGCTTGCCCTGATTCTAATTATTTACACATTATTCACTCACCAAAAGGTATTACTTCACTAGCACCTCAATTAAACTATATTACTGATATAGTTTTAGAATTAAAAGTAGAATTAGCTAAATTAAGACTGAAGTCAATGAGCTTAAGAATCAGTTAACTGTAGTCAATCTTTCTCTCATTAACGAAGTTAGACATAGCGAAAAATCTACTTCTAGTGTTAGAACTCCATTTCAGCATAAATATCTTTTCCAAAACCCAAAAAACAAGAATCCATTTCATTTGCATGATACAAAAATCCAGAAAAAGTGGGAGAAAAATCTGGTGAAAAATCAATTGAAAAGAAAGAAAAAGAAGATGGAGTATAAACAATGTACTCTTGAGGAGCTACAAAAAATGTTCGAGAAAGAACAAAATCCAGAAGAATTAAACAAGATCATGGCCATAATTAGTGATAAACATGACGATTTGTCTGATGATAATGAAGAAATCAATAATGTCGAACTAGAAAAAGAAATATATCAATAGATGAATCTGATTAAACTAGAAGATCTCAATGTATTATCATTAGAAGAAGTGAGGAGAAATATAAAAAATATGGCAAAATGACTGTTGAAAATGAGATTAATGAGATTGGAGAAGAACTCTACTTAGGAGAAACAGAGACCAACATAGTTAACAATGTCATTCCTAAGCCTGAAGAATTTGATGAATCTTTTATACTTATTTTTTAAGACCTAGGTACGTTCCAGTAGGATGTACAACCAATTCTTCCTTTGGGTTCATCCTGAGGAAAACTATGACCTTTAAAGAAATTGGCCTTACCTCAATAAGTCAAACCGGATACATTTAAAACATTGATGGAACCCATAATAGAGAAAAAATATTTGAGCATTGGAAAAGAAAAATGAATAGTATCTTAAACCTAAACACTTCATGGACTGGTGTAAATTTCCTAAATTATATCGAGTATAGTTTTTCTGGCACTGTAGCTGACTGGTATGATTCATTAAATAAAGACGGTAAAAATACATTAATAGTGATGAAAACACCCGTTGCTATGTTTAGAAATTTAAGGAGATTGAAATTGAATTCATGAGAGCTAAATTTGATTCTGAAGAAAAATCAAGAGGATGGCAAAGAAAAATTAATGACATAGAATTATGGGAGATGAGATATCTAGAGAATTATATTGCTAAATTCAGTTAATACTATTACAAAATTGGGCATAATGAAACTAATCTTATAATGTTCTATAACAAATTATCATATCCTATAAATTCTATAATTAATGAGAAATATATTACATGGCTTGAACGAGCAGATGTCATTGACATCCTTGGTTCAAGAATCTCTTATTTAAGAAAATTAGTTAATAATCAATGTTTTGATCTCGAAAAGCAAAAGAAAATTAAGAAGCAATTCCTAACTTGTTGGGATTCACCTCACCAATGGGGAAAAGACCCTGAAAGGAGAAGAAAAAAATTTTATAAGAAGAGCAGCCTTAATAAGCAAAGGTGAGAAAAATATAAAAGAAAATATTATAACAAACCAAGACCTAAAAAACGAAGTTTTTTAGGAAAGCCGCTTATTGTCCTGCAGGGAAAAACAACTTCATGCGGAGAAGTAGGGCATTATGCTAATGAATACAAAAATAGAAAGAATAATAAGCTTATTAAAACCTTGGAAAGCCTAGATTATGTTGAGTTTAGTGAAGATGAGGCATTAGACCGAACCCTAAGTAATGACAAAGGAATTGTTGAAATTATGTTGGAAAGTGAATATGAAGAAAGTGATTATGAAGAAACAAGTCATATGATAAAAAGTAGCTCGATTAATCTTGGTGATCTCCAAGGATAAGAGTTTGTTGTAGACAATGAAAATGAAGATGTCAAAGGAGATTGGGTCCTTCCCATAATCCAAAAAGAAATGATCTATAAAAAGTTCATCTTTCAATTAAAAAGCAAATACACATATGAAATGATGGAAAGAGATCTGGAGATAAAGAATTGTGAGTATGACGTTGGAGAAGTTAATCTCATTAATTAGGAAAATATCCTTAAGCATAACAAAGAGAGAAAGTGTATGTATATCATGTCAGAAGTGTTCAAGTTCAAATCACTCCATTATAATATTTTGGCAAAGATATTGATCTATATGCTTTACTCTGTGACAATAGACATACCAAATTTAATAATCAAATTATCATAGAGATTAAGACAAATCCATGTAATGGTCACTACTAGAAAGGTTCATAATAATGACCGAATACAGCGACGAAATTATTTAAGGACGGACCTAGGTACAGATATGGCGACGGAAAAACAGTATCACAAAAAAGGTCAGCGTATGCGACAAACTTGGCGACGAACACATAATTCCGTCGCCATAATTCAGCGTTGGTGACGGAATTTCCGTCGCTTAGATAAAAAAATTATTTTTTTATAAGCGATGCAACTTCCGTCACCCAGCCATGAAGAATTTTGAAATTCAAAATTTTTTAGGCAGGCGACGGAATTTCCATCGCCTGCCCGTCGCCAGCCCTTTTAAGTGAAACCAGAACTCTGGTTTCACTCACTCGACGCGAAAGAAAACAAAGAGAGAGACAAAGAGGCGAATGCTAGAACTCCGTCCGACCATCGCCAGCGCCACCCAGCCGCCGCTGTCGCCGCCCTTCCCCCACCGTCGGTAGACCCCGGCCACCGTCTCCCGCCCCTCTTGTCAGCTTTTTTAACAAATTTAAGGTAAGTTTCTTCAAATAAATTAGTTGTAATCTCTACAAATTTTTATATTAGATTGTTAAAATTTCATAATTAGTTCATATTTATGTTAAAATGTGGTATTTGTGTGAGGTTATTGCTCTAATTTGGTGCAAGAATTGGGTAAATATGATTTAGGGTTTAGGTTTGGTAGTTTGAAGTTAAAATTTGATATGGTGGTGGAATGAAATGGTTTAATTGATAATGTTGTTGAAATGTGGTATTTGTGTGAGGTTATTGCTCTAATTCGTTACAAGAATTTGGTAAATGCGATTTAGGGTTGAGGTTTGATAGTTTGAAGTTGAAATTTCATATGTTGGTGGAATGAAATGTTTTAAGTGATAATGTTGTTGAAATGTGGTATTTATGTGAGGTTATTACTCTAATTTGGTTGGAGATATTGTTCAATGCAATTTAGGATTTAGGTTTGGTGATGTGAACTTGAATGTTGATATGTTAGTAGATTGAGATGCTTTAGTTTATAATTTTGTTCAAATGTGATATTCGTATGAAGTTGTAGCTCTTATTTGTCTGAAGATTTCACCCAATGCAATGTACACTTAGATTTGGTAATTTGAAGTTGAAATTTGATATGCTGGTGAAATAAAGTGGTTAACTTTATATGAATTATTAATTTTGTGAAATTCGTCAAAACATAAGTATATTTGTAGAAATTTATAAGTTTTTTTTGGGTGCATGTAAAAATTTATAAGTAAACATATATAATATATAATTGAGTAATTTATGTAATTATTATAATTTTAATTGAAATTAATTCTTATCAAATACCTTATGTGGTTATTGTTATTTAAGCAGAATATGAATGGTCCTCCACATCGTAGGTGGATGCATAATAGATTACTGCCTGATCGTAGTGGTTATACGCAAGAATTTCTAGATGGAGTAAACCAATTCGGTCAATTTGCATGTAGATAGACAGAGTTTCTGAATGAGGGAAAGTATAGATATCCTTGTGCGAAATGCAGAAATAGGGTGTACTTGACACCCGATGAGGTCAAGATGCACTTTATGTATAAGGGTTTTGCGCAAGGGTATTGGTTTTGAGAAGTCATGGGGAGATAGAACCTCAGCAATATGATTCTGGGTATTCAAATAGTGAAATTTTCGAAGTTGGGGACTCAAGTCATATTAATGATGACTACTATGAATCTTACATAAATCGGATGGAGGACATGGTTGATAATGCTATAGTAGCAAATCAAAATGTAAGGGAAGAGGGGTCAAGGACGTGCCGAGAACCGTTATATAATATGGTTCAAGCTGCTCAACAATCCTTATATGATGCTTGTTCTACCCACAGTGAGCTCTTTGCTACGGTAAGACTGTTGAGTATTAAATCTGATTATAACATGCTACAAAATTGTTTCAATGAAATTATTCAATTAATGAAAGAGATGTGTCCACCTAACAACAGTGTGCCTAACAACTGTTGGCAAACGAAGAAGGTTATTAAAGATCTCGGCAACGATGTGGTCGAAATTGATTGTTGCCGGAAAGGTTGCATGCTATTTTATAAGGAGGACGCAAACCTGGATGCATGCAAGTTTTGTAGGCATTCAAGATAGAAGAGGCAAAGGTCACAACAAAGGAATCAAAATCCATTACCATACACAAGAATGCATTACTTCCCGTTAAAACCTCGACTACAGAGGTTGTATGCATCAAGAAGTACTTGAAAGCACATAAGATGGCATTATGAACATCGGCGTGAGGACGGTGTTTTACGTCATCCATCAGATGGGGCAGTATGGAAACATTTCAATACCAAGTACCTAGAATTTGCTGCAGAGCCTCGGAATGTGAGGCTTGGCTTATGTGCTGACGGATTTAATCCTTATACTTTGTCTTCAAGATCATACTCCATTTGGCCAGTGGTAGTTACGCCTTATAACCTCCCCCTTGAAATATGTATGACCACACCATTTATGTTCTTGACTTGTGTAATCCCCGGCCCCAAAAATCCCAAGAACAAGATAGACGTATATTTGCAACTTCTTGTTGACGGGTTGAAAGAGTTGTGGGAAGTTGCAGTTGAGACTTATGACATTTCTACGAGGTATACATTTGAGATGAATGCTGCACTTATATGGACCATCAATAATTTTCCCGCATATGGAATGTTATCTGGGTGGAGTACTAATAGCCAATTGGCATGTTCTGTATGTATGAAATAGCAAAAGGGTTTGAGATTGAGAAATGAGGTAAATTCTCATGGTTCGATTGTCGTCTATGTTTTCTGCCAAGGAATCATGCGTTTAGAAGAAATAGAACAGCATTTAGGAAAGGCAGAATTATTACATGGGGTCCTCCTCGCCGACTATTTGGGGAAGAACTTTATGCCGAGGTGGAAGATTACCCAATGGTAGCTACAAATGGTGACTTTGTCATACCAGGATTTAGCGAAAATGAGCACAACTGGACGAAGAAGAGCATATTCTAGGAGTTGCCTTATTGGCAACTCCAATTACTCTGACATAATTTGGATGTGATGCACATTGAAAATAATTTCTTCGAAAACATTATTAACACTATTATGGATGTCCATGGGAAAACAAAAGACAATGCCAAATCAAAAATGGATGTTACAGAAGTATGTGATCGACCAGAGTTACATTGACATCCAGGCCCAAGTGGTAAGCCGGTTAAACCAAAAGCAAAGCTCGTACTTCCTATTGATAAACGAGGAGAGTTGTGTGAATGGGTAAATGAGCTTCAAATGCCTGATGGATATTGCTTTAATTTGAGGAATATCATAGACCCGAATGAGGCAAAGTTCAATAACATGAAAAGTCATGATTGTCATGTGTTCATGGAGACTCTTTTACCCATTGCATTTGGTGTGCTCCCAGATGATGTCTTGAAACCTCTTATTGAGATAAGCCAGTTCTTCAAGTACTTATGCTCAACAACATTGTGAGAGGATATGCTTGAGAAAATGCATAGTAACATTGTTATCACTTTGTGTAAGTTGGAGACCATTTTTCCTCTTGATTTTTTCAATGTAATAGAGCACCTGCCAGCGCATTTGGCAAAAGAGGCTCAACTTGGTGGTCCAGTATAATATCGATTGATGTATCCATTTGAGAGGTAAAGTACTCCATAATTGATGAAATCTTCTCTCAATTCTTATATGTGGAATCACTTAGAAGTGAATGCAATTGTGAATTCGTTATGTTCTTTGGCCGATTGAAGAAAAAGATAAAGCAACAAGTGTGCCATGAAGGTTCAATCACAGAAGCATACCTAGAAGCTCAGAGGATATTCTTCACCTCCTATTACTTCGGCTCTAATGTGCCCTACATGCACACTAGATGCAGGAGAAATGAGGATGGCGATAACCATATTAATCATTTTCTAAATCTGTCTATATTTGAACCGCAAGGGACCGCTATTGGTAGGAAAAGATCAAGGTATCTCACAGATGCCGAATATGTTGCTGCCCATCTTCACATGCTGTTAAATTGTAACGAAGTTAAACCTTATATAGGGTGAGTGGTATCTTAACTTCCAATTGAGTTTATCATTGGGAGCGCAAGTATATTAATAGGCTTCATAAAATGTAACCGAATTTTCACAGAACAAGTCAGAACTGCACGTCCCAATGTCAGCGACGCTGATGTTGACACCATCATCAAAACTCATTTTGCAGATTGGTTTAGTCAGAATGTAAGTATTACAACTCATTTATTCATAATTTTAACATAATAGTTAATTAGATGCATTGTATTAACTAAAACCACATGTTATGTCACCTTAGGTACATTACATTCAACTATTCGAGATCGATGAACATTGCTACTTGACACAGTTGGCTGCGAAGTCAAATTGGTATGTGTCGACGTGGACGGTATATAGAGTAAATGGATTCAAATTCCACACAAAAGCTCGCAGCGTCGGAAAGAGAACATATAATTGTGGTATTGGTGTTTGTGATGGAGGAAGGCGATATTGAAAATGATTATTATGGTGTACTGAAGGATATTGTCCAAATTGAGTACGTAGGCGAACTACTTAGATGATGTGTGTTATTCAGTTGTGAGTGATTTGATCCCACATTGAATCATGAGACACGATCTTATAAACTAAGTAAACTTATTGAGGCCCACCGTACAAGGAGGTACCGAAAGTACGACCCATTTATCTTCTCAAACACCGCATCACAAGTATACTTCATGCTACATGCAGATCGCTCAAGAGATAGGGCCAATTAGCTTGTTGTCATACCAACCAAACCAAGGGCGAGAGTGGATAAGCAATACACTCTACCTACTGCCTACTAACAAACGGACATGACGACAATCATTGAACCTATCAATGACGCCATCCCTACATCATTAGTGGATGAAAGTGCATCACCAGAAGAGGTTAATGATGAAATAGGGTTTTCATTCATTCAGGGCAATGACGAGATAGATAAGGTAGAGAATGATGAGGGTGATGAAGAGGGCGAGTGGGATGACGGTAATGAAACAGATGAAGCAAAAGCAAATTTGCATTTGTATGATGATGATGACGATGACGATGACAATGATGATGATGATGCAGATGATTGACCACTTATGAATTCTTATGTATTTTAGTACTTTGCATGTCAAACTATTGGTTGTGACTTTACTTTTATTGTATGAATGAATTTTATAAAATATGTGTTACTACGTGCCTATTATGATGTCTGAGTAAACGGTTGATATATGCAATTATTATATATTTGTACGTGCATTTGTTGTTACCTATTTCAGGTATGGATTCCAATTCTCATCAAAGTAAGTCCTCCACTCGAGGTAGAGGATGAGGGCGTAGGAGCTCTGCCGTAGATTCGACCGCAATGGATATTGATCCATCTTCCCCCCAGGTATCTCATACCCTAGTCCACCCAGCAGCCACAATGGCTGTTTATATACCAGGTATTTTAGGACCAATGCCTCCCCCATTTAGGGCTTTCTATCATCAGACCTCATACATTCCCAACCAAAGCACCATGTACGGCCAATTTGCCTACAACATTCCTCCAAACCCCTATTTTGTGAACACTGTGCAGCCTACTCCCCAGTCCATTAACCCTAATGCAAACCAGTCCCAAGACAACATTGCAACTGGTGAAAGTGAAGCACAATCCAGTCATGGGAGCACTCGAGCAAAGACTTGGATTGAGCCATATGGTAACGGGTAAGTCTTCAATTGTTATATGTTATGAACTGCTACATGAATTTTGGATCACAAGGAATCAATATAATGTGTTATGTTCAATTAGGTTTCTCCCCAATGATGGTGCTGTTAGTAGGATTTCGCTCATATTTCAAAGCAAATATGATGAAACTTAGCCTACTTGGGGTAAAGTGCACAAACCAGTACGAGATTTGTGGTTTGGAGAGTTCAAGGTAACTATAGCGACTACACGTTAACAGTTTATGTGAGCGTGATAAATTACTATTGTATTATTTGATGTGTTTGTTGTTTTCATAATTGCGGAAGTGGTTTACTTGGGATCCAGTCCATGAGGACCGTATAAGAAGGAATTTTGAAAATCGAGGCAATGCACGCTTGAGAGACTTCCTTGCAGAGCAAGGAAGCATAACAAGAAGCCTGTTTGGCTCGATGATACTCAATGGAAGGGACTCCAATAGCAATGGGCGAATAAACATTACAAGAAATTGCGTGAAGCGGCCTAGAAGAACCGACTGGGTACTCCAGAAAGTGGTGGCCTATCTCTCCATACCTGTGGCTCTATCCCTATGCATGAGCATAGGCGGCATCTGGTAAATAAATTTGCTATGTATTTCTTTAACTTCAATACTATAGTTTAGCTTGTGATTGACATCATTCTTTCTAGCACGTACATAGAGGAACAACTTAGGATGGAGCCCACGATTGTTGAATTATTCAGCCGCACTCACAAACTCCAGGGCAAAGAAGATGCCCATTGGGTTGACAAGAAATCACAACAAATATATGTAAGCAATTAGCTATTCTCAATCTTTATTGGTAGTTCAACATGAACTTGTATACTTTACTTTCATTAATTATAATATACATGATTTCTTGCGTATGTTGCGGTATTGTAGGAATCCTTTGAATGTGATTTCCAAGATGTTATCAACTCTCAAGGGACTGGGGATGGAACTTTTCAGGATCTAATCCAGCCACTTCCAAACCCAAAGGAGTTGTGGATGAAGACAAACAAGAACAAGAAGGACTGTATTTATGGCATTGGCGATGAGGCTGTCAACATTAGGGAATTCGGTTACTTCAGTCCCACTCAAAGAGCCGGTACAGTTTTCATATTAAAGTTTCAATGAACATGGTTATATGATGAATTTATTTAATTGCAGTACTAATGCGTACTTTACTTAAATGCCTGTTAGCAGGTACTGGTTATACGTCATCGCAACAAGATCTCAATGACTTAAGAGGAATAGTAACCAACTTGGGGGGTAAGCTAACTTCACAAGCTGAAAGCTACCGGTTTCTTATGGAGAAATGTAAGCAACTGGAGGAATCCAACAAATGGCTCACCCAAAGCAACCAACAACTGAGCTAACAAATGATGAGCATCGATCAGTGCCTCTAAGCTTTCTTTCAAATGCAATAAGTTTCTAGCTCGGGATCTCAGCCACCATTAACTCATCATTCGCAACATAATGAGGATGAGGATGAGGAAGAGGATGAGGATGAGGATGATCCTCACCTTGGTGATTGAGTTGGTTGCAGTTTTCCCCCAGCTGGTAGCTCTCCTGCTTGGTTCTTCATGGAGTACATATCTTCCTACTAGCTTTCCCTAACATTGGTGCTTATTTCATTTCCCTCTCCCATTTGGCGCCTACTTCTCCTTCTTCTACAAATATAACGTTACTTTTAATTACTAGCAACTTCTGGTTTGATTGGATTTGTAGTGATATGTAGAGACTTTATTTGGGACTTATGCTTTGTAAATTCAAAACCCTTGGTTGGAAGTGTTGTTTTGGATGTGATATTCCACCTTTGTGTGGCTTGAAATTGTTGAGAACCCTTCGAATGAAGTCATATTCGAAACCATTGGATGTTGATTAGATGCAAATTTCTTGTAAATTTCTTACAGGGATTGAAATATATATACTAAGGGATACGATCAAAAACAAGCTTTGTTATTTTTTAAAAAATTAGAAACTTAGCGACAGACTGGCGACGGAACGGAAGCATTCATTTTTTTGGGGCAGAAGGTGGCGACGGAATCTCCGTTGCTATTTCCGTCGGTGGTGGCGACGGATTTTTCATTCCGTCGCTCCCTGCCCCGCTAATTTTTCCCCGCCAAAAAAAAGTCTGTCGTAATATCCATCGCTGATTCCGTTATTCATTGCGACGGAACTTCAAAATTCCGTTGCTAGGTACTTAGCGACGAGCGAAAATCCGACATCCGTCTTCTGTCGCCAATTTCGTCACTGATATGAAAATTCCGTCGCTGATTTGGTCTTTTTTTTCTAGTGGGTTCAGTAGGATTCAATTGTCGATCAGGATATTATGTGAGTCTAAATGATGAATTTCTTAAAAACTTTTTATCTCTTAAGATAAAAACAGTTGGGATCGATATGAAAAGAGGAGGATATCATTTGAGGATATTTTGGAAAATTATCTATAAATTAGATAATACTATATATCCAAAGACTAAGGTAACAATGATAGATGCAGAAAATTTAAAAGTCCTACCCCTATACAAAAGATCCAGAGGATTAAATCCAATCCACATGAGATAAAAATCGAAGGTTCATGGATATCTTGCTTTGTCATCCCTACAATGATTAATAAAAAAATGTAATAAAAATTGATGAGAAGGGTAAAATTACCAATCAACCCCAATTATTAAGCAGCATGAGTACAGGATCAGATTGGGGAGAAGGATCTTCATCTACTAACGAAAAGCTTAAAGAAGATGATGTAATTAGCATAAACAGTGAAATGAGTAGAATAAGTTTTGAACCCGCAAGACATAGTGTAGACCGAAGTATGAGTCTAGGCAGAAAAGTCATTGGATACAAAATTAAAACTGTTAATGAACCAATCTATGAAGATAAATTATTAAAAAAAATGACTATGGAGATATGCTACGAAGCTACTAATACAAATCCTAATGGCATCTATATTCCAATAAATGTATGTTTATAGGGATATAATAAATATCAATTATGTGCCTTCATTGATAACAGTTGTTCTATATGCTCTGGGAAAAGAACATTACTTCCAGAATTTATGTGGAAAAAAGCTAAAAATCCTTTACAAGTAAGGATAGCTGATAATGATATCATAAGCCATCACAAGGCAATAGAACGGTTATCCATAGAAGTAGGAGGAGTCAAATGCCTCATGCCAGTTGTATAGGCCACTGATAAACCCTCTCATGATATGATCATTGGAAATAATTTTCAAAAATTATATTCTCCATACACCCAGACCACAAAGCCAAATAATATTTACAATTAATGATCACTCAGTTCTTATTGAAAAATTTAGCAAGGTTTACACTCATCAGAAAAATTGAATTTACACGCAGCCAGCGTGGTGAGAAGGTAATGCCTGCACAAAGAGATGTAGCATTGACAATATCATTGCTTGTGTTATCTATTAAAGAGCAGATTGTTGAACAACAAGAAAAATTATGTAAAGAACCCTACTCTGATAATCCTCTAATACTTTGAGATAAAAATAAAACATTTGCTAAAATCACTTTATTAAATCCCAACACCATTGTCCGAGTTAAACAAATTGTGTATACACACCAGGACATCTAAGAGTTTAATAACAAATCAGAGAACTTCTGGATAAATGATTAATCAGGAATAGCAAGAGTCCTCATACTAGTCCCGCTTTTATGGTAAGAAATCATGCTGAAGAAAAAAGAGAAAAAGCTAGAATGATAATAATTATTAAAAGCTTAACGATAATACTATCTTTGATGGTTACTAAATTTCTAGCAAAATAGTTTTTTTCAACAGAATTCAAGGAACATCTTGGTTCTCAAAAATAGATTGCAAAAGTAGACAATGGCAAATTAAAATGGATAGAGAAAGCATTCCTTTAACTACCTTTAGTGCCCCACAAGGATATTATGAGTGGATAGTAATGCAATTCGGTCTAAAGAATGCACCCCAAATATTCCAAAGAAGAATGAATAACATCTTCAAAAACCTTAATCATTGTTGTTTAGTTTACGTTGATGATATTCTTATCTTTTCCAAAACCATATAACAGCATAAAGATGATGTCTTAGCTGTCGCCCAAAGATGCGTTGACCATGATATTATACTTGGAAAGAACAAGTATACTTATGCTAAATAAGAAATTGAGTTTTTAGGTCTAGAGATAAAAGTTGGACAGATCATCCTACAAAAGCATATTCTGAAAAAAATAGAGAATTTTCTTGAAAAGATTAAAGCTAAGAAGCAGCTAAAAAGATTTCTTGGATGCCTTACATATGCTTCGGATTTATTAAAGATTTGGCTAAATTAAGAAAGTCATTGCAATAAAAACCCAAGAAAGATGTGAGTTAGACATGGACCACTAATAATTCAAAAATTGTCCAGAATTTCAAAAAGATGTGTAAAAATCTTTCTGTTCTTAATTTACCTAATGAGAGAGATGTTTTAATTTTTGTGACAGATGCCAGCAACGTGCACTGTAGTATGGCACTCAAAATCAAAGAAGGAGAAAAACTCGACAAATATTGTAGTGGAAGTTTGAATAATCCAGAATGCAAATATCCCACGATGGAAAAAGAAATCCTTGCATTCATAAGGGGAATTGAAAAGTTCTTAATCTTTTTAGCCCTAAAATCTTTTCTTATTTGAACTAATTGTAAAGGAATACTTAGTTTTGTGAAAAAAAAATTTATCAAATATGTAAGCGCAAGGGCGACTCATGTGCTGACAATTACGGCTTAACCAGTTTTCCTTCTCTATTGAATATATACAGGGATTGAAGAATTCTCTATTAGATAGTTTAACTCGAGAATTTACCAATGATGATCATCTGAACAGAACTCCTACCAAAAAGGAGAAAATCCATAATGAGATGTCAGTACTGCTAGAACGGGTTACTCCTTCTAGTAAAGTCCTTATTGATAATTTGAAATTCTATATGAAAAATATATCACGCTTTAGTCTACTTTTTTCTGCCTACATAATAGCCCAAAAATTTTTCCTTCTAGAGTTACAAGTTAATTACCTTAGATGTCGTTATGACATCCAAGAAAAAATAAGTTCTCATGTTCAAAAAAATTGTTCAATGAGTAGTATGCAGTCTGCATTGACTATTATTATCATTATTCCTATGATATCTGGGAGTCTTGGAGTACAACGATACTTTCCTGATAAGTCTAGAGTTGGTGGTGTTAGTTTCCCAGCAAATTCAATATCTCCAAATGACCCCATCATTAAAGTCTGGGAATACAGGATGGTACTTTACTTTATAGACATCCCAGATCCAAAGTTCCTATTTTTCTCAACACTAACTAAATTTCAGCAATGCATGCTTCAAAGGATCCATTGGATTCTTACATCTCTTAATGGCCCAATAAAAATTTCATTTAGGAGATGCCTAAATTTGGAGGCACATGGTGCATTAATCGAATATCAAAATGGAAAAGCCAAATCAGCCCATTATCTTGTAAATTATTGATTATGATGATCCCTATAATCAACGACAAGAATGGTTTCCTAAACGATGAGAATTAGTTATTGATCCCACTTTTACAAGAGCTAGTGGATTTTACAACAATTATCATCAAAGTTGGGTATTAATTGAACAAGAAAAAACTTTAATGCATTATGGAAACACTACTTTCGTCTGTGACAATGTGTTTAAAGAATACATGAAGGTGGAAGGGGCAGTTTCAGAAGATATCTTTGATTATCTATTTGATGTTGGAGCTGAAAAGTTCTTATCAAAGAAGGAGAAAAAATATCTTCTTGAATTATTTGAGAAATGGGATCCAGAATATCTCAAACAATTTGATGATGATTTTGATGATTATCTAGATAATGATGGCCTAGAAAATATAATTGGAGATGAAGGCATGCAGAATCTCAATAGGGATGACTAGTTGTATCATCCTTAAGAGCTCTGAAAAGTGGTTGCTCCATTATTATACTATTTCGACAAGTGTCAGACCTATAAAATAAAGTGTGTACTGTAGCCATGAAAAAAATCAGTGTGTAATGTAGCCATGTAGAAAATCACTGTGTACTGTAGCCAATAGAGCATCCTATGTACCCCCATCCCGTCTATAAAAGGAGAGGTCGAGTGCTGAGAAAGGACATAGTTATTTGAGCATTCTTGAACAAAAAGAGAAATCAAGTATCTTCATTTCTCTATGAGCAAGCATCTCTAATGATCTTATCTTAAGTCCCTCTTCCAGATTTTCATTGTAATATTTCCACTTTCAAGCTTTCAATAAAAAAAGTTTCCCAGTAGGGAACGTTATTCAATTGAATCTTATGTCTTAAATATTATAATTTCTTGATTAAAGTCTCACTATTCTTTAAAAATATATAAAACTTGATTAGTGACTACGGTTCAAGGTAGAAAATGAAACAGATCTGTACTGCACCTGATTTAAGGAAGGTGGCGTTGAGATTAGTAATCTTTGCAAACCAAAAGCTAAAGGAACGCCGGAGTTCAGCGCCGACTAAGTTCATGCAATGGCCGAAACTCTCTAATTAAGTTTAATTATTTTACTAAGCATGATGGGCCATTAATAACAGAAAATATAATATTTATGATATAAGTAGTAGATTGTGATAACTAGTGCCAGAAAAGTCATTATAAGAAGTCTCAACAAAAATATAAGCTTAGTTTTATTAGAAAAGCCCTAAAAAGTTTGAATATTTGCGCTTTAACCTCATTTTGGACGAAAATAGTAAATTCAGAAGGTTTAGGAACTAAGTTGCAAAAAAAAACTTCAGCCAGTAACTATTTCTTAGATATCGACCCCTATTAATAGTTTAGCCAAAGTAGTAGGTATTTGGGAGTATATTCTAAAAAAGTTGACCCCTAAATATTATTTCTAAAGAATCAGGGTACCCCAGAGTCGCAATTTGCATGTAAATCATTAAAAAATTGCTTAAGATTATCCGAAAGTACAAGTTTAATGTTGGATACCAACGAAATGATAAAATATATATGTTATTGAATAAAAACGTACTTGTGAGCTTCTTAATTATCCTTCTCTATTTTATTTACTAGATTATATGAAATAGTCTACTGGAAAATTTTATGGAATCAAACTCATTGTGAGTGGGCCTTCTACTGAAGATGTTGAGGATATTGTTCAATTATCTTTCTTTGGTCAAACAAAAAAGCTTGAAGCATCTCCAATGAGCCTAAACAAGAAGTCCAATGCTAATGTAACTGAGCAAGAGTCTACCAACCTGGATCCACCTAACCATACGGAATTTGCTTGTGAATAGTTAGAGTTGGGTAAGCAATTTGGTGTATGTGTTGTAGGGGACGAAACTCCAACTTTAAAAAGAATTACGAAGAGTTTGAGGAAAAAATTAGATGGGGAGCTGTAATGTGTTGTTGAAGCAGAATGCAATCATTATGTTTCAGTTGCTTAGTGGTAGAAGTTTAGAAATTATTTTTCAGCTATTTTGTTGCTTAATGGTTCCTTTTGCTTATCTTACTACCTATAAATCTGCTTACAAGATATTTTTGATATCTTACCTATTGTACTTATCTTGAATTTTACACTACCCATGAAGGAGGGGAAAAAAATCGAACTCATTTTCAAACACTTATCGAGTTGATCGTGTGTGTTTGTGCCAAAAATATGTTATTTATATGATACATTTATATTTAATTTATGCTCATAATAATTGTTAATTTTAGAATTTTATTTAATTTTATTTGATTTTGTAGGTGTTCAATAAATTGGAGAAAGTAAGGTAAAAACAATAAAACAAGATAAAAAGCCTAATTGCTACCCAAACCCCACGCCCATCTCACGTGATACTCCCTCCCCTTTAATCCTCATTCTCCCTCTCTCTCCTCGCGGCTCACCGAAAAACCTCAGACCCTTGAAAACCCCCGCTTATCTTCTTCTCCATCGGCCTTATCTATCTGTCCCTCAAACTGGAATGAAACACAACACCATCATCTTCCACCATCAGGCCCGCCCTCTTCCACCACGGCATCAGCAACGTCTCATCCACAGCCAGCACATTCCCCCCATCTCTATCGTCCACGCTAGCCTGGGTTAAACGGTGCGGATCGAAGAGGGTTCGGGTATAAACTGAAGGTACGTAGCGGCGCAAGGAGGTAATAAGCTAGGTTTCGTTTAAGTTTCTTTGAGGTTTAGTTTGGGATTTTAGGTAGTTTCAATTTCAATTTTTAGGGATTTACAGTTTTGCATTTTAGGGTTCTAGTTTCGATTTCTCTGTTTCGATTTCGATTTCAGATATAGTTTCTAGCTTGCAATTTTCATGTATTTGAAGCTCGGTGTGTTAATTTGGAGTGGAAAGTAATGATTCTTCGTATGTTGTTGAACCAAATTCTGGGTTTCATGTGTTGTTGAAGCTCTGAAGCTCTATGTCTCCTCTGTTTTGGTTGCCATGCGTTCGACCACTGTCTCTACTGGCATCAGGCAGTTAGTTTATTTACAAGTTTGATTGAATTCCAGATTTTGGCTTTGAAAGGTTGCTGGTTTGAGTTTGATTAGTTGCAAATTTCCCCTTCCCCTTGTTTCGGTACTGTTTGAATGTTGCTGAAAAGATCAGAAACTCCCTTCCCCATGGCTAAACTCTTTTCTGTTTCTTTCCAATTAGATTGGTTGATTCTGTTCTCTGTTTTTTGTTTCCTGATTACTGTTCTAGCTTTGATTTGTGACCTTGAGTTTGAGGTGTACCTAGATCATGAAGCCTTGATTTGATGTTATTTTAGTTAGATTATATGATGTCTCATTTAGGTTATGGTGATTGATATGAAAGGTTAGTGATTATCCATAGTTAGATCCATTTATAATTTGTAGTTTTATTTGTTTATTGTTTAATTAGCTTAGAATGATGCTAGATTAGTTATTTTCACATTTAGTGACCTTAATCTCATCCTCGTCCTTGTGGAGTCCGCACCTCAAGTACTACGATAATAGTCGTATACTTGCGGCATTCTATTTTCACTCAAAATTATCGAACAGGTTTTTGACAGCGTTATCGTGGACGACGACATAAGATTAGGTCGCATTTTCTTTTTGTTAGCAAATTTCTTATTAGTTGCATATATTTTCTCTTACTTTGTTTATTTCGTTATTAGTTGTGATTAGTTTAGTTCATTTCTTGAAAATATCTGAAAATCCAAAAAATTAGAAAAGCCTGAACTTGGAAAAAATTAGAAAAACCTTGAAAGTCACGAAAAATAGAAAAAACTTGAAAAATTTAAAAACCAATGGCAAGTTTCTAGTTCCCTTAGTTTGAGCATGAAGTATTTTGGCGATATTTGAGTAGATTAAATGAATTTCGTGCTCAATGTGTTGATCATTGTTTTGAGAAATAAAAAATTTGTCAAGTGATCTTTGAGGTTTTGATGATGAATATCGGGGTCATGTTGAGACTATGTATCCCGGGGTTTTGGATTATTTGTTCACTAAGACTCTTGATGAAATTTGGGATTTTTTTTTTAATGTTTGGCTCATGATACATGGGAGTATGACAATGTTAAAGAGGTTTTTAGTCACCTCTCTCCCGACCCTTATATGATGTATGTTACATCTTTGGATGATAGTAAGTTTGGGGTATATCTTATGAGCACTCTTATACCCCATGTCCTCCTATTTCATGTGATTATTGTGATTCTTTTGACTATGATGTTGATACTTGTCCATTACTGGATAGACCAAACAAATTAGAGGTACTGACTGCCTTTAATAGGGAGATTTACTTGCAAAGTTTACTCAAGACTGGCCGTAGTTTAGGCTCTTCTACACTTGAGGCTAGGTCTTGTGAGGACTTTGATGTTAGGAGTGAGGCATTGATTCCTTTAAGACATGATTTTTATGATGATACACATTCTGATGACCTTGAGGTTTCAAGTGATCCCTCATCACCATTTGCATATGCATCTCCCCTTGAGACTAGCACTTCTTTGGACACCTCTGAGAATGTCCCGATTATCTCCAACCCCTCACTTCCCTTGGCTCCCTTATGAGAGCTTGAGGAGAGAGATGGATTTGACATTGATGCTAGTTTACATGATCAGTATAGCACATTAGTTGAGTTAGAGGATACCTTTTCTGAGGAGCATTCTCTTGATGATCCTTCTGATGTACAGTTTAGTGAGGTTTCACCTCACATGGAGCTTGATGATCCCATTTCTATTGAGTCTACCCTTGACTTAGCTCCCACCCCTCCTATTTCACCCCTTTCTTCAACCCTCCCCATTTTTCTTCCTTCTTTAGATCCTCCTGAGTCCACTTTTGTAGAGTCCGAGACTTTTGTGCTTGGCAATCCTTCTTTAAATCAGACTCTTGACGACATTGACATGAATAGACTCGAGGATCACTTTGAGGTAAAGGACTTGTCTTTAGGCCGTCCTTTGAGTTTTGATTGCCATATTTCACTTGATTGGCCTTGCCTAGGTCGTATCCCCTCCCTCCTTAGAGATGTTAGACTTTATTTTGATCGTTCAGACCACTCTGGATGGCTTATGCATTCATATAGTCACATCATAATTAGGCCATTTACTAGTGCATCTGACTTTGCATATATATCTCTATTTTGATTGGGCTGAGAGATTTGACAAGCTCAAAAGAGCCTTGAGTTGCATTGTGTTTATGCACTTGATTTAGGTTCCATCTCTTGTTTCTGACTACTTTCATTTCCATGAGAATTGTGCCCGATTGTTTGACAAGCTGCATCGAGCTTTGGTGGGTTTTGATACGAGTAGCAGCTTATGAGTTGTGATGAAGCGGTTGATGCTCCATGGACCTTCTCGACGTCATCTGAGTGAGGTATTTAGTTTGGGTATAATTTGTATCCCAGCTGGTATAATCGTTCCACCCCTTCCCTATCCTTCTTTTTCATTTCTTTTCTTTCTTTTTGTATGTGGTTGTGGATATTTAGGATTGTAATTGTATGGGTGATCAATTTTGAGGAGAAATTTGGGATTTGTTGAGCTGTGTTGGCTATGATCACCTTTAATTGTGTTATTGTTTTGTGAATATTTATTCGTTATGGATATTTAGGATTGTGAATAGTTGTGGATATCTAGATTGTTTTTGTATGTTTTAGTTGATTGTTTTGTTTCTTTGGTTTTGTGAGTTCTTGTTTCTCTTTGGTTTTGGTTTTTTTTCATATTTTTTTTTTTTCCTGGTGTTTTAGTGGTTTTGTTTTGGTTTTGCATTTTGTTTTCCTTTTCTTTTGAGTTTTGTTTTGTTTTAGGTTTACTTTTGTTTAGTCTTTTATTTGGTGGCTTCTTGTTCATATTTGATATTTTTCTTGTTTTTCTTGTTTTTCTTTTGTTTTTGTCATTGATTTGGTGGTTTCTTTTGTTTAGTCTTTTCTTTTGTTTTTGTTTTTATTTGTTTAGTCTTTTATTTGGTGTCGTTTATTTGTTTTTCTTGTTTTTCTTTTGTTTTTGTCTTGGTTTTGTTTTTGTTTTAGGTTTTTGTTCTTGTCTTTTTGATGTTGGGTATTTTGTTTTGCATTTTATGAGTATCAAATTATATTCAAGTTTTTTTTTTTTTTTTAAAAGGATGTCCTAGTTGTGGTTTTTTTGTATTGGTGGTATGTTTTTGTAAATAGGTGATTAGTGCTTTCTGTTTGTTCTATTGGTTTTATATTTTGTTTTTCTTCTGAGTATTGATTTGTTTTGTTTTCTTTTAGTTAGTTAGTTTAGTTTGGTCTTGTTTTATAGTTTGGTATTTAGTAGGTCTTTGGTCTTGTTTTGTTTTGGTCTTGATTTGTTTTGATTTGATTTATTTTGTTTGGTTTTAGTTTTGTTTTTTGTTTTGTTTTCCTTTGTGATTTTTGATTTTGGTTATTTAGTTTTTGGTTTTATTTTTGATTTTTGATGGTGTCCTAGTTTGTATATATTTGTGAGTTTGTTGTGGTTTCCCGATTGTATAGCTGATGTGATTGCTTTTTGGCACCTTAGTTCCTACAATGAGGACATTTTGGAGTTTTTGTGTGGGGGTGAGGTGCTCATTTGTGCGTATTTTTCAAAAATTTTAAAAAATTTAGAAGGATTTTTGTTTTTCTTTAGGGATTTGTGTGCTTTCTTTAGCGATTGTGATCCCGTGTTGCTAGTTCAGTGAGTCATATATAAATAGAGTTTGCATGATAAGATATCTAGTTAATGATGTACATTCTATTCTTCATAATAACCTTATCTCTTATGTGTGATTTTGTACTACCTTACGCACTTTATCCTCAATTCTTAGGGTCTTATTGTTAAGTTGCCATGTGAATGTTTTGTCAAAATTGCCTTCTAAGCTCTTGAAAAATGTGACAAAAGAAAAAAAGAAGTCTAAAAAAGTGAATAAAAACCCAGGCATCAATATTCATAGCCACTATCTTTATTTGATATCTTTAATTGACTTGAATATGTGCTATTTTACTTGATTACACATATGTTTGGGCAATCAAATAAGTGCTTTGTACAATCAAATAAAACCCTTTTTTTAGGGAAGGTCCGAATATTTGTAAGTCAAGCACATTTAAGGTGTGTGCGTTATTATTATTAAAAAAAAGAAAAAAACTGAAAAAAATGGATCAAGTAAGGCAATTAGATAAGAAAACAGGGATCGTGTCAATGTTAGCAACTTGATTCATAAGAATTGATACACATTTGCACATGCACCAAGGTGTACATATCATTGTATATTGTGTGTGGCGTGAAAAATGAAAGTCGGAATGCTTCTTGTGACTTGGATATCTTTTGATTGTTCATTCTATTTATATATAGTTGGTGATTTGGTTAGTAAGGTGACGCAATTGCCTGAGTTGTGTACATAATTTTCCAATTACTTGTATATATGTTTATGTTTTGAAAAAAAAAAATCAAAAAGATTTTTCTTTTGTTTTTGAAGAAATTTTTGTGGGTATTCCCTCAGAGATCTCACTCGTCCACTTAAAAAATCGAGGGGTTTAAAGGGCTTTTTACATACGCTAAATACTACTACGACATTGAGTAGGATTTTCTTTTTCTTATTTTCCATTTCTTTCTAGGTAGTTTAGTTTTACTCGAGGAGGAGCAAAATCTTGGTGTGGGGGTATTTGTTTACGCCAAAAATATGCTATTTATGCGATATCTTTACGTCTCATTTATTATGCTTGTAATAATTGTTATTTTTAGATTTTTATTTGATTTTATTTGATTTTGTAGGTCATAAATAAATTGGAAAAAGCAAGGCAAAAACAATAAAACAAAACAAAAAGCCTAATTTCTACCCAAACCCCACACCCATCTCACGTGACATCCCTCCCCTTTGAATCGTCATTCTCCCTCCCTCTCCTCTCAGTTCACCAAAAAGCCCCAGACCCCTGAAAACCCCCTCCAACTTCGTCTCCATCAGCCTCATCTCTGTCTCCCTCAAACTGGAATGAAATACGACACCATCATCTGCCACTATCAGGCCCATCCTCTTCCACCATGCCATCAGCAGCGTCTCATCCATAGCCAGCACATTCCCCCACATCTCCATCATCCACGCTACGCTGGGTTGAACAAAGTGGATCGAAGAGGGTTCGGGTATAAATTGAAGGTAGCGGCGCAAGGAGGTAATAAGCTAGGTTTAGTTTAAGTTGTTTTGAGGTTTAATTTAGGATTTTAAGTAGTTTCAATTTCAGTTTTTATGGATTTAAAGTTTTGGGTTTCAAGGTTCTAGTTTCGATTTCTCTGTTTTGATTTCAATTTCAGATATAGTTTCTAGCTTGCAATTTTCATGTATTTGAAGCCAGTGTGTTAATTTGGAGTGGAAAGTAATGATTCTTTGTGTCTTGTTGAACCAAATTCTGGGTTTCGTGTGTTGTTGAAGCTGGGGAGCTCTATGTCTCATTTGTTTTGGTTGCTATGCGTTCAATCTCTGTCTCTACTAGCATCAGACAGTTTATTTACAAGTTTGGTTGGATTACAGATTTTGGCTTTGAAAGGTTGCAAGTTTGAATTTGATTAGTTGCAAATTTCCCTTCTGCTTGTTTCGGTACTATTTGAATGCTATTGAAAAGATCAGAAACTCCCCTCCGCATGGCTACTCCGTTTTCTTTTTCTTTGCGATTATATTGGTTGATTCTGTTCTCTGTTTTCTGTTTCCTGTTTCCTGTTTCCTATTCTAGCTTTGATTTGTGACCTTGAGTTTGAGCTGTACCTAGATCATGAAGTCTTGATTTGATGTTATTTTAGTTAGATTATATAATGTCTCATTTAGGTTATGGTGATTCATAGTTAGATCCATTTATAATCTGTAGTTTTATTTGTTTGTTGTTTAGTTTAGAATGATGCTAGATTAGTTATTTTCGCATTTAGTGACCTTAACCTTATCCTTGTTCCTATAGAGACGACCCCTCATGTACTACGACGATAGTCATATACTTGTGGCATTATATTTTCACTCATAATTGTCGTACGTTGTGTTTCCTGTTTGTTGCTGGAGACAAACTAATTTACGCGTGCTAAGCGTACTTGTACGTGGAACAGGAGCCAATTTTACAGGTCTACAATTAGCTTTTAGGGTAATGTGACCGGTGGCAGTTGTCATGTCTATCTTAACACCACATCATTAATCTCTAGGCCTAGCACAGCTACTTGACTCTAATACTCCATGTCTAACCGAAAGTACATCCGTGGTGGGAACGATTAAATTAACAATCGTGAAAATTTTATGTTATTCATCGTTAATGGTTTTAGATGAAGTTAGATGGTATTTAACATATCCATGTTGGACTGAAAAACTCCCAATGATGTAGAAGATTTGATGCTTTCACAACGATTACTCACCTCAATCAGATTAGTCACAACCGTTGATTAATATTACCTAATCTTCATAGTTTGTTTGTTTGATCTTATAAATAATTAAAATTTAGTTTTGAATGGAGGAGTAACGTTTGTTTGACAAGGTGGGGAGGGATTCTTCCCTTGGCAATCTCACAGTTTCTCTCCTCTCCCTTGTCTCTATAAAATTAAAGCAATTGACAACATCTAGATGCCACCTGCTAAGTGTTACAAGTATACGTTGTAATTTGTACTACATCAACCTAGTAACAACAGACAAAGAACAAGAAGAAATTGAACCAGAGGCCATGAAAAATGAGAAACCTAGGATGGTTCTGCTAAGAATGTGCCCACGCAATTCGTTGTCCCTTGCCAATTCCATATCATATTGATTCTTCCCAATTATTTCCTGTGTGCCCAAATGATGTTTCTAGCTTAGAAACTAAAATCAAAGGGAAACAAGATCCCTATTCGAAGTTGTGAATTCATATGTGTAAGAACAAGCTTTTTCATGTTCTGAGTGGTATAGCATTACATATTTGCATTTAGACTCCATTTGGCTATTAAAAATTCTGGTTGAAGGAAAAAGAATGTGAAGGAAAAAAAGGTAAGGAGAAAGTTAGTTTGTTTTTTCTCTTGTTTGGATCGAGGAAAAAATACAAGAATTTGGATGAGAAATTTAAATGTTGATGAATCACTTGAATCATGTTGACATAATCTAAGCAGTGCGAGGTTGGAGCAGGTTGGAAATTCTTTTGAGAACTTTTCCCAAACATTCCTCACAATCCTATAAGGAAAATCTTATCACTTGTTTCTAACAATTTTTTCACCTAATTTTCCTCGATATTTTCTACTTTGTGATTTTTCTCTAAACCAAATACAAGAAAAAAGGCCATTTTTTCAAATTTTTATCTTTCTACCAAATTTTTCAAAGTCTAAACGAAGCCTTATGTTGAATTTTATACTACTAATCTTGAAATTTACACTACTAATGATGGAGGGGAAAAAAATCAAACTCATTTTGAAACATGCTTCCGGTTGATAGTGTGATAACTGTTTGTCGCCGGAGACAAACTAATTTACACGTGTTAAGTGTAGTCGTACGCTGAACAGGAGTCCGTTTAAAAAGTCCACAAATAGCTTTTAGAGTAACGTGACAAGTGGCAGTTGCCATGTCTATCTTAAGACCACATCCTTAATCGCTAGGCCAAGCGCAGCGACTTGACTCTAATACTCCATGTCTAACTAAAAGTATCCGTGATCGGAACGATTAAATTAATGGTTGTGAAAATTTTCTGTTATTTAGGTTTAATGGTTTTAGATGAAGTTAAATGGTATTAAACGTATCTGTATTGGACTGAAAAATTCCCAATGATGTAGAGGACTCGACGCTTTAACAATGATTACTTACCACAATCAGATTAATCGCAACCATTGATTAATATTATCTAGTCTTGGCTGTTTATTAGTTCAATCTTACAAATAATTAAAATTTAATTTTGAATTGAGAAGTAATGTTTATTTGACAAGGTGGTGAGGGATTCCTCCCTTCGCAACTCCTACGATCTCACTCCTCTGTCTTATATATATATATCTGTAAAATTAAAGCTATTGACACCATCCAGGTGCCACCACCTAACCGTTGCAAGTATACGTTGTAATTTGTACGACATCCCCTTAGTAACAATAGACAAAGAACTAAAAGAATAACTTGAACCAGAGGCTATGAAAAATGAGAAACCTGGGCAATGGTTTCACTAAGAATATGCCCCATGCAATCCTTTGCCAATCCCATATCATGTTGATTCTTCCCAATCATTTCCTATGTGCCCAGATGAGATTTGCACCTTAAAAACCAAAATCAAAAGGGAATAAGGGATACAAAATTTGCATTCGAAGTTGTGAACTCATTTGTGTGAAAACGAACTTTTTCATGTTCTGAGTGCTACAGGGTTACATACTTGCATTTAGACTCCGTTTGGCTCTTAGAAAATTTGCTAGAAAGAAAAATTGAAGGGAAAAAATGTGTAGGAAAAAAAGTAGGAAGATACTGAGTTTTGTTTTTCCTCCTCTTGTTTGGATTTTGGAAAAAATCCAAGAAATTGGATGAGAAATTTGAATGTTGATAAATTATTTGAATCATATTGATATCATCTCAACAGTGCGAGATTGGAGGAGGTTGGAAGTGTTTTGGGAACTTTCCCCTAACTTTTCTCACAATCTTATAAGCAAAAGTTTATCACTTGTTTATAACAATTGTCCCACCTAATTTACGTCCATTTTTTTGGTGATTTTTCTCTAATACAAACACAAGAAAAAAGCTACTTTCCCAAATTTTTTTTCTTTCTGCCAAATTTTTCAAAGTCCGAACGGAGCCTTATCTAGAATTTTACACTGCTAATCATGAATTTTACACTACTAATGATGGGGAAAAAATCAAACTCATTTTCAATCACGCACTGGTTGATAGTGTGATTACTGCTTGTTGCTGGAGACAAACTAATTTATGCGTGTTAAGTGTGTTTGGATGCAGAACCGGAGTCAATTTTATAAGTCCACGATTAGCTTTCAGGCTAATGTGATAGGTGTCAGCTACCGTGTCTACCTTACCCCCACATCATTAATTGCTAGGCCCAGCACGACGACTTGACTTTGATACTCCATGCTAATCAAAAGTATCCGTGGTCGGAATCATTAAATTAACAATCATGAAAATTTTCTTTTATTTAGCTTTAATACGTATCTGTATTGGACTAAAAAATTCCCAATGATGTACAAGATTCGACGCTTTCACAATGATTACTTACCACAATCAGATTAATCACAACCGTTGATTAATATTATCTAACCTTTCCCTTTTATTAGTTCAATCTTATGAATAATTAAAATTTAATTTCGAATAGAGAAGTAACGTTCGTTTGACAAGGTGGTGAGTGACTCTTTCCTTGGTAACTCTCACAGTCTCACTCCTCTCTCTTCCATCTGTAAAATTAAAGCTATAGCCAACATCTAGATGCCATCTGCCAAGCGTTAGAAGTATATGTTGTAATTTGTACGACATTCACCTAGTGACAACAGACGGAGAACAAAAGGAAGAAGTTGAACCAGAGGCAATGAAAAATGAGAAATCTAGGCAATGGTTCGGCTAAGAATGTGCCCTGCGCAATTCGTTGTCCCTTGCCAATCCCATATCATATTGATTCTTCCCAATTATTTCCTGTGTGCCCAGATCAGGTTTGCATCTTAGAAACCAAAATCAAAAGGGAAATGAGATCTGTATTCGAAGTTGTGAGTTCATATGTCTGAAAACGAGCTTTTTCATGTTCTCAGTGGCATAGGGTTGCATACTTGCATTAGGGCTCTGTTGGACTCTTGAAAAATTTGGTGGAAAGCACTGGCGGATCCACAATATGCTTAGGGGTGTCCATGGACACCCCTAACCACCCCCCCCCCAAAAAACAATTCTATTTTAAAATAGGTTAATTTAGTTTATGGACACCCCTAAAAAAAATAAAATAGTATATATTAGTAACGATATTAATTTATGGACACCCCTATCTTAAATGTCTGGATCCGTTACTGGTGGAAAGAAAAGTTGAAGGAAAAAAATGAAGGGAAAAAAGTACGAAGAAAGTGAGTTTTGTTTTTTTTTCTTGTTTGGATTGAGGGAAAAAAAAATCCAAGAAATTGGATGTGAAACTTGAATGTTGATAAATTACTTGAATCATGTTGATATCTAAGTAGTGCGAGATTGGAGGAGGTTGGTATTGTTTTGGGAACTTTTCCCAAACTTTTCTCACAATCTTGTAAGGAAAAGTTATCACTTGTTTCTGACAATTGTCCCACCTAATTTTCATCCTTTTTTTTTGTGATTTTTCTCTAATTCAAACACAAGAAAAAAAGCTGTTTTTCCAAATTTTTTTCTTCCCATGCAATTGTTCAAGGTTCAAACGGGAGCCTTATCTTGAATTTTACACTACTAACCATCAATTTTACACTACTAATGATGGGGAAAAAATCAAACTCATTTTTAAACACACTCTTGGTTGATAGTGTGATTACTGCTTGTTGCTGGAGATCAACTAATTTACGCACGTTAAGTGTGCTTGGATGCAGAACAGGAGTCAATTTTACAAGTCCACGATTAGCTTTCAGGGCAATGTGATAGGTGTCAGCGGCCGTGTCTACCTTAACACCACATCATTTATTGCTAGGCCCAGCACAGCGACTTGACTCTAATACCCCATGTCTAAACAAAAGTATCCGCAGTCGGAATCATTAAATTAATAGTCGTGAAAATTTTCTTTTATTTAGCTTTAATGGTTTTAGATGAGGTTAAATGGTATTAAACGTATCTGTATTGGACTGAAGATTTCCCAATGATGTAGAAGACTCGACGCTTTCACAATGATTAATATTATCTAACCTTTGCCGTTTATTAGTTCAATCTCATAAATAATTAAAATTTAATTTTGAGTAGAGAAGTAACGTTTGTTTGACAAAGTGGTGAAGGGTTCTTTCCTTGGTAACTCTCACAGTCTCACTCCTTTCTCTTCTAACTGTAAAATTAAAGCTATAGACAACATCTAGATGCCACCTGCTAAGCGTTACAAGTATACGTTGAAATTTGTAGGACATTCCCCTAGTAACAATAGACGAAGAACAAAAAGAAGTTGAACCATACACTATGAAAAATGAGAAACCTAGGCAATTGTTCAGGTAAGAATATGCCCTACGCAATTCGTTGTTCCTTGCCAGTCCCATATCATGTTGATTCTTCCCAATTATTTCCTGTGTGCCCAGATCAGGTTTGCAGCTTGGAAACCAAAATCAAAAGGGCATTGAGATCTGCATTTGAAGTTGTGAATTCATATGTGTTAAAACGAGCTTTTTCATGTTCTGACTGGTATCGGGTCACATACTTGCATTGAGGCTCCGTTTGGCTCTTAGAAAATTTGGTGGAAAAACAAGTTGAAGGAAGAAAATGTGAAGGAAAAAAAGTAGAAAGAAAGTGAGTTTTTTTTCCTTCTTTGGATTGAGGAAATGTCCAAGGAATTAGATGCGAAATTTGAATATTGATGAATTACTTGAATCATATTGACATCATCTAAGCAGTGCGAGGTTGGAGGTGATTGGAATTGTTTTGAGAACTTTACTCAAACTTTTTCTGACAATCTTGTAAGGAAGAGTTTAACACTTGTTTCTGACAATTGTCCCACCTAATTTTCCTCCATTTTTTTGTGATTTTTCTCTAATCCAAACACAAGGCAAAAAGCTATTTTCCCAGATTTTTTTCTTTCCGAAATGGAGCCTTATCTTGAACTTTACATTCCTAATCATGAATTTTACACCACTAATGATGGGGAAAAAATCAAACTCATTTTCAAACACGCACCCGGTTGATAGTGTGATTACTGCTTGTTCCTGGAGACAAACTAATTAGCGCGTGTTAAGTGTCTTAGATGCAGAACAGGAGTCAATTTTACAAGTCCACGATTAGCTTTCAGGGTAATGTGATAGGTCTCAGTTGCCATGTCTACCTTAACACCACATCTGGCCCAGCTCAGCGACTTGACTCGAATACTCCATCTCTAACCAAAAGTATCCGTGGTCAGAATGATTAAATTAATAGTCGTGAAAATTTTCTTTTATCTAGCTTTAATGATTTAGATGAAGCTAAATAGTATTAAACGTATCTGTATTGGACTGAAAAATCCCAATCATGTAGAAGATTCGACGCTTTCACAATGATTACTTACCATAGGTCGATTAATCACAACCATTGATTAATATTATCTAACCTTGGCCGTTTATTATTTCAATCTTATAAATAATTAAAATTTAATTTTGAATAGAGAAGTAACATTTGTTTGACAAGGTGGTGAGGGATTCTTCCCTTGGCAACTCTCACAGTCTCACTCCTCCCTCTCCTATCTGTAAAATTAAAGCTATGGACACCATCTAGATGCCACCTGCTAAGCGTTACGAGTATACGCTGTAATTTGTATGGCATTCCCCTAGTAACATCAGACGAAGAACAAAAAGAAGAAGTTGAACCAGAGGCAATGAAAAATGAGAAACCTAGGCAACGGCTCGGCTAAGAATGTGCCCACGCAATTCGTTGTCCCTTGCCAATCCCATATCATATTGATTCTTCCCAATTATTTCCTGTGTGCCCAGATCAGGTTTGCAGCTTAGAAACCAAAATCAAAAGGGAAACGAGAGTTGTATTCGAAGTTGTGAATTCATATGTGTGAAAATGAGCTTTTTCATGTTATGAATGGTATAGGGTTACATATTTGCGTTTAGGGAAGGGAGTAAGTTTAAAGGCATCTGAGGTGGAAGAAGATACGGATGTAATGGCATCTGATGGTGGACTGTTTTGGCATGAGGAGTCACGGATATTTGAGTTTGATGATCAAGTTAATTTATGACTTTATCAACCAAACGAGGTATATATAACTAAGTTTCATTATTTTTCTGTTTGATAAAATAATTTTAAATTAATATATTAAGCACAGTGTAGATTAGAACAAGTAAACTAGTTATTATTTAGGGGTGACCACCGTAAAATATTCCACATTAATTGTTGGGCAAGATTTTGAAGGCCTTTGCAACATCATGCTTTGAACGCAAAGGATAGTCATATAGGTGGGGAGCATGTTCGAATATAAAACTTATTCATGAACCTTCTATCATTAATTTAAACTTTAATGCAATACATTATATAAGTACTGTTAGAACATAAACCTATTCTTGGGCGTTCAACCATCAACTTAAATTTTTGATTGAGTTGGTTTTTGAACATGCTATCAGAGCCTTTTTGAGTGAGAGGTCTCAGGTTCGAATCTCAGCAGCCCCTATATTGATTTATTGCGCAAGGTAAGGCAGGCCTTTGCAGCATCTTCAAGCCCAAAGGGCATTTGCATGAGGGGGCGTGTTACAGTGTAAACATATTCCTGTACCTTTTACCATCAGCTTAAACTCAGTATAAATCTATTACTGTACCTTTAACTATCAGCTTCAATTTTTGGTTGAGATTATTGTTGATCAAATACCAAACATGACAGGCAATGAATAATTTACTTTCATATCAAAATTTTTCCGGCCTATTCAAATTTAACACAAATACGAATTGATTTGAACTCATTTATTTCACTGACTGTTGACTAACGTCACATTCATATTAATTGTGTTTGTATTTTCTACTCAATGTCACACCTACATTTTCCACCTCTATTAAAACAGGGCGATACTGCTGTTTTTTCTTCATCATCACCAGTTAATCTTACGCTCGCATTGTAACAACCGCTGAGAGATTAAGGGGTCAGCTACTAGCCTACAACCCAGAAAACATGAAGGTAAGTGAGTATACATTTATGTTTGCTGAAGATACATTGATAAACCTCACCATCCCATTGATTTTGATTCACACCATGTTATGTTATTTTGCAGCAAAAGATAGTGATAAAGGCAAGAATTAATTGCGAGAAGTGCAAGATCAAGGCCATGGAGACGGTTGCCGACGTATCACCGGGTAATTAATTTAACAAAGGCGATGGCGTATGTCTTGTTACAAAATACTCTTAATTGCTAAGTTAGATCTTTGTTGGCTACACCGGTTGGCACACAATGGCACGTTAATCAGATCAACTCCATCCGCGAGTCATATGATACACGTATTTTTATAAATGTGAAAAATTATGAATAATTAATGATTTCACACAATTTGTAAGTTGTGAGACACTTCCACTATTTAATCATACCATTTTTTTCCAATTTAAAACATGACAATATATATTTTAAATCAAGACAAGATACTTAAGAAGTGTCTTATAGTAAGATGTTTATCATTTTGCTTTTACTAATGAACTTAAGAAATTATTTAGACTGGTCAAAGGAAAAAATTTGAAACTCATTTAACTTTTGTCTAAAAGTACACAATGCTCTTTTGGCTTTAGATTAGCTAATACAAATCACAAAATTATAAGTCATATTTACTGGGCAAATCACTGCTTTACGGTACTAGCTAAGCTGAGGGAATTCAAGGAGCAACAACTCTTCATGGTAATTGCGAATTATTTGATTAAAGATTGACGAAGCTATTTGGAATGAATTTGCACCCAAAAAAAAAGAAAAAACTTAGGAAAATTTTTATAATTATTTAATTATTTTTTCTCTAATTATTTAATTATTTTTTAAATCAAAAATTAAGAGCTTAGAAATTTTTATAATCTATTTAAAGTGGGTGATTATTATGTATATCACGGAATAGTTGAGTGATTTTAAAAGATTTATGCCATAATTAAAATGACAAAGTTATTATATTGTACTGTCAATGAAATGTATCAATTTTGTACTTTTATCTACCAACTTAACTAATTGCAAATATAAATAAGAAAATAATTACAAATAATAAGAAAATTATGTTTAGAATTTAAAGAAACATTAGGAATAGCGGAATATATAGAATGACTATATCGTTGCATTTGAAAGTATTTGTACAAACTAGTATTGACTAGAATCCAATCAGTTCAACATTGTATAGTACGTTGTTTCATTCATGAGCTACGATACCGACACATGCTACTATTATAATCAATTCTACATGTTATGGACTATCCTGAGAGGCTGAGATTCCAAAAGACATCTACCTCTTATAGACGTGGTAAAAACTGATCCGACCTGAAAATCCAACCCGAATCCCATATGAAAATTTTGGATTTTGAACACGATTTTTTCGACCTGAACCCGAAATAAACTGAACCTGAAAGACCCGTAAATTAACAGGTCAAACCCGAATCTGCCCGCTTGACCCGAACCTTATATCCTTGTTTTTTAATTATCTTTCATTTATCCTCTTGACAATAATTGTTATTCATTAAATCAAATCATTTAGAGAGACATTATATATTATCACATCTCCTCACATATTAAACAATAGCACTGTTGCTTTTCAAACTTCATTATCATAAAATAACATAATACACAACTTATCATTTTGACAACTTAAAAGAAAGGATATGAAACGATATGAAGTAACGTTGTACTCTTAAGAGTCACGAACAAACTAAGCCAAATACTAAAAATCTGCGAGTCATACCATTATATTTTTAGTGAAATGAATGCATCTAATATCATTTTAGATAAATTACTTTGTCAAAATCTAAATTTTTGATGTTATAATTAAATACAATATCTTTTACTTCTATAATTCCCTTTTATTTGATTTTCATTCTAATACACCTTTAACTACAATGCTAGTAATATGAAATTGGCCAATTATATTCGTATTACGGTCAACCTCTTAATCAAGTATACCTAATTGGGTACTGGTGGATTGGTTAACAAAGATATCAAACTATTGAATAAGTTATTAGTGAGCCAAGCTGCTCCAACTTGTTAAGTTGCTCTAGACGAACTGACCCATTAATAAGTTAACCCATTATTGACCTTACTTTGATGTACTGGCTGATCTGTGCAACCTAAAGATGACCCAACTCTCATACATAATGTTCATGTATTATATGAATAGTTTGAATATTTTTAATATTCTTTTAAAAAATTACAATTACCATGTTTTTTCATTAAATAATGACAATTTTCTGCAATAAATAAGCCCAACTTTTAATTTTGGAAAAAGAAAAATAATTAACAAAAAGGGATACTATTGTATGAAGGGATATTACAAGTTAACATATGGATGGTTGTGGGTATTCTGCAGGGGTAATATCAGTGACAGTAAAGGAGGAGGAAGTGGTGGTGACAGGGGAAGGAGTTGATTGCACAACACTAGCATGTGCTTTGAGGAAGAAGTTGGGATGGGCAGAAATTATGAGCGTTGAACAACAAAATGAAGAAGTAGATAGCAAAAAACCAGCGGGTGTAAAGCCGCCAGACCCTCCTATTGTTGATACCTCACTTCTTTACCCCATTTATTGTTACCACCCTTATGCTCCATACCCTCAAGTTCATTTGTGTGAGTGTCAAAACCCTAATCCTTGCTCCATCTTGTAATACGAGAGTTTGTTAAATGTTGTTTTCAGTTTACGCATCAAGTTTGGATCAAGTATACAAATGAAAGGGCTACGGCAAAATACAGTTGAGTGTATTACAAACACGGGTTTCAAATTTATGCCCCTAGTATGTTTTTCGGTATATTTCCCTGCTAAAATCCGATATAAATCTTAAGCCATATTTTGATCTTGGTGTTTCCACGGTGACCCTCATATATCAACGAATAGCAAGTGCTTTTCTTTATGTTAATCATGTTACTGTGGAACTTGAGGAGGGGGTATATTTTTTTGTCACTCGTATTTCTGACATCCACCTCTTCTAGAGATTGGCATGGTCAACATGGAGCCCTTTGAATAGCATGCTCAAGAGTAAGGACCAAAATCAGTACACGCTTAATTGAAGGGTGGACATTTGATGAGCGAAAGAGAGGATAGCTCGACACCAAATTGTTCCTACAAAACAGAATAAAAAGAGATGGATTTCAGCTTGTCCCAAACTAATTTCAACGAGACATGTCTGGGGCATGATAAGTAATGACAACAGTTCTCCAGCTGTTGCACGATTGATAGTTATATAAATCTCAGCATAAAGATTTTTTATTTGAATTTTCATGGTCCAGTTCACACTTTACAGAATCTTTCTGGAAAACCCTTTTTTGTGGTGGTGGGGGGAAGGGGAAGCTAGGGGAAGGGGAAGGGGAAGGGGCTGATGCTAATATGCTATACATTCACTGCTCTACTATTTACCTTTGACCGTTATCTCTACAAATTAAAAGCCAAAAACAATCCATCTGGTGAACCATAATTTCTCCTATTCTCATCAGTTGCAACTATGTACAATGCCTACCAGCCAAATTCTTCTTCAGCTACTGTTTTCGTAGAAGACTCGAGTGAGAGAGTTCTTCCAGATGAACAATGAAGTCACTCAATTGTCTTCTACGATGAATATCAAGGAACTTTTAGTGGCCTCGTCTTACTACTTCTTGAACATTTTGAACAATTCTCTTCTGGAGAAGCCCAAAAGTCTCTCTTACATGGTTGAAATACCAGTCAAATATCCAAACACATTCTGCTCTGTGCCTTTCGTTCACTACTTTGCCTACTTGTGTGAATAAAACATTGCCTAAGTTGGAATCAGAATATGGGCAATTGAGACCAAATGTATTCAGATGATACTCTTCACGAGAGGAATTGCAAAGAGGCTGATGATCGTGTAAATGAAGGAAATGCAAGAACAGAGGAAAGAAAAAAATATGTTGTCTTCTTACTTCACTGTGTAATACTACAGGATGTGTATATATATACATCAAAGAATCAATGACTAGCTAACCAACTCTAACTAACTGAAGACTTAAGTAACTAATTCTGTTACAGGACTAACAAACTCAACTATCTATCCTATTGTACATTGCATTGCTGTGCACTGCTGTGCACTTGTTGTACTGTATAAACTCTTCATCCCCCCCTCAAGTTGGACTTGGAGGGAAAAACAAGGCCCAACTTGAGAGCTAAAGCATGATGTTGCTGTGTAGGCAGTGGCTTTGTCATAATGTCAGCCAATTGATCATGAGAACTGATGTGAGCAGTTTGAATGAGGCCCTCCTTTATCTTGTCTCTGATATAATGACAGTCTATATCAAGATGCTTCGTTCGATTGTGGAAAACAGGGTTTGCAGCAATATATTGTGCTGCCTTATTATCGCAGTAAAGTGTGAGGGGCAGCTGTAAGGGTACCTGAAGATCTCGTAGGAGTCCAATCATCCATTCAATCTCACTGGTTGTTTCAGACATAGCTCTATACTCGGATTCTGCTGATGATTTGGATACAGTTTTTTGTTTCTTGGTTTTCCAAGAAACCAAACTATCCCCTAGGAAAAGACAATACCCAGTTAAAGATTTTCTACTGGACATGCATCTGGCCCAATCAGCATCTGTGTATGCTTTAAGGCACAAAGTGCTGTTTGCAGGATAAAACAGGCCAACCCCAATACTTCCTTTGAGATATCTGAGTAAATGCAAAGCATCTTGCATATGAGGATGCCTTGGTTGGCTAAGAAACTGACTCAGGTGCTGTACAACGTAAGATATATCTGGTCTAGTGATGTTTAGGTACAGTAATCTGCCAACTAGACGTCTGTACACTTCAGGATGTGATAACAACTCCCCTTGATCAATTGTCAACCTGAGATTAGTTGGAAGAGGAAAATCTGCAGGTTTACAAGCAGTCATGCCAGCATCTTTGAGAATATCAAGGATATACTTTCTTTGGTTTAGGAGAGTACCAGCTGATGATCTAGCTACCTCTATACCAAGAAAGTATCTCATGCATCCCAAGTCCTTTATAGTGAATGCCTGATCTAAGGCTTTCTTGAGCAGCTGAATATCTGTATTACTTCCACCAGTGATCAAAACATCATCTACATATACCAGTACAGCAGTGAAGTTAGAACCACTGCCCTTAGTGAACAAAGAATAGTCTTGCTTGGATTGTACAAATCCTTGTTTCAGTAGAAAAGAGGTGAACTCCTTATTCCACTGTCGAGAAGCTTGCTTAAGCCCATATAAAGATCTTTTCAGTCTGCATACCTTACCTTCAGCTTTAGTATATCCTGCAGGTGGTAGAATGTAGACTTCTTCATCCAAAAAGCCATGAAGAAATGCATTGTTAATATCAAGTTGGTGGAGAGGCCAACTCTTACTAGTGGCTAAGGCAATGAAAGTTCTCACAGTAGGTAATTTGGCCACTGGTGAGAATGTATCAGTGTAATCTTCATCAGGGACTTGATCAAATCCCTTAACAACAAATCTAGCTTTATACCTCTCAATAGTTCCATCAGGTTTAAACTTGATCTTGTACACCCATTTTGAGCTGATAGCCTTTTTGCCAGGAGGTAGTTCTGTGATTTCCCAGGTATCATTAGCTTCTAAGGCTGCAATTTCTTGATCCATGGCCTCAATCCATTGGGGATTTTGAATGGCTTGAGTATAAGTGTGTGGTTCTTGTAATGTAAACACATTACAGAGAGAGGCAATGTACTCTGGTTGAAGATGTGATAAATCTCCCAAGTGAAGTAAGGGATATAAGGTAGAAGTTTGACTAGTTGATGTAGTACATGCAAAATCAGTCAACCACTTAGGGGGTTTTACTGACCTGCTAGTCCTTCTCAGTGGTGAAGTTTGAGACACTTCATGATTAGAAGATGTAGTTATGAGTTCATCAGATGAAGGCTGATGAGCTGGGGTGATCTCTTGTGTCATGTTTTGAGATGGAGGTGGAGTGGGGACCTCATCTGATGTGGAAGAAGATGTATTAGGAGGTATTGAATCAAATGGTAGATTATCCAATGAATCAGTGCATACTGGTGTAAACTTAGGCAATATGTGCTCAGGTAGGTGCTGGCCCTTGAAGGGAAAAATACTTTCTTCAAAGTGAACATCCCTGCTAATGAAAACAGTATGATTGTCCAGGTCATATAATTTGTAGGCCTTTTGCCCTGTAGGGTAGCCTAGAAGAATGCATCTTCTGCCTTTTGGGGCAAATTTGTCATGAATCGGCTTCAAGTTTAAGGCATAGCATAAACACCCAATGGTCCTTAAATGGGAAATATCTGGTGTAGTGCCATAGAGACAACTAAATGGAGACTCCCAGTTCAAGACTGAAGAAGGTAGTCTATTAATGATGTATGCTGCAGCAAGAATGCAAGATCCCCAAAATTTGGTGGGAAGGTTTGCATGAATCTTCAGGGCCCTAGCTGTTTCTACCAAATGTCTGTGCTTCCTTTCGACTCTCCCATTTTGCTGTGGGGTTCGTGCAACACTCCTCTGATGTGCCACACCAAAGTTCTCAAATATAGAGCTGCATGTCTCTTGGAAAAATTCAGTACCATTATCTGTCCTAATGGTTTTCACACGACTAGAAAATTGATTTTGAACATATAATATGAAATTTTGTAGCTGTCGTGGAACCTGCATCTTATTTTGCAGCAGATATACCCAAGTTGATCTGGTGTGGTCATCAAGGATTGTAAGAAAGTAATGTGCTCCACTAGTGTCTGCAGTTTTATAAGGACCCCAAAGGTCTGCATGAATAAGTTCAAATGGAGCCTTTGCTCTAGAGTTGCTTGCAAGAAAAGGCATTCTATGAAATTTAGCCATTTGACAGGAATCGCAAATGAATTTATTCATATTGATATTAGCCAAATCAACCAATCGAGTCATTTTGGATAGTGAAGCATGTCCTAATCTGCTATGTATCAGGATCAAATCCTTACATACATCATTATTCACAGCCATTGTAGGCTCCTCTGTCTTACAAACAAAATCATAAATGCTATGTTCTTCCTTGCATCCAGAGCTCTTTAGTTTGTAGAGTCCAGAATCTTTACATCCAGCAGCAATAATTTTGCTAGTAGTAAGGTCCTGTAACATGAACCCCTTATGAGTGAAAAAAGCCACCAAATTACCATCTTCTAACAATTTGCTGACAGATAGTAGATTATATTTAAAGTCTTTCACATATAAAGCATCCTTGAGGATGATTTCTGAGCAGACAGTGATGTCCCCAACCATAAGCACATGTTTGGTGGATCCATCTGGTAGTCTAACCATAATAGGTCTCTTCAACTGTCTTTTCTTAGTGAATAGATGCAACTGGGATGACATATGATCAGAAGCTCCAGTATCCACTATCCAAAATGCATTACTAAAACCATCATAGTGCATAAAAGATGAGGCAACCAAAGAATTACCTGCAAAAGTACCAATACCAGATCCTCCAGATTTGCCCTTGAGAGCTTTCAGTACTTCTTGGCAAACAGCATTTATCAAGGCCGTATTATTGCTTTGTTCTGCAGATTGATCTTCCAAGGTATCTAGAGGATTGTCCAGATTAGTGATTGTGGGAGAGGATTCTGGAACAGCAACCTGAGCAACCATTTTATGCCCATATTTCTCCTTGTACCAATCTGGATAACCATTCTTCTTGAAGCATTGATCAATAGTATGACCTTTAGTCTTACAATAATTGCAATATTTGTCATTCTTGGACTTCCTGGTGTCCTTCCTATCATTGTTATTAGGTTTTTGTTTGTAAACAGCATGAGCAGATTCAATTTCAGGGTTGATCTGCAAACTGTCCTTCAGCTTCTTCTGCTTCTCTTGTTGTTGAATGACATAATATGCTCTGTTGACAGTAGGAAGAGGATCCATGGCCAAAATTTGATCTCGAACAGCATCGTAGTTGGAATTTAGGCCCATCAAGAACTGAAACAACTTATTCCTTGAGTCCAGGTCTAAGATTTTCTTGAGAAGGTTGCATGTACATGCTTTAGATGCTGTACAGGTGCATCGAGGAATATCATCAACCTCCTGTAACTCGTCCCAATATTTTTTCATCTTGGAATAGTAAATGGAAACTGGTTCGTTTCCTTGTGATAACATCACCAAATCTCTATTGAGTTGGTATATCAAAGGACCTTGAGCCTCACCAAATCTCTTAGCAAGCTCGCTCCATAGTTCTTTAGCTGATGAAACATACATTAAGCTCTCAGCGATTGTAGAAACTATGGAATTCAACAACCAGCAACGCACCATGTAGTCACAACGTAGCCATTTCTGCAAATCAATGGAATTTGCATCAGGTTTTGAACAGGATCCATCGATGAACCCTAGCTTCAATCTGGCCCCAAGCGCCATGCGAGCAGACCTACTCCAGCCAGGGAAATTCTCACCATCAAATAGTTTGTTAGTGAGCTGTAATCCAGGATGATCAGCTCCTGATAGTAAAAAGGGATCTTCGTGCAATGTTTCAGACGTCATTGGTCGAAGATCAAGATCAATTAATTCGAAAGAATCAAGATCAAGAGAAGCTTGATCGAAAAATTATCGAGGATATGATCACAATTTAGATTGAAATGATCAGACTAATCAGCAAGACTGATCAATCTGTTTAGGTAGCAATGAGGTCAACAGAATCAGGATCAAGGTATTTGATCAACGAAGAATCAAGAAATGATAAATTTCAGGAGCTTATACCTAAAGCTCTGATACCATGTAAATGAAGGAAATGCAAGAACAGAGGAAAGAAAAAAATATGTTGTCTTCTTACTTCACTGTGTAATACTACAGGATGTGTATATATATACATCAAAGAATCAATGACTAGCTAACCAACTCTAACTAACTGAAGACTTAAGTAACTAATTCTGTTACAGGACTAACAAACTCAACTATCTATCCTATTGTACATTGCATTGCTGTGCACTGCTGTGCACTTGTTGTACTGTATAAACTCTTCAAATCGTGTGCTTCCCTTGAGCTTCTTTGATGTTTTCTACAATCAGTTGATAGAATGAACCTCAATGTGTCGCGTTCACTGAGTGCAAAGGGCTCATCATATCCCAAGCATCTCCTCTTTTGTTACTGTAACCTGGATAGTCCCAATCTCAAGAGGAATAAGCGTAATTAGTAAAAGGAAGTGCTAGGAAGCAATTTCATCCAGACTCCAGTGGCAAAAAGGAGAGGTTTCGTGCCCGCCATGAATTTCACCATCAGGTCACAGCATACCATTAGCATTATGAAAGAAGCCGTCCACAAGCATCCTATGCTTTTTACAATGTAATACAAACCAATTATTGCTATGATCCAAACTTGTAACTTTTGAAAAGTTTCATTTGACCCCTTATTGATTGTGGACTTATAGAAATTTGGTTTCAACCTTGCCGTATATAGTATGACTATACAAGCAAGCATAGAGGGAATTCTATCTTCCGATTCAAAATGATAGATAAAACATAAATTAAAAATTCAGTATTTAACGTTTCCTCTTCTCTTCAAGCATGATTGTTTTACCAAAAAAAGTCTTCCACATAAAATATATAACAGTGAGATGGCATGCAGCACAAGGTTTTACTAGAGTTCATTTTTGGAGACCTAAGGTATCTCACAACTCATTTTGTGCCAATCTTTCCCAGTTTGTATCATACACGAGCATAGCAAAACACTTCGCAAAATATGTAGAACACTAGGTATTCAAAAGGTTCTTAATATAGGGTCCACTAGAAATAGCTACACGCACTATAATTAAAGGGAAAGACGGCTACAAGTTCTATCACTAACATAGCTCCCCATCTGCAGCACCTCCACATGAGATAAATACTAGTGTTGCATTAGCCACACCGGTAGAATACTGAGTGGTCTTCCTAGAGCAATGAGTGTCAACTATGGTCTCATGCTCGCGGAAGACAATATATCTACTTCTTACTATTTTCCTCTTCTCTGGATCTCGTAATATGTAGTCAAACTCCTCATCACTATAGAACAAGCAAGGAGTGGCTTTGTTGTCGCTGAAGGTCTTGAACCCAACAACCCTCAAATGGTCATAAGAAGCATTCTTCCCAGACCACATATGCTCTAGAATATCAAACTGCGAACGATCTAATGGAGATCTATCGATGATGTAAATAACTGTACGAACAGCTTCACTCCAGAATGTCTTTGGCCATTTGGACATTCTAAGTATCGATCTCACATTTTTCAATTACTGACACTCAGGCCCTGAAGTTTAACGGTAACTATTTTTAGGCTCAAGCTTTTTCAAAACTAATTCTGGGATACCCTAAGTTTTCAGGAAACTAATTTTTTGGTCCTTTTTTTTTTATTATTTAGTCCTTGAACTTTCAGAAATTGTATAATAGTCCTTGGAATAGAAAAAACGTGTAAATAACCTATTTTTAGGGGTTTTCTCAGACAATATGTTTGTTTTAACTTCTTATATTGACTTTACTGGTACTAGTTATCACAATCTACTACTTATACCTTATATATTATAATTTCTGTGGTTATAGGCCCACCATACTTAGCAAAAATAATTAAAACTTAATTAGAGAGTTTTGTCCGTTACCTGAACTTAGTCGATGCTGGATCTTGGCGTTCTTCTAGCTTCTAGTTTACAGAGATTGCTAATCTCAACCCCACCTTCCTTAGATCAGGCACAGCACAGATTTGTTTCGTTTCCTACCTCAGACCATAGTCACTAATCAAGTTTTAAGTATTTTAAAGGATAGTGGAACTTTAATCAAGAAACTATAATATTTAAGACATAAGGTTCGATTGAATAACGTTCCCTACTGAGAAACTTCTTTTACTGAAAGCTTAAAAGTGGTTATCTTACAATGGAATGCTTTGAAGAGAGACTTAAGTTAAGATCATTAGATATGTTTGCTCATGGAGAAATGAAGAATCCCAACTTCTCTCTTACTCAAGAATGCTCAAATGACCGTGTTCCTTCTCAACACTCGACCCCTCTATTTATAGAGGGGATGGGAGTACATAGGATGCCCTAAAGGCTACAGTATATAGAGATTTTTTACATGGCTACAGTACACTAACGGCTACAGTACACACTTTGTTTTACAGACCAGACACTTGTCAAAATAGTATAATAATGGGGCTGTCATTTTTCAGAGCTTTTAGTGATGATAAGACTAGTTGTCATTGTTGAGATTCTGCATTCCTTCATCTCCTATTATATCTTCCAGACCATCATTATCTGGTTAATCATCACAATCTTCATCAATTTGCTTAAGATGCTCTGGATCCCATTCTTTAAATAATTCAAGGAGATATTTCTTCCCTTTTTCTGATAAGAATTTTCCAACTCCAACATCAGAGAGATAATAAAAAATATCTTCTGATTCTGCACCATCCGCTTTTATGTAATCTTTAAACTCATTACTATAGGCGAAAGTAATGTTTCCACAATGCATTAATGTTTTTCCTTACTCGATTAGTGCCCAACATTGATGATAAATGTTGAAAAACCCAATGACGCTTGATAATGCAGGATCAGTAACTAGATGTACTGAATTTCCAGAAATCCAATTTTATCGTTCATCTTTGGGATCTTCCCAATCAACAATCTGGACAAGATAATAGGCTGGTTTGGCTTTTCCATTTTTATATTCAATCAGGGCACTATAAATTTCTAAATTAAGGCATCTGCGAACTAGAACTTTTGTTGGACCATCAGGAGATTTGAGAATCCGATAGATCCTTTTAAACATGCATTGCTGGAATTTAGTTAGGGTTGAGGAAAATGAAAATTTTGGATCTGGGATTTCTGTTAAGTAAAGCACCATCCCGTATTTTCAGACTTTATAGACAGAGTCATTTGGAGATAATGAATTTGCTTGGAAACAAACACCACTAACTCCAAACCTATCGGGAAAGTAGATTGTTGTACCCTAAGACTCTCAAATATCATAGGAATAATAATGATAAAGTCGATGTAGGTAGCATACCACTCATTGAACCATTTTTCTTGAATATGAAAACTTATTTTTTCTTAGATATCATAAGGACACCGAAGGTAACTAACTTGTAACTCTAGAATAAATCTTTGGACTATTAGATAGGCTATAGATAGTAGACCAAAGTGTGATCTACTTTTTGTATGAAATTCCAGGTTATCAATAAGGACTTTATTCTAATAGGAGTGGCATTTCATTAAGGATTTCCTCTTTTTCTGGTAGAAGGTCGGCTTTGATGATCACCAGTGGCGAGTTCTCGAGTTAGACTATCTGCCAGAGAGTTTTTCGATCTCTGTATATATTTAATAGAGAAGAAAAACTGGTTAAGCCATAATTGCCAATGCAGGAGTCGCCCTTACGCTTGCATATTTGATAAATTCTTTTTCACAAAACCAAGTATTTTTTTGCAATCAGTTCGGATAAGGAAAGGTTTTGGGGCTAAAAAGACTAAGAATTTTTTAATTTCCCTTATGACTGCAAGGATTTCTTTTTTCATTGTAGGATAGTTGCACTTTGCCTTATTAAAACTTCCACTGCAATATTTGCAAAATTTTTCTCCTTCTTTGAATTTGAATACCGCACTCCAGTGTTAATTGCTGGCATCCATTTCAAGAACTAACTCATCTTCTTCGTTAGGCAAATTAAAGACAGGAAGATTGTTACACATCTTTTTGAAGTTTTGAACAATCTTTGTATCGTTAGTAGTCCATGTCCAACTTATCTCTTTTTTGAGTTTCTACTGTGATAACTTTCTTAATTTGACTAAATCTTTAATGAAATCTGAAGTAAAGGTAAGGCATCCAAGAAACCTTTCTAATTGTTTTCTATCTTCAATCTTTTCAGAAAATTTTTCTATTTTTTTCAGAATATGCTTTTGTAGGATGATTTGTACAACTTTTATTTCTAGACCTAAAAACTCAATTTCTTGCTCAGCATAAAAGTATTTGTTCTTACCAAGTATAATGCCATGATCAAAGCATCTCTGGGTGACTGCTCATACATCATCTCTGTGCTGTTCTATGGTTTTAGAAAAGACAAGGATGTCATTAATGTAGACTAAACAACAATGATTGAGGTCTTTAAAGATATTATCTATTCTTCTTTGGAATGTTTCAGGTGCATTTTTAAGATCAAATGGCATTACTATCTATTCATAATATCCTTGTAGGGCACTAAAAGCAGTTAAGGGAATACTCTCCTCATCTATTTTTATCTACCAATACCCATTCTTGCAATCCATTTTTGAGAACCAAGAGGCTACTTGAATTCTATTGAAAAGGACTGTTTTGTTAGAAGTATAATAACTAGCAAAGACAGTATTATTATTAAGCTTTTTGTAATTGATTATCATTTTAGCTTTTCCTCTTTTTTCTTCAGCGTGATTTCTCACCATGAAAGTAGGACTAGTGTAAGGACTCTTACTATTTCTAATTAATCCTTTGTCAAGAAGTTCTTTAATTTGTTTATCAAATTTTTGGATATCCTGGTGGTTATGCACCATTTGTTTGACTCAGATGATAGTGTTGGGATGTCTTTATCCCAAAATTTCAGAGGGTTGTCAGAGTAGAGATCTCTGTATAATTTTTCTTGTTGTTCAACAATTTTCTCTTTAATAGATAACTCAAGTAATGAGATTGTCAGTGCTACTTCTCATTGTACAGACATTACCTTCTCACTACGCTGGCTACGTGTAAATTCAATTTTTTGATGAGTGTAAGCCTTACTTAATTTTTTAATAGGAATTGAGTGACCATTAATTGTAAATATTATCTGGTTTATGGTTTGGGTGCATGGAGAATATAATGTTTGAAAATTATTTCCAATAATCATATCATGAGAGGGTTGATCAGTAGCCCATAGAACTGGTATAATATATTAAACTCCTCCTAATTCTATAGATAATCCTTCTATGGCTTCATTGTGGCTCATAACACTATTATTACCTATCCTTACTTGTAAAGAATTTTTAGCTCTTTTCCACATAAATTCAGGAAATAATGATCTTTTTCCAAAGCATACAGAACATTCACTATCTATGTAAGCACATAGTTCGTATTTATTATATCCCTCTAAACATACCTTTATCGGGATATAATCACTATTAGGGTTTGTATTGGTAGCCTCATAGCTTATTTCCATGGCCATATTTTTGACTAATTCATTCTCATAAATTGGTTCACTAGCAGTTCTTGTTTTGTACCCAATGACTTTTCTATCTAAACTCGTTAATTGATCTATGCTGGGTCTTGCAGTTTCAGAACTCATTCCACTCATTTCACTGGTCATGTTAATTGTATCATCTTCTTTGAGCTCCTCTTTAGCGTATGAAGATCCTTCTCCCCAATCTGACCTTGTGCTCATACTTTTTAATAATTGGGGTTTAATGGTGATTTTACCGTCCTCGTCAATTTTGATTATATTTTTCTTATTGATTTTTATAGGGTTGGCAAAGCTAGATATCCATGTCCGATCAATTTTTATCTCCTGTGGATGAGATTTGATCCTCTGGATCTTTTACATGGGGGTAGGGCTTTCAAATTTCTCTGCTTCTATTATTGTCACCTTAGTTTTGGGGTCTATGGTATTATCTAATTTATAGATAATTTTTCAAAATATCCTCAAGGGATATCCTCCTCTCTTTATATCCATCTCGACTGTTTTAATCTTAAGGGATAAGAAGTTTTTGCAAATTCATCTTTTAGACTCACATAATATCCAGGTCGACATTTGAAACCTACTGACCTATTACATAAATTGGTTTTTATCCCTTTGATTATCTGATTATTAAATTTGCTATGTCTAATATCATATACTAAAGCGTAAAGATCAATATCATTACCATAATATTGTAATGTAGTGATTTGAACTTGGACACTTTCGACATGGATATACCTATATTTTCTATCTTTGTTATGCTTACAATCTTTTATCTCAATATCTCCTCCCATCATTTCACATACGTATTTGCTTTTTAATTGAAAAATGGATTTTTTATAGATCATGTCCTTTTCGATTATGGGAAGAACCCAATCTCCTTTGACTTCTTCATGATTATTGTCTACAACAAATTCTTCTCCTTGAAGATCAACAAGACTAACCAAGCTACTTTCCATCATATGACTTATTTCTTTATAATCACTTTCTTCATATTTATTATCCTCTATGATTTCAACAATTCCTTTGTTGTTGCCTAGGGTTAGGTCTAATGCCTCATCTTCACTAAGCTCAACATAATCTAGGCTTCCCAAGGTTTCTATAAGTTTATTAATCTTTCTGTTTTTACATTCATTAGCATAATGACCCACTTCTCTACATGCCCAACATTTACAATTGTTTTTTCCTGCTGGGTAATAAGCAACTTTCCTAAAAAATTTTCGTTTTTTAGGACTCATTTTGTTGTAATATTTTCTTCTATATTTTTCGCCTCTCTAATTGTTAAATCTCTTTTTCTTATAGAATTTTCTTTTTCTTCTTTTCTCATGTTCTTTTCCTCATTGGTGAGGTGAATCCCAGCAAGTCAAGAATTGCTTTTTAATTTTCTTTTGCTTTTAAAGATCAAGACATTGTTCATTTACCCATTTTCGCAAATAGAAATTTCTTGAACTAAGGGTATCAACAACATCTATTCGTTCAAACCATGCCATGTATTTTTCATTAATTATAGAATTTATAGGATATGGTAATTTATCATTAAGTATGCCAGTATTTGTTTCATTATGCCCAATTTTGTAATAGTATTGACTGAATTCTACAATATAATTTTCTAGGTATCTCATATTTCATAGTTCTATGTTGTTAATTTTTCTTTGCCATTCTCTTGCTTTTTCTTCAGAATCAAGTTTAGCTCTGATAAATTCAGTTTCAATTTCTTTGCACAAATTTCTGAACATAGTAGCTGGTGTTTCTATCATTTTTAATGTGTTTTTACCATCTTCACTTAATGAATCATACCAGTTAGCTACAATGTCAGAGAAACTATGCTTGATATAATTTAAGAAGTTTGCCGCTGTCCATGTAGTATTTAGGTTTATGATACTATTCATTCCTTTTTTTCAGTGCACAAATATTTCTTCTCTATTATGGGCTCCATCAATATTTAAGATATATTCAGTTTAGCTAATTAGAGTAAGACCAATTTCTTCATAGGTTGTGGTTTTCTTTGGGGATAAACCCAAAGGAGAAGTTGCTTGTATGTCCTATAGGAACATACCTAGGTCTTAGGAAATGAGTGTTTCTTTTGGAAGGTTCACCAAATTTTTCAGGTTTAGGAACGACATTCTTAACTAGATTAGTCTCTATTTCATATAAGTCAATTTATTCTCCAATCTCATTGATTTCGTTTTCATTAGTCATTTTGCCATATTTCTTATCAAGTTTTCTTCTAATTTCTTCTAATGGTGAAATATTAAGATCTTCTAATTCAATCAGACTCATCTGCTGATATATTTCTTCTTCTAATTAGACATTATTGGTCTCTTCATTATCATCAGGTAAAATGTCATGTTTATCAGTAATTACACTCATGATTTTGTTTAGTTCGTCTAGATTTTGTTCTTTTTCAAACATTTTTTATAGCTCTTCAAGAGTATATTGTTTATACTCTATCTTCTTTTTCTTTCTTTTCAGTCGATTTTTCACCAGATTGTTCTCCTACTTCTTTTTGAATTTTTATCTCTTGCAAAAGAAATGAAATCTTGTTTTTTGGATTTTAGAAAGGATATTTATGCTGAAAATGAGTACTAATTCTAGGAGTAGCTTTTTTGCTATGTCTAACTTCGTTAATAAGAGAAAGATGGACAGCGGTTAACTGATTCTTAAACTCTTTTAGTTCGGTCTTAATTTTAGTTAATTCTACTATTAATTCTAAAATTATATCAGTGACATAGTTCAATTGAGATGCTAAAGAGATATTACCTTCAGGTGAGTGGACAATGTGTGAATAATTAAGACTAGGACAAGCAGATGATGATTCAAGCATTAATCACAGTTAATCACAGTTAATTAGCTTAATTAGTCATTAATTATCTTAATAATCTTAATTATTTTTGTGCACGTGGCTCTAATACCAGTTGAAAGAGGGCCTCGAGTTATACTAGTGTGCAAAATATCACAAACACAAATTTGTATTTTTCGAAAGTAAGTTTTAAGGATTAAGGGTAGATTTGCAAATATGAAAAGTTTTTGGGCGTGCTTTGCAAACTAGAATAGTGCTTGGGTCTAGAAAATAGCTCAAATAACAATTTGAGGGTCCTTTTTGCTAGTTTCTCAAAAGACAAGGTACCTTATAATTGTTTTTAGAAAGTGGTGGTCCTTAAAATAGTTTACACTAAACTGAGGGTACTTCTGTGTAGTTTATTCCACATTTTCCACAATGGTCCTCTTCATCCTTTTTGCAACTCCATTGTGTTGGGGCATACCAGGTTCTATCATCTCGTGGTGAATGTCATGCTTTTGCAGTACTCCTCTAATCCATCAAAGATGTAGTCCTTGCCATTGTTTGTCCGAAGAACCATCAATAGCATGTCATCTCCTTCTCCACCATGACATAAAAGTGTTGAAACTTTTGAAATACTTGACTTTTTGCTTTCGACTTATACACCCAAGTTTCAGGTGAAGCATCATCTATAAAGGTAACAAGATATCTATCCCCATGCAACAACTCTACCTCAATGGGACCATACACATTAGAATGTATCCATTCTAACTTGTTTTCTTTCTGGTTTAGGTGCTTGCAAACAAAAACTCTATGATCCTTACCAAATAAATAATAATCAGAAGCGTTAAGAGTTTTGCCATCATATAAAGAAATGAGGGACACCTTAACGAGAATCTTCAACCCTTTTTCATTCATGTAAGCCAACCTGTGGTGCCAGAGATTTGGTGAAGCATCATTCTCAATAGCCTTAAGCTACCTGCCGCGCACCTTCACGTGTATCTCATACAATGGACAATAAAGCTCGCCTCTTAAAAAAAGTAAAGAGCCCTTGGTGAGCTTCCAGGTACCCTCACCAGGTTAACGATTGTAACCTTCCTTGGCTAGAGCATTCATCAAGATCCTATTCGAGCACAACTGTAGAACGTGTCTCACATTCTCCAGAACAACTATGCCAACAATTTTGATCTAAATACATGTCACTTATCTCAACAATATGAGCAACCCTCTTGTTACCCATCTTGACATTGCCAAAATTTCCAACCCTATAAGAGCTAAAATATTCTCTCTTGGAAACATAGTGATATGAAGCAACTGAATCCACAAACAACTCAACATTAGAATCAATAACATGGTAGTACTCTCCAGCTATAGAAACTAGTGTAACAACTGCACATTCATGTAAGAAAATTGCTATAGTATTTTTGCTATCGGCCTTTTTCTAATTCTCATCATGCTTTTGTTCTCATTTATGTGAGTTGTACTTTATGATATTCCCTCTTTTCCACACTTCCATAGTGTAGGTCTCCCCTTACTTTGGGATTTGTCATCACCTTTCCTTTCATTTAGGGTCTCTGCTCTAACTGTGACCCCTCCCTTTAATCACAAGAGCCTAGTTGATATCAACAACCTTCTCCTTCTATGGGCCTCTTCATTGAACAAGCAATCTTTGGTTGTACTCAAAGATACTTATTGTCTAGACCTGAGTTACTGATAGTAACCACTAGGGTTTCCCAACTATTTGGCAAAGAACTCAAGAGAAATAATGCATATAAATCTTCATCCAAAGCAAGTTCCAAAGTAGATGACTAATTAACAATGTGAGCATTTTGTTTGGGCATGATGCGCATGAATTTTGTACCTTATTCTACCTATATTTATCTCAAATAATTGTTAAATTAGGTTATTTATTAGTGTTTTGTCGGTTTTATAGGTAATAAAGAGAATTGCTCAAATGACAGATAATTGATGCAAAGCATACCAAAAGTTCGGCACATTAACTCGGACAACCTTGGAGGATAACTCGGGATAATCATAAAGCAAGGCCAAGTCAACAAGCATAAAAAATTGTTGGAGAAACAAAGAAAAAACACAATTTAGAAACTTGGCATGAGCTGCCAGTGCCAAGTGGCAAAGGTTGCTTGTGCCAAACTCTGTTTCTACTTTATTTCTGTATAGAATTCCAGAAACTTGGCACGGTCTATCATGCCACATGGCACGACCATACCAAATTTATTGCGTCAGGTCTGTTTAAAGCCTCCTTCCCACATTTGTGTAATTATCTAATTTTTTAGGTTTAAGAATAGAGTTTAGTTAGGGTTTAGGAGAGATTAGTGTAGATTTAATTTCATTTTGTAGCCACATTTCAAGAGTAATGAAGTTTTGATGCAATTAGCTTTCTTTCTCTCTCTTAGTCCTCATTTTCATTCAAGTTCTTACTTTGTTCAGTTTGATTTACTAGTTTAATGTCAAAATTTACATCATTACATGCTTTTGTGTGTTGATGGATTGAAATTAGTGCCTTCCTTTCCTAATCATTGTTCTATTCTCCTATCTACTCTTAATTGCTCATTCTTCTTTTTTAGGAATGCGAACTTCAAGCTCCTTTTCTCTCCTGCATCTTAGGGTTTGAAAACTTATTTTTACAAGTTCGAGTTTTTAGCTCTCAATGGGTTAAAGAGGTGAAAATGCTAGTAATGATCGGTGAAAAGTTGTGAGGAAGAACTAATGAAAGCTTACTAACATCCCACGATTATCACTTGTAACATAACGGCATACCTGTCCTTGATGCTTGGCATCAGATCGTTGAAAGCCTATCATCTGGAAGAGATTTGTTTCATCACACCTATTATTAGTCCAAAATCGAATTTTTGTACCATCGCCAATCTTCCAACAGATACCTTTTTTAAAAGTATCATAGACTAGAGATTAGATTAAATAGGGACTTATCTTCTAGCCCTAGACAAAAGACAAATGTTTTAGTCGCCTGTTGAATGAAATAGATAATGGGACAATAGATCCCCTTGTCTAATCCCCTTGTAGGTTTAATAGACCCACATGGTTTTGTTGACTACTATCATCAAGTAGGAAATAGTATAAAGGCATTGCTGGATCTAATTGATCTATTTTTGGGAAAATCCTGCTTTCTTTGAGCAATCCATAAGGAATCCCCATTTGATACTATGGTACGCTTTTTTCATATCTAATTTTAAGGCTGCCCAAGCTTTTCTTGTGCTGTACAATTTATTCATAGTTTCATGCGTTAGCAAAATATTGTCATGAATTTGCCTTACTGAAACTAAACCACTTTGAAAGGGGCATATGACTGTATCTAAGCATGGTCTAAGCCGATTGACTAAAATATCTACTATAATTTTATACAGAGCATTAAATAGATTAATAAGTCGATAGTGCGCTCTAGTCTATGGGTCATTATTTTTAGGTAAAAATGCTAAATATATGTGATTGATTTCTTTCAATAGCTTGACTATTTCGAGGAACTCTTGATTGTAAAATGAAATATCCTCAGCAATGACAGCGATGTGCAATAAATCTACATGTATTGATTGTAAGAAGAAATAATTGTAAAGAATGGCATAGATTACTTAAAAACTGCCAAAAACAATATGGTAATTGCATAAGGACCACAACTAATTTTGAATATACGCAATAAGACTGCTAGTCGTAAAGTTAACATGTTCATAAAACCAGCTCACCATATAGGTATTGTAAAACTTACACAATAAGCATAGATGGATGGATTTTATAAAGAAAGAAAATAAAATGGCGAAATCCAAATGCTACGACTTTATGGGTGCCGAGTGGCAACTAATTTAGTTGATAGAATTCTATCTTATGTTAATAAAACACATAATCTTTAGATAATTAGTGTTAAGCAAATTCAAACTTTAAAGTTAATTAATTGCCAAAAAATAAAAATTAAATAGCTAATGTATAACTGTGGGAAAACATATTTAAAAATCAAAATTGTCAATGACATCGTGCAACCCATATGGTCTAACACAAGTTAATTACCAACAAAATTGTCTCATTTATGAATTAGTTATATCAATGTATCTTACTTAATCCCCTACTATATGAGTATTGGTCATGTCATTACATTTCGTTCCTCTAAAACAAAAGAGGGATCGAGTTAAGGGAAAGTGGATCACAAAAATTTTCCACTTCTTTGCTAGCCTGTTTGCTTGGGCGTTGCCTTTTGCTTTTTTTTTTTTTTTTTGGGGGGGGGGGGGGCAGTCACAGTCTTTTGGCTAATCAATATTATGATTTCCTTTTTATCAAAAACTCTTTTAGAATTTGTATGGTCTTTTGAGTATAGCTTTTGGTAATAACATGGCTTCACATTTGAACAATGATTTAAAAGATTAAATTAATTTCATTTATGTTTAAATTAAATTGCACAGAAAATTAAAAATTGAATGCTAAAAGTAATGTATATAAGCACTTCTTTTTATACATTAAAAGCTCTGATTGAATCTTTAGATTAAGTATGGGTTAGATTTTTAAAACTTTTGGTCATGCAATAGCTTTATTGAAACGAAAAATCCTTCGAAGTTCTTTACGATTTATGTTGAATTTTCCAATTCTTACGTCAAAAGTTTTAATGAAAGGTGATTATAAGTCAAGATTGTATATAATTAGTGTTAAACCCATGCTTCGCATGGGTTGGTATAGTTTTCTACTTTAATAGATTTCTATCTAATAAGCCTATATGTACATAATAAATATATTATCGAGTAAAAGCCCTATTGTCATTCACCAAAATAAATTAATCTAAGAGCCCAAAATAATTTTAAGTCATAAATTGAAGCATATAAAGTTAATGTAGCCATTAATGCAGCTTTGTCAACGAATTGTGAAATACAACTTTTAAATTTCATCACTGCCTTGCTCTATTACTCTCTGACTATGACTATACGACCTTTCCTCTTAAAAGAAAAAAAGTTATTACAATTAATTAAGGTTAACATAAGATCCATACATAATAAGTTAATTGAAGAAGAGGCCCAGTTACAAATATCCATTAGTTACAAAAGTTTGATTCAAAGAAAATTAAAACATGATTAATTAAATATACTTCCCTATGCAAATATGAAAAAGTATCAAAGCATTAAAAGAATGGAGTGTTGATAGCCATTTTGTATATTCTTAATTAATATTAAGACTACAACTAAAATCTAATTTTTTATTAAATTGGCGAACTAAAATATTTGTAAAATATATATTAATAACACTATAATAAAATAATTTTACTTTAAATCATAATTTTTCAAAATCCTATTTCTAATATTATTGATCTATGATTTTATGATTATAATTATAATATTAAAACTACGAATATAAAATTTATACATGTTTTAAGAAGATACTAACACTTAATTTTAAAAGAAGAAGAAAAGATGAAGCACAAAATTGAAAACTTAGTAACTTTGTCAATATAAAGTGAAACATATGAGTTGAATACCTATATTAATCTGATCTAATTACTCTTGCTAATACATCTCAATTAATATCTAAAATAGTTAATTTAGAAAAGAGAAAAGAAAATAATATTCACATCCAATGAGTGATTACCAGGTGTCTAATCAAGATGTAAAGTATAGTTATATAGATAGATAGATAGATAGATGACACAATTCAATATACAACCAAAAAGATGGTCGAATAATTCGACACATGAATGCTTCTTCTAACACCCTTTATGTATTACAAAATCAATGAAGTTACGTAACCATTTAATATTTTTTTAAAAAAAAACAAAACTTTTACTATTTACTCCATCTCATAATAATTAATCGTTGGATGGATTTATACAAGAATTATTGATGTACACTATACAAATAGAAACGTATCACAGGGGATTGGGATTGCTAACATCAATACTTAAAGTTGCGAGCCACTAATTAGTAGGGTGGGAAGTATGAAAAATTATTATATGGTGGCTGATTTGTGGCAAATTTGACACTTCACTAGCAGTTTGGGGATTCTTTTTCTGTTCAATTATATTAAAGATAAGTTATGATTTTGGCTTCTTAATTTTTAATAGATTAATTCATGATCTTGTCATCATATATCAAATTAAGCGATTTTTAACCCTCAACTGATTGATAGTCCAAGTTGAGTGGGCTATGCAAATTCTTATGAATAAGTAATACTTGATCATGATACCTGTACGATATGGGTGTAGTGGTTATCAAATCACCAGCATAATCTAAACAACATGTTGACTTGATGTTTATAGTTATTAGATTTGAGAAAAAAAGAAATAGGTAAAGTGGATTCTGATTTAATATCTAATTTGAATAAATAAGTCCTCGTACTATAATTTTTAATATTTACATTTAGAAAGACATATGTTTAAATGCTTCATAATTATACTTTGGATATGTTTAATATGTGATTAAGTCTACTGAAAACTTTCTATCATAATTTACAATTATTTAATTTAAAACAAAAAATATACTAAATATATGACTTTTACTTTATTCTAATTATATTAGGTTTGAGGTTCAATCCCCTTCATGGTAGTGTAATTGTATTTTATTTCCTTCATGACTCATATGCCTTTAAAAAAAAAAAAAATTAACCGTGTCGTATTTGTACCACTTTTTTGGTTTAAAAATTATATCTCACTTTTAAAATAAATATTTGATAATTATTGTCGAAAATAACAATATGGGAAATCTAATACAAATAGAAACTCAATTTTAACTAGAATAAGACCTTAATGGCATTGTTATAAACAATTTCTAGAACTTTTAGTATCAATGTATCATTGACATGTTCTATTATTTCGAGCAAGCCCATGCCTTGCACGGGCATCCCGCAACTAGTGATAATAAAAGAATGGCAAAAGATTTTTGTAACGCTCCGAGAAATGATAATTTCTTATGTGCTTTCAGGAGCACATACTCTTATTATCTACATGTATATATTTTTTCACATGTATATTTGTCATATATTAAATTTTTAATATATATTTGTTGATATGACTCTTGAAAATATGTGCTCTCAGAAATATGATATACATATTACCAAAAAATTATTGTTGTATAAATTGATCCTAACACTGGGCCCTCTTATTTGACTACACTTTGGGCCCTGTTTGGGTCCGGACGTGGGCTACCTACCATTTGGTTCTTTAGAAGCTAACATCTTCAATCATAGACACAGATATATGTCATCTTAGCATGAATCAACAAGACCAGTCTGACTTGTAATATGATCTAATTAAAACTTAGAAATATTTTTGTTGAGAGAAAGATGAAACTTAATTATATATCAAAATTTGTCTTTAATTTTATTTTTTGACAAAATTAAAGAAAAATTTTTATATATTTAAATATGATTATTCAAATATGAATTAAAGGTAAATTTTTATATATTTAAACATGACTTAATCCAAATTAGATATTCAAATTGTTCAGTACGATTATAGTGCGTGGCAATAATCTTTTCTAACTAAGTAGTATGAAATTTTATTTACTGATTGGTTCAATGGCTACCTTTCTATTCTTAGCGCACATTTAAAATAAATAAAAAGAAAGATCCCTCAAAATCATTATCATTTTTCATAGAACTCTAAGACCTTAACTCCGTAACATGCATAACTGTATTCTTTGAGACACAACTATATATAAAACTAAAACATTATCAAATCCACCTTGCTTCTCAAGCTAACTTTATTTAAGGACAGACCTTCATGCAGAATTTAATTTTGTGAAGATTAATGTATTCAAGGAAAGACATTTATCCAAAACAAAAGATTTCTGAAGGTTAAGTATGGCAGGAAAGAGAACAATTAACCCTTGGGTCCATTGTGATATGAGTAAATATTTATTTGGCCCACTAATGTTGGATAAATATTTTTGGATCCATTCAGATTTGGGTAATAATTTTTTGGAGTAATACTGTTTAGGTTACTATTCTTTTTAGGGCTTTCTTGCAAATATTCAAACTTATTAGGAATTTTTACAAAACTAAGCTTATACTTTTCTTTGGACTTCTTATAATGACTTTACTAGTACTAGTTATCATAATCTACTACTTATATCTCAAATATTATATTTTCTGTGATTAATGACCCACTATGCTTAGCAAAATAATTAAAACTGAATTAGAGAGTTTCGACCATTACCTGAACTTAGTTGACGCTGGACTTTGGCGTTCCTCTAACTTCCGGTTTATAGAGATTGCTAATTTCAACCCCACCTTTCTTAGATCAGGTATAACACAGATCCATTTCGTTTCTTACCTCGGACTATAGTCACTAATCAAGTTTTTAATCTTTTTCAAGGATAGTGAAACTTTAATCAAGAAATTATAATATTTAAGACATAAGATTTAATTGAATAACGTTTCCTATTGAGAAACTTCTTTTATTGAAAGCTTAGAGATAGAAATATTATAATGGAAAGCTTTGAAGAGGGACTTAAGTTAAGATCGTTAGAGATACTTGCTCATAGAGAAATGAAGAATCCCGTCTTCTCTTTTGCTCAAGAATACTTAAATGATTGTGTCCCGTTTCAACACTCGACGTCTCCTTTTATAGAGGGTTAGGGGTACATAGGATGCCCTAATAGCTACAGTACACACTGATTTTTCATATGGTTACAGTACATAAAGACTTTTCATATGGCTACAGTACACACTAACTACTACAATACACTGCTTTATTTTACAGACCTGACACTTGTATAATAATTGAGCAACCACTTTTCAGAGTTTTTAATGATGATAAGACTAGTCATCATTATTGAGATTCTACATGCCTTTATCTCCATACTTTCTAGACCATCATTACCTAAATAATCATCAAAATCTTCATCAAGTTGTTTAAGATGCTCTGGATCCCATTTTTTAAATAATTCAAGAAGATATTTCTTTCCTTTTGCTGATAAGAATTTTCCAACTCCAAAGGCAAAGAGATAATTAAAGATATCTTCTAACACTGCTCTTTCCACCTTCATGTACTCTTTAAACTCATTACCATAGGTGAAAATAGTATTTTCACAATGCATTAACGCTTTTCCTTGTTCAATTAATGCCCAACATTGATGATAGATGTTGAAAAACCCAATGACTCTTGCTAAAGTAGGATCACTAATTAATTCTCATCGTTCAGGAACCCATTCTTGTCGATGATCATAGAGATCATTGTAATCAATGATCTGAATAAGATAATGAGCTGGTTTGACTTTTCCATTTTCACATTCGATTAATGCACTATACGCTTCCAAATTTAGACATATGCTAATTGGAATTTTGTTGGACCTTTAGGAGATGTAAGAATCCACTGGATTTTTCGAAACATGCATTGCCGAAATTTCGTTAGTCTTGAGAAAAATGGGAACTTTGGATCTGGAATTTCTATAAAGTAAAGTACCATCTCGTATTCCCAAGCTTTAATGATAGGGTCATTTGGAGATATTAAATTTGCTGAAAAACTAACACCATCAACTCCAAACTTATCGGAAAAGTAGATAGTTGTACCCCAGAACTCCCAAATACCATAGGAATAATAATGATAATAGTTGATGTAGGCTGTATACCACTCATTGAATCATTTTTGTTGAACATAAGAACTTATTTTTTCTTGAATATCATAAGCACACTGTAGGTAATTAGCTTGTAATTCTAGACGAGAAAATTAGGTAGGCTATAGATAGTAGACCAAAATGTGATCTACTTTTCGTATGAAGTTCTAAGTTATCAATAAAGACTCTACTAGAAAGAGAAACCCGTTCTAGTAGGAATGATATTTTATTATGAATTTCCTCCTTTTCTGACAAGAGGTCGACTTTAATTATCAACATTGACGAGTTCTCAAGTTAAACTGTCTGCCAAAGAGTTCTTCGATCCCTGTATATATTCAATAGAGAAGGAAAACTGGTTAAGCATAATTGTCAACGCAGAAGTCGCCCTTGCTCTTGCATATTTGATAAATTCTTTTTCACAAAACCAAGTCTTCATTTGTAATGAGTTCGAATAAGAGAAGGTTTTGGGGTTAAAAAGGTTTAGAACTTTTCAATGTCCCTTATAACTGCGAGGATTTCCTTTTTCATTATGGGATAGTTGCATTCTACATTATTAAAACTTCCATTGTAATATTTGCAAATTTTTTCTCTTTCCTTGATTTTGAGTACTGCACTCTAGTGCTCATTGTTGGTATTTGTCTCAAAAATTAAATCATCTCCCTTATTAGGTAAATTAAGAACAGGAAGATTTTTGCACTTCGTTTTGAAATTTTGGACGATCTTTGAATCATTGGTGGTTCATGTCTAACTCACATCTTTCTTGAGTTTTTGTTGCAATGACTTTCTTAGTTTAGTTAAATCTTTAATGAAATCTGAAGCATAGATAAGGCATCTAAGGAATCTTTTCAGCTGCTTCCTATCTTCAATCTTTTTAGAAAAATTTTTTATTCTTTCCAGAATATGTTTTTATAGAATGATCTATCAAGCTTTTATTTCTAGGCCTAAAAACTCAATCTGTTGTTCCATATAAATGTACTTGTTCTTACCAAGTATAATACCATGGTCAATGCATCTTTGGGTATCAGCCAAGACATCATCTTTGTGCTGTTCTATAATTCTGAAAAAGACAAGGATATCATTAATGTAAACTAAACAATAATGATTAAGGTCTTTGAAGATGTTGTCCATTCTTTTCTAGAATATTTGGGGTACAGTTTTAAAACCAAATGACATTACTATCCACTCATAATGTTCTTGTGAGGTACTAAACGCAGTTAAAAGAATACTTTCCTCATCCATTTTTATCTGCTAATAACCACTTTTACAATCCATTTTTGAGAACCAAGAGACTCCTTAAATTCTGTTGAAAAGGACTGTTTTGTTAGAAATATAGTAACCATTAAAGACAGTATTATCATTAAGCTTTTTGTAATTGATTACCATTCTTGCTTTTCCTTTTTTTTCTTCAGCATAATTTCTTACCATGAAAGTAGGACTAGTGTGAGGACTCTTGCTATTCCTAATTAATCCTTCATCCAAAAGCTTTTTGATTTGTTTATGAAACTCTTGGATGTCCTAGTGTGTATCCACAATTTGTTTAACTCGGATAATAGTGTTGGGATTTAATAAAGTAATTTTAGCAAATGTTTTATCTTTATTCCAAAATTTTTGAGGATTATCATAGTAGAGTTCTTTACATAGTTTTTCATATTGTTCAACAATCTGCTCTTTAATAAATAACTCAAGTAATAAGATTGTCAGTGCTACCTCTTGTTGTGCAAGTATTACCTTCTCACTACGCTGGCTGTATGTAAATTCAATTTTTTTGATGAGTGTAAGCCTTATTTAATTTTTCAATAGGAACTTAGTGACCATTAATTGTAAATATTATTTGCATTATGATCTAGGTGCATTGAGAATATAATATTTGAAAATTATTTCCAATAAACATATCATGAGGGTTGATCAGTAGCCTATAAAACTGATATAATGTATTGAACTCCTCCTAATTCTACAAATAACCCTTCTGTAGCTTCATTGTGGCTTATAGTACTATTATCGGCTATCCTTACTTGTAAAGGATTCTTGGCTTTTTTCCACATAAATTCTGGACATAATGTTCTCTTTTTCCAAAGCATACAGAATAACCAATATCTATGTAAGCACAATGCTTATGTTTATTATATCCTTCTAAACTTACCTTTATCGGGATCTAGATGCTATTAGGATTTGTATTGGTAGCTTCATAGTATATCTCCATAGTCATATTTTTGACTAATTCATGCTCATAGATTGGTTCACTAACAGTTCTAGTTTTGCACCTAATGACCTTTCTTTCTAGACTCATACTTCGATTTACACTGGGTCTTGCAGATTCAAAACTCATTCTACTTGTTTTACTGGTCAGGCTAATTGTATCATCTTCTTTAAGCTCTTCTTTAGCTGATAAAGATCCTTCTTCCCAATCTAATTTTGTACTCATGCTTCTTAATAATTAGGGTTTAATGGTGATTTTATCTTCCTTATCGATTTTTATTATGTTTTGCTTATTGATCTTTGTAGGGTTGGCGAAGCTAAATATCCATGAACGATCAATTTTTATCTCCTGAGGATTGTGACTTAATTCTCTGGATCTTTTACGTAGGGGTAGAACTTCCAAATTTTTGTGCTTCAATCATTGTTACCTTAGTATTTGGGTCTACTGTATTATCTAATTTATAAATAATTTTCCTGAACATTCTTAAAGGAGATCCTCCTCTTTTCATGTCTATCTCAGCTGTTTTCATCTTAAGAGATAAAAAACTTTTGGCAAATTCATCTTTTAGACTCACATAATATCCAATGGTCGGCAATTGAATCCCACTGACCCATTACACAAATTGGTTTTTGTCCCTGTGATAATTTGATTATTGAATTTAGTATGCCTAATGTCACAAAGTAAAGCCTAAAGATCAATATCTCTACCATAATATTGTAATGGAGTGATTTGAACATGGACGCTTCCAACATAGATATACCTATACTTTCTATCTTCGTTATGCTTAAGGATACTTTACCAATTAATGAGATTAACTTCTCCAATGTCATACTCACAATCCTTCATCTCCAGATCTCCTTCCATCAATTCACATACGTATTTGTTTTTTAGTTGAAAGATGAATTTTTTATAAATCATGTATTTTTGGATTATAGAAAGGACCCAATCTCCTTTGATATCTTCGTTTTCATTGTCTACAACAAACTCTTCTCCTTGAAGATTGCCGAGACTAATCGAGATACTTTCCATCATATGACTTGTTTCTTCATAATCACTTTCTTCATATTCATTGTCCAATATAATTTCAACAATTCCTTGGTTGTTATTTAGGGCTAGGTCTAATGCCTCATCTTCGCTAAGCTTAACATAATTTAAGCACCCCAAGGTTTCAATAAGCTTGTTGTTCTTCCTATTTTAGCATTCATTAGCATAATATCCTACTTTTCAACATGCCCAACATTTGCAATTGTTTTTTCCCGCAGGACAGTAAGCTGTCCTAAAAAATCTTCGTTTTTTAGGACATGGTTTGACGTAATATTTTCTTCTATATTTCTCACCCCTTTGCTTCTTAAAGCTCTTTTTCTTATAGAATTTTTTTTTCGTTCATTTTTTAGGTTCTTTTCCCTATTGGTAAGGTAAATTCCAGCAAGTTAGGAATTGCTTCTTAATTTTCTTTTGCTTTTGGAGATCAAGGCACTGATCATTGACCCATTTTCGTAAATAAGAGATCCTCGAACTAAGGGTGTCAATTACATCTGCTCTTTTAAGCCATACAATGTATTTTTCATTAATTATGAAATTTATCAGATATGACAATTTATCATAAAACATACCCAGATTGATTTCATTATGCCCAATTTTGTAATAATATTGACTAAATTCAACAATATAATTTTTCAAATATCTCGTATCCCATAATTCTATATTATCAATATTTCTCTACCGTTCTCTTGCTTTCTCTTCAGAATCAAGTTTAGTTTCAATGAATTCAGTTTTAATTTCCTTACAAAGATTTTTGAACATTGCAGTTGGTGCTTCCATCATTTTTAATGCATTTTTACCATCTTCATTTAATAAATTATACCAGTCAGCTACAGTGTTAGAAAAGTTATGTTTGATGTAGTTTAGGAAATTTGAAGTAGCCCATGTAGTATTTAGGTTTAAGACACTATTTATGCCTCTTTTCCAATGTTCAAATATTTCTTCTCTATTACGAGCTCCATCTATATTTAAGATGTAACCTGCCTGACTAATTGGGGGTAAGGTCAACTTCTTCAAAGGTTATAGTTTTCCTTGGGATGAACCCGAAGAAAAAATTGGTTGCACGACCTGCTGAAACATACCTAAGTCTTATAAAATGAGTATTTCTTTGCGAAGGTTCACCGAATTCTTTAGGTTTATGAACAATATTGTTAACCAGACTGGTCTCTATCTTAATTAAGTCGAATTCTTTTTCAATTTTATTAATCTCATCTTCAACATCTATTTTACCATATTTTTTTTATCTAATTTTGTTCTAATTTCTTTTAGAGGAAACACATTAAAATCTTCTAGTTTAATGAGGTTAATCTGCTGATATATTTCTTCTTCTTGTAAGATATTATTAGTTGCTTCATTATCATGAGATAAAACGACATATTTATCACTAATTACGCCCATGATCTTGTGTAATTCTTCTGGATTCTGTTCTTTCTCGAACATATTCCGCAGTTGTTTGAGTATACTGCTTATACTCCATCTTTTCTTCTTTTTTTGTTTTTTCAACTGATTTTTCACCTGATTTTTCTTCTAATTCATTTTGAATTTTCATATCGTGCAAAGGAAATGGAATTTTATTTTTTAGGTTTTGGAAAGGATATTTTTGCTGAAATGGAATAATAATACTGGAAGTAGATTTTTCACTATGTTTAACTTCGTCAACTAAAGAAAGGTGAATTACCGATATTTGCTTTTTAAGCTCCTTGACTTCGGTCTTAATTTTAGCTATTCCTGCTTTTAATTCTAAAGCTATATCAGTGATACAGTTTAATTGAGGTGCTATTAAAGAAAGGCCTTCCGATGAGTGAACAATATGTAAATAATTTGGTCCAAGGCAAGCAGTTGATGATTCTAGCATTAATCATAGTTAATCACAGTTAATTAGCTTAACTAATCACTAATTAGGTTAATCATCTTAATTATTTTTGGTCACGTGGCTTTGATACCAATTGAAAGAGGGTGTCGAGTACTACTTATAAGTACAAAACTACAAGCACAATTTTTGAATTTTGAAAAGTAAGTTTTTAAGGATTTGGGTTAAAATGCAAATTTTAAGAGTTTAAAGGGCTTTATGCAATTTAAAAAGTTAAGTTTGATCACTTTTGGTTCCAGGAAATATTTACCCAAACTTAGATGGACCTGAAAATATTTTCCCAAAATTGCAGTAAGAAAAATATTAGCCTAAACCTCGATGGACATGGGAGTAATTTTTCCCAGGAAATACCTTTACGCAAGACAATATTAATAATTTTGTGAAGGAAAATATATTCCAGGAAAGACCTTTATGCAAAAGAGCAATTGTATCATTGTGTAAAGGTTAATGTAAAACAGTAAGATGCCTTATTTGGCAAACATAGTTCTTTGTGTAACTTCAACAATGTGAATAATCTGATCAAAAAAAAAAAAAAAAAAAAATGTGAATAATAAACCTTGTTCAACAAATCAATCAACCTCTTTTAATACAATAGTAGGCCTTGACTGAGACCATTTCACATGAGGCAAATTATGAGATGGATATTTTTATGATGACTTTTAGTAATGATTGGCTGTGACTAATAGTTCATTTAGAGGTACATATAATAAAAGTTACCGCTACATAAACTATTAGTCATCCTTGAACTATACCTCTTATGTGAGATAGTCTCACTTAAAAATTTAAGTTAATATAAAAACTAGCACATAGTGAACATCAAATCTCAAATTAGTTTTTTTTCTTTTATTTTTTTGTTGGACAGATTATAAAGTCCAACTATTTATACATGTGTGTATGTGTAACCATGAAATAGTGACATTCAATACAAACTTCCATATATTCTACTATCTTAATAGGAAGATGAATGCATAGGGAAAAGAGTTTCACTAAAGCCACATAAATAATGCACAAGAAGGAATGCAAATTATCAGTATCTAATAAAGAGGGTACGTGAAAGATTTTTACTCACAATAAATCTCTTACTAAAGACACTTCTCAAATCTTTGTCTTAATTTAAAACCTAGGGATATTTCATTTGATACCCTTGTATTTTTTAAAGTCCACTGCATATAAAGTGTGGAAATAAATATCAGTTCTAGTGATAACATTCATCACTATAAATTTGGGGTGTTCATCGGTCCAAACCCGGATCGGACAGGACCGGACCGATTTGGACCGAGGACCGAATAAGAAGAGGAACATGGACGGTGGAACGGACTGAATAAAACTTAGACCAGACCGGGATCGGACCGAAAAAATTTGGACCGGGACCGGACCGGAAAAATTTGGACCAGACCGGACCGGACCGAACAAATGAAATTGATTAAGGATTTCAAGTTTTCAATTTTTATGAATTAAGCAACTTGAACTAAGTTAGAATATTTAGAAGGAGGATTTTGGGGTCATTTAGTTATATTAAAAAAATTAAAAGTTTATTTGAGATTAAAACTTTGATGACCAACTTGATACTCCATAATTTTTTTTTTTAATTCGGTCCTCGGTCCGGACCGATGGACTGGTAGACCGGACCGGACCGGACCGAAGACCGAATAAGAAAAATTCATGGACCGTGGACCAGACCAAATTTACTCGGTTCGGACCGGTCCGGTTCGGTTTTCACCTGTCTTCGGTTCGGTCCAATTTCGGACTAAATAATGAACATCCCTATGGAATATCCTTAAAAGTTATATTATTGTGTATTAAATTGGAAACAAAAATTATATAATTGTTACAAGTTATAAATTGTATAAACTCATTTTTTTTGGGTAATTTTTCATATTTATAAAATTACTCATATGATATAGCTTCATGAATAATAGGTATTAAGGTGATACTTTGTACACCCATCAGAGTAGCTGGCGAACATTATAGCTTTACAACTCATAATTAACCGTAATCAATGAAATAATTTTAATCATGCAGCACATTAATTTAGGTTAAGCCTAGACACTTAAAAACTGCATTATCATAAGACATATATCATCACCATTACACTTATTAATGTTGTTCATATGTATTGAATGGTTGTGACATTGGTTATGATGATGACTAACCAATCGAGAGTTGTAATATGTGAGATTACGACCCTGTTATTTTTGTTGGTAAATAGAAATTTACCAACTCAACCAACTTAAACCTATATCAACCCAGTTCAATCCACTTTACGAACTTTAACAAAAAAAATACCAACTTTAATTAACTTCAACTCTCTTCAACCAACTTCAACCAACTACCCACTATTTCAACCAACTTCTACCCATCATTAAAAAAAAAAATTTAACTTACTTCAATCAACTTCAACTCACTACCTACTTCAATCAACTTCAACCTACTTCAATCAAATCAAAAATCCAAAAAAAAAAAAAAAACCATTTCAACCTGCTTCAACTCATTTTTACGAATCTCAACCAATTATACCCATTTAACAACACATATTTTCCAATGAAAAGAATAGGCCCCACATCTATGTTGGACTCTTTGATATGTAAGCCTGCATATATGGTAGATATTTCATGATATGTCTTGCTTGAGCAATGCCCAAATATTGTATGATATATCATTCTTGAGTAATGCTTAATATTGCATTATACTAGACTTTATGTTATCCAAGCAGTGAGATGTAGTTAATGTAATATGAATTTGAGAGACACTTTAGAGGTCCCCTCAGGTATTGGGAATTAACTAATCTGCCCTCCTTGAGTTGAAGCTTAGTTTAAACTACCTTGACTGTTGATGATACATTTACAATTGGTCTAAATCCATTGAGGTCAAAGTAAGTTAGATATAGGGGGCATTTATTGCCCAAACTACCATTTATTTAGAGCTTGTATTCAAAAAGAATTTTTTTGAAATGGAAAGGGGAAGCAAGTGGTAAAACGCAGAGTATGGCAGTTCGTCTTCTTATTCGTTTTTCACCCTCAATTGCATCTGTCGCCATTAGTTAATTAAGGTAAGCTTTAATTTTTTTAATTTTTACTTTTAGCAAGGTTGGCTTGTCTGCATGTATTTTGGGCAAATTTTATGCACTTGAATCATAATTTGATGTGTTAGGGTTTGTTGGAGAAGGAAACCATAGAAGGTCCAAGCTTTGATTCCCCAACATCAAATTCAAGAATTTGTTATCCAAAATGCAAAGTTCCAACTGAGTTGGAGTACAGCGTGTCAAGATCAGAGAAGAATTTCTTAAGGCCTTACTATTCATATTTGGAATGCGGGGGGTTGCTTTGTTGGGCAGAGCAAGAAGGCAAATGAGAGACCATGAACGTGGAAGCATAAGCAGAGGAAGGCAAAGGGTAGTGGCAAAGTTTTAAGCCCTCATCTTCTTCATCCTCATTTTTACTTCACCAATGGCAACCCTCAGCTCAACAAGTGTCATGGCAGACACCTCTTTCTCCTTCCTTTTTTTTAGGCTTGGAGGGTTGATTGTCATCTTCTACTTGTTTTGAGCTGGACTCAAAATAGGTTGACTGGAACTTGGCGCCTTCAATGATTTCTTCTTGCTTGTGGTTGACCTTACAATTGGCTAACTTGAACAGCTTGGCTCACTTAGTTTTTTGGGCCTTCTTCTAGGTAGGGAATGAGTATTGGGTGAAGTTGATTGAGTGGAACAGCTCTCCTTTGTCCTTTTCCTAGGACTTCTTTTTAGCACTGGAGTTGAAGATGGGTCTGGTTAACCTAGTTGTGGCTGACTTGGAGAAACCTTAAATTAAGTACAGTATTTAGTTTTTGAATAGAACACATTAAATGCAATCAATGAGAGCATGAAGTCAAAGAAGTCAGCAAGCTACTACCTCATTTGTACTGCTTAAAATGTGGAAGGTGGCAGAACAGGATGTTGGCTAAGTTGAAACATCCTACATGAAAAAATCACAGTATCAATTTAATGAAAGCATAAGATTTTTTTTTAAAATAAAAATGGTTCATTACTTACGGCAGGTGGGGTGGAGTCCACAATTCTTCTAGGCCTTCCAACTGGATTTCCTATTGGAGGCTTCTTCTTCTTCTTCTGACATGGTTGCTTACCAAGTTGAGGACAACCATTCATATTGTGTCCAATACCCTTGCAATGTGAATAGCTAACAGTGGTATTTCTATCTCTTACCCTATTCTTTCTACCTCATAATCCTCTCTTCTCCTACCTTGATTAGTTTGGCCCCTTTTCTTTTTAATTGGGGGTGGGGACAACAATAGAATAATGGCTAGAATTTGGTGTCCTAATTGGATAAATGGAATGACTATATGTTGCGTTGTAATTTTTAATGGAATACCACTCATCCACCCATTCTTCCAGGTCAGTTGTCATATATACAAGACACTTGACTGCATGCTTACAAGAGATCCCAAAAATTTGTCAGTAATGATAGTCGCAAGTCTTAGCATTCAAGTTAACAATAAATCTAGGCCTACCCATCATGGACCTCCCACAAGTTCTGTCCACAACATCTCAACATCAAACTCCATGCCTCGCTCTCAAACTTGGCCAGCTTATCCTTGACAGAAGGGATAATCCTACTTGTCCACTTACTAGGCTCATCATGCCTTTGAACAATCCATTCAGTGAACTTTTTCCTAAGCTCTTCAAAATAGGCTAATCTCTACATGCATCAATAACATTATTGAAAGACTCTATAAACTTGGTAGAGTTGTTTGGTACCTTAATAGGTGTGTCAAATTTGTGTTTGCGCTAATGCTTAATTGGCTCATCTTGCAGCCATCCATATGTTGTTGGGGACTCTTTCTTCAAGGATTCTATAAATCTATGGAAGTTCACCTTACAGTATGCATTAAGAGCCCTTGACAGTAGCATGTTCAATTTGGGACTTGTGTAAAACTTCCTGTAGTTCCTTTTGTAATAAACCATGTAAATTCTTCTAAGTTGCTGTAGGAAAAACATCCCTTATGCTACTATTATTCTCTGTAGTTAGGCAAAAATAATGAATCCAGAAAACAACAATATTTCTTATTTAGCAAGGGAAAAATAAGCTCAGGCAATTGCCCTGCATCTATTAGTTATAAAGGTGTATTCACTTCCTGATCCATCCCCAATGATGCCTCTTAAGCAGTTAAAGAAATATGACCAGTTGTCTTTATTTTCAACATCAACAATAGCATATGCTAGTGGTACACAATGATTCTTAACATCAATGCCTATAGCAGTTAGCAATACACCTTTGTAAACACCCTTTAGGTGTGTACCATGAATCATAATAAACTTTCAGCATCCAGTCAAGAATCTTTCTTTGTAGGCCTTAAAGCATACAAACATTCTATAGAACACAAGTCTCAACCCTTCATTTTCTACATCTTTCCATTTTATGTAACAAATGCTTTGAAGGTTGGAAACTTTAATCATTTCTATGTACCTTGCTAGAAAGGTGAATCCCTCTTCATGTTTCCCTCTAATTTGATCCAAAATTACTCTCTTCGCACTCCACAGTGTGCTATGAGTTTTATGCAAATTATAGTTCTTCATAAGAGTATTCCTCATCCCCTTCACACTCACATTAGGATTTGCTTTCACATTCTCAAAGAGTTTGCTAGCTATCCATCTATAGGTCACAGTTGGGTTATCAAGAAGCCTCTTACAACAATGGATGCCTCTAATGGTCTTCATTTGGTAAGTTAAACCATCACGAAGAATAAATGCATGTATCCTCCAACTGTAGTTTTTACCTTCACATTTTACAGTGTATCCAATAGGCTCATTCTTTAATATTTTGAAATAGATGCCTTTTTGCACCACATAATCCCTAATCACATCTAAGAAAGAGGCCTTATCTATGAACATATCCCATTACAAGATCTTAATTCACCCATTAGGTTTTGCTTCCCAAAACCTACCCACATATTCTTTCTCACACAACTCATCCTCATCACTTGAATCTGAATCAAATATATTATCCTCATTTACAATAAAAGCTAACTCACTGCTCTCTAATTCTAATTATTCTTTATCCTCCATCTCAAACTCATCCTCATCATCTTCACAATCCCCCTATGGTTCTATTATGACATCTGTACTATGAGACCCATCTTGGGGTTGGGGAGGAGTTAAGTCATAAACAGACCCAAGGGATTCAGTATATGAAGGAATGTTAAGGACAATTAAGAGAATAGAGGCCTAGCCTGTGAAGGTGATGACTGGTTCACTTGGGTTGTATTTCCTAAGCATAAACTCTTCTCTATTAACCCTACCATGTAATCCCAAAAATATCACCAGCTTCATTCATTATATCAATATTTTCACCCAAAATACCTCCCCTAGACTACCCCCTTGTGCAGTTGATGTATGCTAAGTATCACCTTCTTGAATCATCTGCCACATTTGCCTATCAAGTTGAAAAACAGGCTTATCTATCAAAGTTGGGGATTTTCTTTCAAGAATTGTGAACTCAATCCTCTTCCCACCCTTTCACTTGTCAAATACTTTCAATAAGTCATCATCAGTATTAATAGGCCATTTCAGTCTAGGTTTTTGTGGGGAGTGAGATGCTAACCCAAAGAACTTGGGCTTCCTATCAACAGGTGGCTGGCTTAAAAACTTATTAGCATCTATAACCAAATCAATTAGTTGATACCTGTCCCTATCCCTCTCAAATAAGATTGATCAACCCTATATCTCAACACATTAGCATAATATGTATTTCCCATATCTACAAATCAATCAAGTTTAAAGATCTCATTAAAATGACACAATTCTCAACCAATCATCATAATACCCTGAACCTATACATGCATCATCCAACAACAAATACAAACAATAATTTTTAACATGCAAGAATAGAACATACCCTAACAACACATGCAAGAATAGAACATACCCTAACAACACATGCAAGAATATGCCCCATCCCTCTCCTTTGAACCCACCCTTACAACTTAAAAAATCAACACTTCATCTAGGTCTGGGGAAAGTATTCCCAAGCTTCATTTTTCCCCAATCCATCGCCGTTTTAAGCTCATTTACCATCCCAAACCCTAAAATTTCCAAATTTCATTTCAAACAACTAAACCGTAAAATGTAAATAATATCAAAACCACCAATAAATTGCCCACATTTTTAATTAAATACGTGATTATATAACAATGCCAACTTTAAAAAGTAGAAGAAATAGAAGGTAGCAACATTTACCTCTTCGATCATGTACTCCACCTACGTCTCTCTCCAAATTCTTCGATTCTTCCAACAACAGGGTTATCTTCTTTCCCCGAGCTCAGAAAATCAACAATTATCAATAAATATTATGGATTTTTTGCACATATTTGAAAACCCAATTTTTTCTACTGATTTTTTTTTTCAAACTAGATAGACCAAGAACAAAGAGGTAGAGTGAGATAAAGAGAGTATAGTGCAGATGAGAGTGAGAGAGTGAATGACGTGTCACATTGGGCAGTCTTTTAAGCCACCAAAAAGTATTGAGCGTGCATGTAGTATTAAATGGAGGGAATTTTGGTCACTTTGGTCCATTATTCAAATTCTCACAGGATTTCTAATTCAACAAAACATAGCCACAAGTTAAAAGTAGTTTAAACTAAACTTTAACTCAGGGAGGGCAGATTAATTAATTCCCAATACCCAAGGGGAGCTCTGACATGATTGTGTGATTGATTGTCATGATAATTAAGTGCTACTAGAATCCTTAACATATACTTGGAGTTGTCTGATGAATTTGTGATGCATGTCCTTTATAATGCTTAGAATATCTTGGTCTAATATACTTATATGACCATTCAGTGAAAACTCAATGTAATTTAGATATTGACTGTATCTTAGTGTACTTTGACTTTAAGCCAATGTTAGCTAACATGCAAATATTCTTTTCACATTTATATCCATCATCTCTAGACATATTAATCTACTGATTATATGCAAAATATGCAAAATATATATTGATATTATCATGATTATTTGATTGGTTTTAAAAATCTTTACTAGTATATTTTCTTTATTTAGACACTAAAATAAATAAAATGATTGTCTTAATTGATTTGGTCAAATATTTGTGGATATTTGGCAAGTGCATATTGTTAGAATACTCATAAGACATATTGCATCATTTACATTGGTATTCTTGATTTACAAGTGTTATTTATTGTAAATATGTGATTGGAGTTGATTTAGTCCATTTGGAATATTATATAGATATGACTAATTATGTAATCGATATTACTTCTTTCATTTATCATTTTGTGAGCTAATTTTGTGCTATGTAAGCGGGAGAAATATCAAGAAGATTTGACATAGATATTTACCATGCTCTAAGGTATCTATATCTGGCACTGAAATGGAAAGAAAACGTACAAAAGCCATACAAGTGAATTATTCATAAGAATAAAGTAATATACTATTTGTCAAGAAAAGAGACTTTTGATTTGCCAAGAAATTCAAACATGAAGTCATTTAGGGAAGGAGTCGACAAGATCTATGGATACTTAACATAATATCTAGTCAAGATTCTTATTATTTTTGATTCAATAGTTAAGTGTTTTGCTCCAACATTCATCTCAAAGATTGAAGGCAATATCTTGTGGAGATTATGCTCCAAAGATGAAAAGACGTAGATCACACTGAAATAAATTTAAGTTACATAATTCGTAAATATTGAAGTTGTTAAAAACACATACAATGACTATGTCGGCCAAACTCATTTGTACCAAAGATATTGAGAAAGATTCAAAATCCTGTCAAGTAAGAAAAGAAGCGTCAACAACGTCAAGCGAAGATTTTGCGAAGATAAATTTAGAAGGTGTTAATTTTCAATTACAGCGAATAGTTTAAGATTAGTGAAGATTAAGGTTGCCAAAATCAAATCATGGAGTGATTCAGGCAAGGTGTTGGGTCAATGGATGAACCGGTTGGATTATTAAATAAGATTAGACTACTTGCCTTGCTTTTAGAGGTTAGTAACTTCTAAATATTTTAAGTTAAACATCACCATATTTGAAATGATTATTTTTTTTTTTATCAAACACAAATAACATGTAGGTAGGTCAAATATACATGAATTTAAACATACTTGTAGTACTTAAAGTCAAAATTTAGAGATAATAAATTTAAGTTGGGTGTAAAAACAAAAGAAGATCCATTTTTTTTTTTACAAAAAAACCCCCTAATAACTCTTCCAAATCCATCTTTGTTATTAAAGCACTTGCACTTAGACCTGTCAATTCAGGCCGGTAGGGTAAATACAGATCGGCTATATTTGGATTCGGTTAAAATACAAGTGGGATGCATTTCGGATACAAATAAAATACGGGTGGATATATTTCGATTTACGGGTTTTGGGTCAATACAATGGGTTTGCAGCGCCTTTTTAATGAGTAATTTCTCTGTTTGTCAAAATCAAAATCCTAGCATATTGATTACTTAAATTGTCTGTATTTAATGAACAACCGTTGTAATTGTAATTTCTTAAAAGAATATAAAAAATGTTTAAAATTTTCAATATGACATATGAATGTCATATATGACTGGGTAATGAATCACGTTTGGGTGATTCATCTGTATATTAAAATATTAATAACGGTTGGGTCATTCATGGGTCAGCCCATTTAAAGCATATTAACGGGTCAGAGCGATTCATAACCCATTTAATAATTCCATGTTTTGTGAATTAACCTACAATTATTAATCAGGTATCCTTTATTAGTGGGCTGATCCTAACACGAATACAAGTCGATATATTGCCCAGCACTGACATCAAGTTTCAGACCAATTAGAAGGAAACCAAATGAAAGAATATTATAAAGGTACAAGATATTACAATTATCTATTAATTATAACATCAACATTTAGATTATTATAGAATAATATTAGTGTGATGAGATCTATTCATTTCACTAAGAATATAATGGCACGACTTGCACATTTTTAATACTTGTCTTATTCTAAATTAATTTTCTTAAGATTAGATAGTTACTTCATGTCCATTTTCTAAAATTGTTCCCATATAAGTTGTATATGACATTATTTTATAGAAATGAATTTGGGAAAGAGCAGGCACCATCATCTAATTTGCGAATAGGATGCGATAATTATATAACGTCTCTCCATACGATTCATTATGATGAAAAACTATTATTGTCAAGGGGGAAAATCAAAGAGAAATAAAAAATAAGAATACAATATTCGGGTTAAGCGGGCGGGTTTAGGTGCGGGTCGGGTTCGACTCAAAAATTTGAGGGTTTTTTGAGTTTGGTTTATTTCGAGTTCAGGTCGAGAAATTGTGTTCAAAACCCAAACTTTTTGAGTAGGTTCTGGTTGGATTTTCAGGTGGGGTCCATTTTTGTCAGGTCTACTTGTACTACACAGATTGGATTTCACTGACCAACACAGATGATGCGTTCGAAGCCTTGTATAGGACAATCTACAATGTGCTCCTCATGAGCTAGATCTGTGCCCTGATTCACTTGTTACCCTATTTTATTTTTTTTTTTCTTTCTTTGGGCTCTGAATTGATCTTTCCTTTTTTTTCTCATAACAAAAATTGTGTGTTATGAAGTGGATATATAAAAAATATTTTATTTGATAATCTAAGTTTATGATCCTTACACTTGAAGGAGAATAAGAGAGAAAAAATTGAATCATGGGATTATATAAGGGTCGGTCTTAAAAAGATTGAATCAATGCAACATTGCAATTTGCAAGTGCACTTGGCCATCCCTCCCATTTCATTTTTCCCCCTTTTCAAACCCCCCCCCCCCCAAAAAATCCAACTCAGGGGTCACGAGGCAGCAAGCCCTAAAATCCCAATTTTCCGACAACCCTATTTTATTCTTTGTAAAGTTAGGTGTTTGATTGCGTCTTCACTTGCCTTAATTACCCCTACCATCTAATTTTCCGCTAACAAATTTCAAGCTTTAATCTAGTGTCGATCACTAATGAGAACAATCAAAACTCTTAGTGGTGCTCATTGCATAGGCAATAGTACGTAGCATATCCAAAGGATTAATGAGTGTTAAATTTTATATATCAAGTGGGTCTTCAACAAAGAGTCATACATATAAGCTCAAATGAAGTTCCAACCCAAAACCAATTGGCTATGGGTGGAGTAACTCATAAGGTTATATACATGTTCAAATCCTTCAATTTTATCAATATGGGAGAAATTCCACTTTCGCATTCCAAAACACCCCATCACGTGTGGGCTACTAATAAGGCCCAATACATGTACATGATTCTAATCAAACAGAGATGGTGGCAAATTAAGATCAAGCATCTGCTCTGATACCATGTTATATTTTATATATCACTTGGGTCTTTAACAAAAAGTCATGTATATAAGCTCAAATGAGGTTCCATCCCAAAACGAATTCCACTTACTGATATAAGTACTATAATATATGATCTCATATATTCGTATATACAATTGAATAAATTATTGATGATTTGCTTTTGTTATATTATTTTCATTTTTTTCTTTCACTTTGGGATTATGTTTTTCAATTTCTCTGAATCTTAATAGGAAATCCACAAAATAATGTTAAATTTATTGTATGTAATGCTAAATATTAACCAAGACACTGATTTCAATTCCGCGGAAGATCTAAAATTATGGTGAAGGGGTGCACGGTTTTGAGGAAAAGAATTGATCTTATTTCCCCTTAATCGCTTGGCGTACAAGTTCATGAACTAAATACATGTCTATGCTTCCTTAGCTTGCCCAACAAGGCCCTAAAATTAAGGAAAGAATATTACAATATTATCATAAAGAATATTATCACAAAATCTTTGTTTCCTATCACTCCCCCTTCAGTTGGTGGATGTAATTAACCATGCTCAACTTGCTCCGTAGGTACTGGAACTGATGCTTCCCTGGTGCCTTGGTGAACATGTCGACTAGCTGGTATTTGAAAGGAACATAAAAGAGATCTAAATCGCCTGAGTGATATTGTTCATGAACAAAATGGCAGTCAATTTCAATATGCTTGGTGCATTCACGAAATACCAGATTCTTGGCAACGTGAAGCGCGGCCTGACTATCACAAAACAAATACATGGCTTGTGTATGAAACACACCTAGGGAGGCAAGAAGAGCTTTTAACCACACCAGCTCACTGGTTACTGCTGCCATAGACAAGTACTGAGCTTCGGTGCATGATTTAGACACAGTCGTTTGCTTATTAGTCTCCCATGAAATAGGAGAGCGCCTGATGGTAACCAAATATCCAGTCCATGAGTGTTACGCCCTAATCTGAGTCACAAAATACTGATAAGTGAAGATCTGCATCTGCTTGAAGGAGTATACCACAATTCGGGGATCCTTTGATGCATCGCAACACTTTACTTGCGGCTGCCATATGCTCTTGTCGTGGGGCTTGCATGAATTGAGATAAAATGTGAATTGCGTAACACAAATCAGGGTGAGTAATGGTGGGATAGATGAGTCTTCTCACAAGCCGTCGATATCTCGCTCCATCATCTAGAGGAGGTCTAGTGGCAAGCGCTAGTTGATGATTTTCTTCAATGGGAATGTCACTGGGCTTGGCACCTAGAAGCCCACACTCATCAACAATTTCCAAGGCATATTTGCACTGACTGAGAAATAATCCCTTGGGCCCGCGTGCTATCTTGATCCCAAGAAAGTATTTTAGTGGTCCAAGATCTTTAATACTGAAGCAATTATGAAGGTAGGTCTTGAAGGCATTACTAGCTTGGGAGTTATTGCTATGAGTGAGCAGGACTGGGTATCCGATTAGTTTTTTACAGAACTGAAACCTAACCTAGTTGGAACTAGGTCCTAGAATTTGGAACTGAGTCCTAAAATTTAGAATCGTTGAAGGAAGTTGAGAATTCATACCTAACGTTAAATTAAATATGCAATAAATAGTAAAGAAGATTCATGTACTTTAAAATAAACTCAAAGAATTGGAGACAATATTAATCAAAAACCCATAAATCAAGATTATAAAATAAACGATAAACTTAAAAATTATTTTAATTCACTTAAAATAGAAAGAGAAAGAGAGGAATCTATCTAAATAATATAAAAACAAATACATAGTAAGCAACAAGACTCATGAGGAAAAGAACCAAAACTTAAAGGAAGAAATCCATGACATTTAAGATGTATAAAGAGTAAGTCGGGGATTAATTGAAAGCAAAAAAGACAAAGGATAAATTAGGATAGTTGGGAGTTGGGAGTTGGGCCTTGGTACAAAAGATACATCACTTGAGGATCAAAGATTCACTTTTTGTAATTTTTCATAAAAATTCCTTAAATTTAACTAGGTACTAGGTCCGGATCCGATTTCAAAATTTTAGTACCCGGTACTAAACTTGGTTATAATGGGTCCTAGATTTTAGAAGCGGTCCTAGAACCGGTTGAACCGGGTTTGGGTACGGACTCGCCAGATCCAAACCGGTTCTTTCTAGCTCTGGAACCAGGTACCTGATTTTTTTGCTCACCCCTAGTTATTGCTGGCCAAAATGATGTCATCTATATATACTAGCAAAGCCATGAAAATATCATCATGTCTGTCAGTAAAGAGGTAGTAGTCTGCATGGTAGTAGACAAACCCATATTCTCAAAGCTTGGTAGAAAGCCTAGAGAACCACTAACGCGGCGCCTGATGAAGCACATAAAGAGAATATTGAAGTCGACACACCTTGCTGGGAGTTTGGCACGTGAACTTGAGAGGCAAAGTCATATAGAACTCCCTCTTCCAAATCGCCATGCAAAAATGCATTATTAACATCAAATTGGTGTAACTCCCATCCCTGAGAAACTGCCACAGATAGAAAACATCGAATACTAGCCATTTTTGCTACTGGTGCAAATGTTTCATTGTAGTTGAACCCTTCGACTTGATGATCACCTCGAATGACTAAATAGGCTTTAAATCTCTGCACCGTTCCATCAGAGTTATACTTTACTCGATAAACCCACTTACAGCTAGTGGGTTTCTTTCCATGTGGCAAGTCCTTTAACGTCCAAGTTTCATTCCTCTCCAAGGCTTAGGTTTCTTCAGCCATTGTCGTGCTCCATCGTGGATCCTTAACCGCTTCATAATAATGTCTAGGCTCTGTCACTTTAGTAATAACGGCTAGGAAGTTTTGATGAGAAACATAAAAGTTAGCACAAGTGACATAATTTGCAATAGCATAAGGCGTACCTCAGGATTCTTCTTGGAGTCGGTGTGCAAGCGAGATGAGTTTCGTAGCTTGGGCAGAATAGTAAACATAATCTACAAAATGGGCTGGGGTTTTGCCAGCCTACGTGGTTCGTGCAGCAGATAGGCCGAAGTCTATTACGGCAAGAGGTGTGCTGGGCTCGGCTAGATCATGCAAAGCTTCTGCGTGGTTCTGGGCGGCGGTTTGTGATGTTGGGCTGCCCCCAGATTGTGATGTTAGGCCTGTATCAAGGCTCCACCTTACTGTTGGGCCCGTGTCATAACTCCCCCTTGCTGCTGACTCACAAGACTGCTGAATTGCGCCATGACCTTATGCGCTGATCAGGCTTGGCTAGTCAGTCCCTTTTTCCTCCACAACATGCTACTGGGTAGGCGAAAATCATCTTCATCAGGCCCGTAGCTATAGTCCATTGAGTTGGTGGGCTGATGCAAAATTCCTAGGCTCGCTGACTCTTCCTTTCCTTGTGCTGCAAACGAAAATTGATTCTCACAGGCGATCACATCCCTACTCATAAATGTCACACAAGTCTCCAAGTCACACACTCTCCATCCCTTTTTACCAAATGGATATCCACAAAACACACATCACCGACTCCTTGATGCAAATTTATCTTTTGTTCTCGCATGAATCTGAGCAAAACATAAAGTACTAAAAACTCGTATCTCTTTGTATGAAGGTATGCATTCATAAAGAAGCTCATAAGGTGATTTTCCTTTTAGCAATTTTGTTGGGTGCAATTTATTAAGTAGGCTGCAATGAGTACACACTCCCCTCAAAATTGTATTGGTAAGTGTGCTTGGAATCTAGGAGCCTTAGCCACATTTAAAATATGGCGATGTCTACATTCCACTCTTCCATTTTGTTGAGATGTGTCCGCATAAATGCTTTCTCTTACAATTCCTCATTCTCGATAGAATTTCTTCATAGAGCTCGAACTGAATTCTGAACCATTATCACTTCAAAGCGCCTTTACCTTAATTTTGAATTGAGTTTGCACCATAACTATAAACCCCTTTAACAATTTACTCGCTTCAGTTCTATCTTTCATTAAGTATACCCAAGTAGCCCGGCTAGCATCATCAATAATACTAAGAAAGTAATGAGCTCCACATGAGGAAGGAGTTCTATAAGGACCCCAAATATCACAATGTATTAGGTCAAAAAATTCTTTGCATTATTTTTGCTAATAGGAAACTGATTTTGAGTCTGCTTTGCGCGACAACAAATCTCACTAATGTTATCTTTATTTTCACCTTTGCTACGTACGATTCCTAAACTATGAGAAAAGAAAGATAGAGCTTCACTAGACGGATGCCCAAGGCACCTATACCACAAACATCTTGCATTCACTACATTTACTCCTCTTGGTCATGTCTCTTTGTTATAATAAACCCCATCTCGTTGCTCACCAAATCCAATTAGAGTCCCCGAAGTGTGGTCCTGTATTACACAAAAATCATCAAAGTATGTCACTACACAATTTAACTGTTTATATAATTTTAATTTAACTGTTTATATAATTTAGAAACTGAGAAAAGATTGTAATTTAATTTAGTAACGCATAAGACATTCTCCAATTTTACTTCTCCTCCCAAGGCCACCAAGCCTTTTTCGCTTACCATAGTATACATTCCATTTGGAAGCCCGATTGCTATGGGCGCTATCTTTTCAACTTTGTCCATCACGGGCACATCATCCGCCATATGGCACGAGGCTCCGCTATCTAACATCCAAGATGCAGCACCTGACAATTTTTCGAATCCCGCTTTAAGTGTGTCGATTAGACTCAATAGCTTTTAAATCGGATCCTGGGTTAGGTCGTGATTCTTTAGCTGGGTCGGTTCTGGGCTGCTTGCTGTGACGGGCCTGATGAACTTCCCTGGCCCGTTGCAGCGCCTGGGCTAGAGAAGTTCTCATGCAGCCCGGTTTCATGATACACAGCAGCCGCAGTCTCCCAGTTCTGTCCTCTGCCTGGAGTAGCTCCGTGCCCTCTGCTGCTTCTGCTACCACGATTTCCTCATCCTCGACTACTGGTACCCCAGCCTAGTGGGCATCCAATCACCTCGTAGCAAACCGCCTCTACATGGCCATATCTCCCATAAATCTTTGAAGTCCTTTTTTCGATCATCGGTGGCTGCCCCTTGACCGCAAATGCCATGGCCGAGTCCTCCCTAGTGTCTTAACCTATCATGATCCTTTTAAAATTCTCCTCCTATTGTGTTATGTTGAAAATTCAGTCAAGAGCAGCATGGAATCCAATGCAAGAATTTGACTTCGGATGGTGGAGTACGATTCATCGTTCAGTCCCATGAGAAACTGATGCAGTTTGTCTTGTTCATACATAGCCATAATTTGGCTTGACACTCCACACTTACATCTAGTACATGTGCACACCGGAACTTTCACAAGATTGTTTAACTCATTCCATAAATTCACCAGTTTTGAATAGAATTCCCCAACATCCATATCTCCTTATTTATAATTTACAATGTCGGCTTTTTAGTTGATGGATTTTAGGTGTGTTAGCCATAGCGTATCATTTTCTTAGATCATCCTCCATACCCTTAGCTGTGTCACAATAGGCCACTGTCATCCTTAGCTTTGGATCAATGACATTAAGTAGCCAAGAATACATAATTGAGTTTGCCATATCCCACGCATGGCACTCAAAAAATTCTTCATCTTCTTTGGCCGCTAGTCTCTCGAGGCTCCCATCAATGAAGGCAATTTTATTTTTTACCGTTAAAGCTGTCATCACGGCTCGTTCCCACAAGTCATAATTTTTCCCCTCAAAGATCACTGCCATGATCATGACTCTGGGTTCATCCGAAGGATGTAGAAAATAGGGTGAGTGAGGTTCGACTATGAATCGCTTCTTCCCACCATTGCTCATGATGCCTATTCATGGCTTTGATACTATGAAATTTTGGTGAAGGGGTGCATGATTTTGAGGCAAAGAATTGATCTTATTTCCCCTTAATCCCTTGGCGTGCAAATTCATAAAATATATACATGTCTATATTTCCTTAGCTTGCCTAACAAGGCCCTAAAATTAAGGAAAGAATATTATAATATTATCACAAAGAATATTACAATATTATCACAAAATATTTGTTTCCTATCAAGATCAAACATTTGCCACTGTTAAAGCGTAGTGATATCTTGAACACAATCAATCATGTACTCCTCAATCCTCACATGCTGCACATCTTTGCAAGTTTAATTTGGAGTTGACTAGCATGAGGCTAGGGATTACATCTCGTCATTTATGAAGTTTAAGACTAATCTCTATATATATATCTTAAAACAAAATGAACTCTCTTCTCTAATTGTCACATATTATTATTATGTGAGTTGCCTTTTTCAATTTTTCTTTCACCATTATTAAAAGAGATTTGGAATATTAGAAATTCTGATAATATGACTATTACCAAAAATATAAATAATTAAAGATTCTGAATATTAACCAAATTATTACATTATATTATAAAAAATATATGTATTGATACTAATGATCTACTAAAGATTCTAAATTGAAAAATATAAATAATTAAAGATTTTGAATATTAACATAATTATTACATTATACTATAATAAGTATAGGATATTAATGATCTATTAAAGATTCCAAATGGAATATAACATATGTTAGTTATAACACGAAAGACAAAATTTGGCAACTAGATAATAGAGGTTTGTTATTATTTTGTCAAGCGTTGGTGAGTTATTATTAAAAGACAAAATTTGGCAATGAGATAATAGATGTTTGTTATTATTTGCCAATCATTGGTATGATTTCTACCACAACAACAACAACAACAACAACAACTACTACTACTACTACTACTACTACTACTACTATTACTATTATTATTATTATGTTTTTTACCTTCCTCTTGAATATATAATATAATATAAATGCAATTATGGAATATTTTAGAGAAAATTTGACACTTTGGCACCTCCAATTTTAGCGTATTCACCAGTTGGCCCAGGTTTTTAAAAACTTAACACTTCGGTACCTCTAGTTTTGATACAAGTGACTTTCTGGTGCTTTTTATTATTAATTTGGTCCCTAGACTTTTAGAAATTGCAGAAAAGCCTCTAAAAAGGGTTAGCTATGTAAATAAGCTATTTTTAGGACTTTTTTAAGAAATATGCTTGTTTTACATGATTAAACTTCTTATAGTGACTTTACTAGTACTAGTTATCATAATCCACTACTTATATCTTATATATTATACTTTCTGTGGTTATAGGCCAACCATGCTTAGAAAAATAATTAAAACTTAATTAGAGAGTTTCAATCGTTACCTGAATTTAGTCGACGCTGGACTCTTGCGTTTCTCTAGCATCCAGTTTATAGAGGTTGCTAATCTCAACCACACCTTCTTTAGATCACCTCATACCGTAATCACTAATCACATTTTAAATTTTGAAGGATAGTGAGACCTCAATCAACAACTTATAATATTGAAGACATAAGGTTCGATTGAATAACATTCCTCATTGGGAAACTTTTTATTGAAAGCGTGCAAGTGGAAGTATTACAATGGAAAACTAGAAGATGGATTTAAGCTAAGATTATAAAAGATGCTTGGTTATAGAGAAATGGAGAATCCCAACTTGTCTTGTGCTCAAGAATGCTCAAATGACGGTGTCCTTTGTCAGCATAAAAGGGATAAGGGTACATATAATGCCCTAATAGCTACTGTACATATTGCTTTTACACATGGCTACAGTACATTCATATGGCTACAGTAAATTGCCTTATTTTACAGACCTAACACTTGTCAAAATAGTACAATAATGGAGCAACTACTTTTGAGAGTTTTTAATGATAATAAGATTAGTCATCATTATTGAGATTCTACATGCCTTCATCTCTAATTATATCTTTCCGACCTTCATTATTTGGATCATCATCAAAATCTTCATCAAATTATTTAAGATGCTCTGCATCCCATTTCTCAAATAATTCAAGAAGATATTTCTTCCCTTTGTTTGATAAGAACTTTCGAGCTCTAGACTTACCGAGAAAGTATATCGTTGTACTCCAAGACTCCCAAATATCATAGGAATATTGATGATAATAATCTATGTAGGTTGCATGCCACTCATTGAACCATTTTTTCTTGAATGTGAGAACTTATTTTTTCTTCGATGTTATAAGGACACTGTAAGTAATTAACTTGTAACTCTAGAAGGGAAAATCTTTGGGTTATTAGATAGGCAGAAGATAGTAGACCAAAATATGATCTACTATTTGTGTGGAATTTCAAGTTATCAAAAAGGACTCTACTAGAAGGAGAAACCCATTTTAGCAGTAATGGAATTTCATTATGGATTTTCTCCTTTTCCGGTAGGATTTCTGCTCGAGTGATCTCTGTTGGCAAGTTCTCGAGTTAAGCTATCTGCCAAAGAGTTCTTCGATCCCTATATATGTTCAAAAGAGAATGAAACTGGTTAAATCATAACTGACAATGCAGGAGTCACCCTTGCACTTGCATATTTGATAAATTCTTTTTCACAAAACTAAGTTTTTCTTTGCAATCAGTTCGAATAAGAAAAAGTTTTGGGGATAAAAAAGATTAAGAACTTTTCAACTCCTCTTATGACTGCAAAGATTTCCTTTTCCATCATGGGATAATCGCATTCTGCATTATTAAAACTTCCACTGTAATATTTGTAAAGTTTTTCTCCTTCTTTGATTTTGAGTACCGTACTCTAGTGCTCATTGCTGACACCTGTCTTAAGAATTAAATCATCTCCTTCATTAGGTAAATTAAGAACAGGAAGATTTTTACACAACTTTTTGAAATTCTGGATAATCTTTGAATCATTAGTGGTCCATGTCCAGCTCACATCTTTCTTGAGTTTTTGTTGTAATGGCTTTCTCAATTTAGCTGAGTCTTTTATAAAGTATGAAGCATAGGTAAGGCATCCAAGAAACCTTTCTAGCTGCTTCCTATCTTCAATCTTTTCACAGAAATTGTCTATTTTTTTAGAATATATTTTTGTAGAATGATCTATTCAGCTTTTATCTCTAGACCTAAAAACTCAATCTCTTATTCCGGATAAATGCACTTGTTCTTATCAAGTATAATACCCACTACTAAAAATCATGCTTTTTCCGGCGGAATATTCCGACGGACCTCCGACCCGTCGGAGATGTCGGCGGAGATTCCGACGTCAATGCCGTCGGACAATTCAAAAGGAGCGTCCGACGGATTTTTCGGTGACCTAGGCCGTCGGGAGCGCTTTTTTGAAAAATGCCTGGCCTTTTTCCGTTTTCTTTAAAAATTTTGATTTTTTTTAAATAGGGTCGACGGACAGGGCCGCCTGAATAACCGTCGGACATTTATGTCCGACGGATACTCCGACGGCACGTCTGTCGGAACCTCTTTAAAAGAGGCCCGCCTCGGCTCCAGTCCTCATCCTCTGTCCCCCTTAATTTGAGCCCCGAAATTGCCGCCCCCGCGCACGCCCCTCCCCCTCGGTTGCCGCCAGTCGAGTGCCGCCTGTCCCCGTGCTTCTGCCGATGACCAGCCCCTGCTGCCGCCTCTTCACCCCCTGGGCATGGCCCCTTAGCGTCCACCACCAAGTCAGCCGCCCAGCTCCGGTCCCTCCCACAGCCGTTGCCACTACCTCTTCGCCGCCGTCGCCGCCGCCTCTTCACCGCCGGCCGACCTCAACATCCCCCGCCATTTGTGGCCCATAAATTTTGATATTTTGAAGTAAGTATTTAAACTTAAATATTTTGTAGATTTGTGAAATTGAAGAGATAATTTTGATAATTTTGTGGTAATTAGTGATTGGTAGATTTATATTGAGTGATTTTTGGAAATTATCTTAAAAAATATATATAAATTGATTGTTAAATTGAAATGGATTGATTATGTGATATGTGTTAATTTGTTGATAATGGTTTGTGTATGTTGAAATTTTGCGTAAATTAATATGTAATTGTTAGGTAAGTGCTATTATTAGTAATTTGTTGGTGTTGTAAATTATAGTGAATTGAAGAATGTGTTTGTATAGATATTGAACATAATTAGTTGTGAAATTTATTATTGAGGATTGATAGAGAACAATTAATAAGCAACTATGAGGCTATATTATTCCGTTAAATGTGAAAAAGTTGTGCATATATGTTGTTGTGTACGATTTGAGGGAATGGTGTTATTTTAATTTGTGTGTTAATGAGAACAATTTTTGTGGATTATTAATATGAAGGAAATGGGTCGTAAGAGAAAACGTATTGCGAAAGGGAAAAAAATCCGTTATTGTTGCTGTGAGTGTCATTATTGTCGATGTGCATATCACAACTTTGGGGTCCCACTTCAGATATTCAAACAGGTTCATATCCTGACTTAATTGTCATAATATGTGCATTTGTTAGTATCGTGTTAATCGTAGCGTATGACGAAATAGTTTAATGATAAGTCCATCATGTATTCAGTTATATACGAATTAAAATGTGATAAATATGTCGATGATTAAAGTAACCAATGTACTGCTTACTTTGTCAATGATGAACAGTGGATAATATCTGTGGACCACCCCATCGGAGGTGGATGTATGAAAGATTTGTACCAGGGACAAAATCTTATAGGCAGGAGTTCTTAGAAGGAGTAGAAATGTTTGATCAATTTGCAAGGTGTCAAACAGAGTTCATTAATAATGGGCGTTATAGATGTCTTTGTGCCAAGTGTCGAAACAGAGCTTATAGGGAACCTGATGATGTTAAATTACACTTGTATCAAAACAGCTTTGTTAAGGGGTATTGGTATTAGACATCTCATGGGGAGATAGAACCAACTGAACATGCAAATATTGGCAGTAGTAACCAACAAAACTTGTATGATAACACGGCTCCAACAAGTCCTATGGATTTCGATAACACGAACTCGTTTGTCGATCATGTTGGAGCAATGGTAAACGATGTCATTGTTACTAATGAGTTTGAAGTTAGTGAGCAACCAAATGCAGAAGCTTAGGCATTTTATGATATGCTTCAAACTGCTTAGAGGCCTTTGTGGGATGGATGTTCAAAGCAAACTGAGTTGTCCAATACTGTGAGGTTGATGAGTATCAAATCTGATTACAATATGCCGCAGAATTGTATGAATGAGGTGATGCAGTTGCTGTATGAGAGTTGCCCGCCAGACAATCGTGTGCCCCAAAGTTACTCAGAGTTGAAAAAGAAGGTCCGAAGTTTGGGTTTAGATGTGCACAGGATTGATTGTTGTCGCCGTGGATGTATGCTTTACTTTAAGGAAGATTCGGCCCTTGAAAATTGCAAGTTTTGTGATTTGCCAAGATGGAAGCCAATTAAGTCGGGCGATAATAGGAAGAAGTTAAAATCATATGCAAAAATGTTCTACTTCCCTCTGATACCAAGGTTGTAACGCCTTTATGCCTCAAGAAACACAGCTGAGCACATGAGGTGGCATTATAACAATAGGCGTGAGGATGGTGTTCTGTGTCACCCTTCAGATAGGGAAGCATGGAAACATTTTGATCGCAAATACCCAGATTTTGCTTCTAAGCCTCGTAATGTGAGGCTTGGTTTGTGTGCTGATGGGTTTAGCCCTTTCTCACAATCTGGCCGTTCTTATTCGATTTGGCCTGTGGTTGTGACACCTTATAACCTTCCTCCAGATATGTGCATGAAACTCCATATATGTTCTTGACTTATATTATACCGGGCCATCAAATCTAATAAAATAGATGTGTACTTGCAACTGTTGATTGATGAGCTCCGAACTCTGTGGGATGGCGTCCAGACTTATGACATTTCCATGAGGCAGAACTTCTTGATGAGAGCTGCCTTAATGTGGATAGTGAATGACTTCCCGGCGCTCGGAATGTTATCTGGATGGAGCACTCATGGTGTTATGAGTTGCCCTGTTTGTATGGATCAGTTGAGGGCGACACATTTGAAACATGGGGGCAAAGCATCATGGTTTGACTGTCACCGTTGATTACTGCCTCGACATCATGCGTTTGGAAAAAACCGTACCGTGTTTTGTGAGGGAAAAGTGGTGAAAGAGGGTCCTCCATCCAGGAAAACTAGCAAGGAACTATGGAATGAAGTGCATAGTCTTCCAAAAGTAACCACCAATGGAGATTTTACAATCCCGGGTTTCAAGAAAAATGTGCACAACTGGACCAAGAGAAGCATCTTCTGGGATTTACCTTATTGGAAGGACCAGTTGCTACATCACAACTTGGATGTTATGCATATAGAGAAAAACTTCTGCAACAACATCATTAACACTGTCATGGATGTTCCGGGAAAAACAAAAGATGATGTGAAGGTGAGGTTGGACATGGCAAACATGTGTGATCGTCCCGAGCTAAATGTTGAACGAGGTGTTAACGGGAGGACACTGAAGCCAAAGGCTTCGTACGTCCTTTCCTTGGACAAAAGGAAGGGGGTATGTGAGTGGGCCCAACAGCTTATAACAGCTGATGCTTATTGCTCCAACTTTGGGAATTGCGTAGATATGAAGGCTACAAAGTTCCAAAACATAAAGAGTCATGATTGTCATGTGTTCCTGCAGACACTTATACCAATAGCATTTCGTACCCTACCAGACGATGTACTTGAACCACTTGTTGAGTTAAGTGAGTACTTCAAGAACATTTGCTCAACAATGTTAGGGGTCGATAAGTTACAGGAAATGCAATGAAATATAAGCATCATCCTTTGCAAATTGGAGAGAGTTTTCCCTCCTGGGTTCTTCAATGTCATGGAGCACTTACCTGTGCATTTGGCAGAAGAAGCATACCTTGGGGGTCCAGTGCAATATCGATGGATGTATCCTTTGAAAGGTAAATAGATTTGAAAAATTACGTCACACATGTGAATGTAAAACTAAAGTGTGCTTCAAACATTCATAAAATTTTGACGTAGGTACTTTGGGTGGCTGAAGAAGAAAATCAAAAATAAAGCATCCCCTAAGGGGTCAGTGGCCGAAGCATATCTGGTGTTCGAGATGTCACAGTTTTCTTCATTCTACTTTGACGCTAATGTGCCTTCAATGCGCACAAGACGTCAACGAAATGAGAAAATCAATGTGAAGTCACAAGGTGAGCCAATTTTGTCAGTTTTCGAAACCAAAGGTACTGCTGTGGGAAATCGGACACAGAGGTACCTAACTGATGAAGAAATGAACGCTACACAGCTTCATATTCTGTTGAATTGTAATGAAGTTCAACCGTACATCGCGTAAGTTGCAAAAAAAAATTACACCTTTCATCCATTACGTGCATTGAACGAATAGCATTTTATGAATTGAAACATGATGCTAATCAGTGAATAATGAATTGTACAGACTATTCAAACAACAAAAATTACAAGGAAACCCAAATTTCACAGATGTGGAGTTAGATGCACTGATAGAGTCAGAGTTTATTTAGTGGTTCAAAAAAGCAGTAAGATTTTATAATTTTGCCATCCGAGTTGGAAATTACTGTACTAATTCCTCAGAACTTATTTGTAGCAAATGGTCCCGACCATATGAGTTGAAACATAAATACTTGTAGGTTGACATTGTTCAAAAGTTCAATGACAAACGTCAGCTACACCTGTACCATTTGGCTCAACTACCTTTAAGGAAGGTCACATACTGGTCTGCATTTATGGTGAATGGATTCTTATTTCATACACAGAAATGGTGTGAAGGAAAAAAGAGTTACAATTGTGGGGTTTGTGTGAAAGGGAGTGGGGAAGGTGGATTCGAGGATGATTATTATGGAATCCTTCAAGAAGTTATTCGTGTTGAATATCTAGAAGAACCACTTAAACAATGTACATTGTTTAGGTGTGATTGGTTTGATAACACCCCTCGAGGAACACGTAGCCCCAAACTATGTCCCTTCATTGAGGTTAATGCAACAAGAAGATACAGAAAATATGATCCATTCATATTTGCTGCTTCCGCAATCCAAGTGGTGTACATGAGGTACCCAAATGGAATAAGAGATAAAGTTAACTGGTGGGTTGTCGTACCAAACAAACCTAGACAAAAAGTGAATGATGAATTCACTTTGCCGGTTGCATTTCAAGAGAAACAAGTGTCCCACATGACACCAGTAACTGACACGCTCCCTGTAACTTTGTTGAATGAGGATGAAGAAATTGAGGAGGTAAACGAAGACGTTCCAGCTGAGAGAAGTGAAGAGGAAGAGTGGGATGATAATGACGACGATACTGAAGACTCTGAATGAAAGTGATAATGATAAATGACTTGATTGTGATGTAAAACCAAATTGTATTCTATGTTAATTTAGACATTTATGACATTGTATGTTTGGCAACAGTTGTTAGTCACATGGCATTGTTCAACATGGAATTGTGGTTACAAATGATATTTGTTGTTAATTTAACTGCAATCAATTATTTGTCATCACTTATATTATTTGATCACTATGCTCTGTATATTTATCTCAAAAATGTCAGGTACACATCGTGGCCATGGGGCCGGACGTGGGCGTTCTCAGGGTGTAGACCGACAGGACCCTACTAGTCAGCAAGAAGAGCAATATCAGGGACATCAAACCCCTGAGGTTCCGCCATAACCTTATCCCAGACCCTCACACTATTCCATCCATACACTTCACCCAGCACATGACACCCAACATCCCCTATGTACACATGTCTGGCAGCTTCATGATCCCAAACCCACCTGTTATTCAACAACAATTTGTAGAAAGGAGTCGGGAACAAAGTGAACATGCTTCTAGTCATGGCAGTACCACAAACAAGCAACTCATCACACCTGACGGCAAAGAGTAAGTAATTATATCCTACCAACTGTGTTATGCATTTACAATTTTTGACGGGGATCCATTCTTTCTTAGTGTACAAGTTTCTGTCCCTATGATGTTGTGTTCGAGATTACAAGGATATTTACAAGCAAATATCCTGAGCCATGGCCAACATGGGGGAAAGTGCCTAAACAACAGCGGGACTTGTGGTTTGGTGAGTTTAAGGTAAGAGTTTTTCCAAATTTTTATACATTTTCTGGCATGTAATTGTGTTCATGCAGAAGCGTTACCATTGGGCTCCAAAGCATGAGACCCAGATACGAAAGAATTTCGAGGAGAAAGGGCAAGTAGATTGAGGGACACATTAGGGGAGTTGAGGAAGAGGAACAAGCAACCGTTATGGTTGTCTGACAGCACTTGGAAGTCGCTGCAGGAATATTGGGCTTTCGAAAAATTTCAGAAGATGAGTTCCTAGGCAAAGAAGAACCGGAACAGCGACCAGGACGGGTTAGGTCCTTCTTTGCATAGATCTAGTTCGGTCCCATTTACTGAGCACAGAAGACGAATGGTAAGTGCGTGGTTCATTATTTCTTTTACTTATTTTTCCCAACGCCTTATCCAATTAGAAGAATCCTCCTGTACGTTAACGTATTCTGATATTGTATAGGAGAAGAAGCTTAATAGGGAGGTTACGAACCTCGAACTTTTTAAGGACACTCATATAGACGCGGCTAACAAATGGGTGGATAAAAAATCTGAAAAAAGATGGGTAAGTCACCTGAATGATTTCTTCCTTGCCCTACAAATCAGCTCAGTGTCTTCACGATTGAATGCTATGTTTGGCATGTGTAATATTTTTGAATTTGATTTTGTAGACGGAGCACCAATTAAAGTGGGAGCAAATTTGAAACCCGCAATCTTCCACAGATCCTGGCTCCGAACCAACTGAAGTTCCATCTGAGACTGAGTTCTGGGTGCAAGCTAACTACAACAAAAAGGGCCGCATGTATGGGCTAGGATTAGAAGGGGTGAAACTGAAGCATCTGGTGAAGTCCACAGCGACATCCCGGGACCGTGATCATGACCCTGATGTGCGAGTAACGGTCACCCAGCTAAACAGCGAGCTCAGTACGATGGCAGAGAAAAACCGTCAGTTAGAAGAGAAAGTGATTGTACTCACTTCAAAATTATCTGGTCTAAAAGATACATTCCGTGAGTTTATGAGAGCTCAACAAGCATCTGGGTCTGGATCTCGCCCACGCCCTTCTATGTGCCATCAATAACACCGCCACGCTACTCCTTATGTCCCTCCTCCTCCTCAACCACAACCCCATGATGTTGATGATGATGATGATGATGGCAACGGCGACCTTGGGTATGATGATCGCCCTCATAACTACAGGGATTATTTCAACTAGAATGTCGTCCCTCGATCCTCCCCTTCCTCTCGATACTCATTTGAACAGTTACGTTTTTTTGCATTTGTTGCATTGCTTTTGTTTCTTATTACTGTACTTCCTACTCGATCAGTTCTAAATACATTATTAGAATGTCCATTTGGTGTGGTTGTGAATGAAAGTAACCACATGTGGTGGTTACGTTTGTTGCGATTTGTATACCACGTGTGGTGGTTATGTTGGTTGCGATTTGTGTACCACGTGTGGTGGTTTTGGTTCAGTCAACATATGGTTGTCCTGAGTTTGTTTATGCGGATTGTAAATTTGTATTTGGGGAACTACATTATCCAAAAAAATTTTTTTAAATTTTTCCAAATTTTTTGACGGAATTGTGCATGTCCGTCGACAATTTCCGATGGAAAATGGCCATTCCGTCGGAATTTTCCGATGGACATGCACCAACCCGTCGGAAAATTCGGCAATTTGACGACACGGTGATCCAGGACTGCCGACGGAAGGGTCCGTCGGACCCCTCAAACTCCGTTGGCGAGCCGTCGCCCGGCCGTCGGGAATATGGACGGTGAAATAAACTTTCCGTCGGGAAGTGTCCGACGGACTAGGGTATTCCGTCGGAAATGCGGGTCTACGGACCCTATTCCTATGGAACATGTCCGTCGGACTTTCCGCCGGAAAATGTCTTTTCCGATGGGAAAAGGGCCATTTTCCGTCGGAGAATCCGCCGGAAAATTTCAGTTTTTTAGCAGTGACCATGGTCAATGCATCTTTAGATGACAGCTAAGACATCATCTTTGTATTGTTCTATAGTTTTGAAAAAAAAAAAGGATATCATCAATGTAAACCAAACAACAATGATTAAGGTTTTTGAAGATGTTATCCCTTCTTTGGAATATTTGAGGTACATTCTTTAGACCAAATGTTATTACTATCCAGTTATAATGTCCTTGTGGGACACTAAGGGCAGTTAAAGGAATGCTTTCTTCATCCATTTTAATTTGCTAATATTCACTTCTGCAATCCATTTTTGAGAACCAAGATACTCCTTGATTCTGTTGAAAATGATTGTTTTGTTAGGAATATAGTAACCATAAAAGACAGTATTATCATTAATATTTTTGTGATTAATCATCATTCTGGCTTTTTCTCTTTTTTCTTCAACATGATCTCTTACCATTAAAGCAGGACTAGTGTGAGGACTCTTGCTATTCCTAATTAATCCTTTATCCAGAAGTTCTTTGATTTATTTATTAAACTCTTGAATATCCTGGTATGTATACACAGTTTGTTTTACTTGGATAATAGTGTTAGGATTTGATAAAGTGATTTTAGTAAATATTTTATCTTTATCCCAAAATTTAGAGGATTATCAGAGTAGAGTTCTTTGTATAATTTTTCTTGTTGTTTAACAATCTGCTTTTTAATAGATCACTCAGGCAATGAGATTGTCAACGCTACCTCTTGTTGTGCAGGCATTACCTTCTCACTACTCTGGCTGCATGTAAATTCAATTTTCTAATGAGTGTAAGCCTTACTTAATTTTTCAATAGGAATTAGGTGACCATTAATTATAAATATTATTTTGGTTATAGTTTGGGTGCATGGAGAATATGATCTTTGAAAATTATTTTAACAATCATATCATGAGAAGGTTGATCAGTAGCCCATAGAACTAGTATAATGCATTGGACTCCTCCTAATTCTATAAATGATCCTTCTATGGCTTCACTGTGATTCATAATGCTATTATTAGCTATCTTCACTTATAAAGAATTTTTAGCTCTCTTCCACATAAACTCTGGAAATAATAATCTTTTCCCAAAGCATACAGAACAACCACTATCTATGTAGGCAAACACTTCATATTTATTATATCCCTTAAAGCATATGTTTATTGGGATATAGATGCTATTAGGATTTGTGTTGGTGACTTCATAACGTATCTCCATTGTCATATTTTTGACTAATTCATCCTTATAGATTGGTTCACTAACAGTTCTGGTTTTATATCAAATGACCTTTCTGTCAAGACTCATACTTCTATCAATACTGTGTCTTGTGGGTTCAAAACTTATTCTACTCATTTCATTAGTCATGCTAATTATATCATCTTCTTTAAGCTCTTCTCTAGCTAATGAAAATCCTTCTCCCCAGTTTGATCTTACACTCATGCTTCTTAATAATTGGGCTTAATGGTAATTTTGTTATTCTTATCAATTTTTATCACATTTTTCTTATATCTTTTACCTAGGGGTAGAACTTTTAAATTCTTCTACCTCTATCATGGTAATCTTAGTTTTTGGGTCTATTGTATTATCTAATTTGTAGATAATTTTTCAAAATATCCTTAAAAGATATCCTCCTCTTTTCCTATCCATTCCAACTATTTTTATCTTTCAGGATATGAAGTTTTTAGCAAATTCATCCTTGAGACTCGCATAATATTCAGGTCGACAATTAAATCCTACGGATCCATTACATAAATTGGTTAATCCCTATGATAATTTGATTATTAAGTTTGGTATGCCTATGTCATAGAGTAAAGCACAAAGATTAATATCTTTGTCATATTATTGTAATGAAGTGATTTGAACTTGGATACTTCCGACATAGATATACCTATACTTTCTATCTTTGTTTTGCTTGAGGATATTCTCCGAATTAATGAGATTAACTTCCCCAACGTCATACTCACAATCCTTTATCCCCAAATCTCCTTTCATCATTTCACATACGTATTTACTTTTTAATTGAAATATAAACTTTTTATAGATCATGTCTTTTTGGATTGTGGGAAGGACTCAATCTCCTTTGAGATCTTCATTTTCATTATCTACAACAAACTCTTCTCCTTAAAGATCACCAAGACTAATCGAGCTACTTTCCATCATATGACTTGTTTCTTCATAAACCTTTCTTCATATTTATTATCCAATATAATTTCATTAATTCTTTTGTTGTTATTTAGGGTTAGGTCTAATGCCTCATCTTCCAAGCTCAACATAATCTAGGCTTCCCAAGGTTTGAATAAGTTTATTATTCTTCCTATTTTTGTATTCATTAGCATAATGTCCTACTTCTCCGCATCCCCAGCATTTATAATTGTTTTTCCCTACAGGCCAATAAGCGGTTTTTCTAAAAAATCTGTGCTTTTTAGGGCTTGGTTTATTATAATATTTTCTTCTATATTTCTCTCCTCTTTGCTTGTTAAAGCTCTTTTTCTTATAGAATTTCCTTTTTCTTCTCCTTTCAAGCTCTTTTCCCCATTGATGAGATGAATTCCAGTAAGTTAGGAATTATTTCTTAATTTTCTTTTGCTTTTGGAGATCAAAACATTGATCATCGACCCATTTTCATAAATAAGAAATTCTTGAACTAAGGGTGTCAATAACATCTGCTCTTTCAAGCCATGCCATGTATTTTTTATTAATTATAAAATTTATCCGATATGGCAATTTATCATAGAACATACGTATTTTTCATATAACATACCATAATTCAATGTTGTTAATCTTTCTTTGCCATTCTCTTGCTTTTTCTTCAGAATCAAGTTTAGCTCTAACGAATTCGGTCTCTATTTCTTTGCATAAGTTTCTGAACATAGCAGCTGGTGTTTCCATCATTCTTAATATATTTTTATCGTCTTTACTTAATGAATCGTACCAGTCAGTTACAGCACCAGAAAAATTATGTTCGTTGTAGTTTAGAAAATTTGCAGCAGTCCATATAGTATTTATATTTAAGACACTATTCATGCCTCTTTTTCAGTGCTTAAATATTTCTTCGCTATTACGAACTCCATCAATATTCAAGATATATCCTATTTGGCTAATTTGGGTAAGGCCAATTTCCTTAAAGGTTGTAGTTTTTCTTAGGATAAACCCAAAGGAAAAATTGATTGTATATACTGTTGGAACGTACCCAGGTCTTATAAAATGAGTTTTTCTTCTAGAAGGTTTACCAAGTTCTTCAGGTTTAGGAATGATATTGTTAACTAGATTGGTATCTGTTTTCTCTAAGTCGAGTTCTTCTCCAATCTTATTGGTCTCATTTTCAACAATTATTTTACCATATTTTTATCCAGTTTTCTCTTAACATCTTCTAGTGGTAACACATTGAGATCTTCTAATTTCATTATTCAAGATATATCCTATTTGGCTAATTGGGGTAAGGCCAATTTCCTCAAAGGTTGTAGTTTTTCTTAGGATAAACCCAAAGGAAAAATTGATTGTATGTACTGTTGGAACGTACCCAGGTCTTATAAAATGAGTTTTTCTTCTAGAAGGTTTACCAAGTTCTTCAGTTTAGGAATGATATTGTTAACTAGATTGGTATCTGTTTTCTCTAAGTCGAGTTCTTCTCCAATCTTATTGGTCTCATTTTCAACAATTATTTTACCATATTTTTATCCAGTTTTCTCTTAACCTCTTCTAGTGGTAACACATTGAGATCTTCTAATTTCATTAGATTCATCTGCTGATATATTTCTTCTTCTAATTGGACATTACTTGTCTCTTTATTATCAGTAGACAACACATCATGTTTATCACTAATTATGTCCGTGGTCTTATTTAATTCTTCTGGATTTTGTTCTTAATTATTTTTGCTCACAGCTAATTAGCTTAATCAATCATTAATTAACTTAATTATCTTCATTATTTTTGATCACATGGCTCTGATACTAGAAGAAAGAGGACTTCGAGCACTAATAGTGAGCAAAATATCACAAACACAATTTTTGATTTTTCGAAAGTAAGTTTTTGAGGATCCGGGTCATGTTTGCAAATATCAAAAGTTTTGAGAGTTGTAAATAAATTTCAACAGTGATTTGTCCCCCAAATGTTAATGGCACAATAACTCAATGGTCCTGACAGTAAGCTTTTGAAAAAGCTAGTCCTGCAAATGAATACACCAAAGTTCAATGTACCCAAATGTAAATTACCCTATTTTAGATGTTCGATGCAACACAATGACAATTATAGATGCTATATGTATAAGATAATATCACATATCGTTTCCCACCCAATGATATCAATTTTTTTTTCAATATTTACAGCATAAGAGTCCAAGCCAATATTAACAATTTTTGGGTGGCAAGATCATTTCTTATTGTGATATATTTGAAATCATTCTTGTTATCAAGATTTTCCTTCGTCTTGCTCGTTGCCTATGAGGCAAAAGTGACTTTTTTTCCTTTCCTTCTTCACATATGACATTTATTTTTAAAAAATTAAGTATTTTGTATATTTCATTTCTGAATGTATATCTTGTGGTCACAATGTTAAAGTCATTATTGTTCAAAATTTCAACAGTATCATCACCATTCATAAATTTCTATTAGTTTCTTAATTTAATGGTATGTCCTCCTCTTTCTCTATTGGTTCTCCCAAAAACTTTAAAAGTGTTTGCTTTAGATTTTTTGTGTAATTTTTTGCATTGTTTATTGTTGTTCCCTCCTATTTTTTTACGTTTATTTTTGATAAAAGGGTCAATAGTGATAATTTTGATTTGATTTTCTTACATTTTTTATTCAGTACGATTATTTATGGCTTGGGTAAACTTATGTACATCCCTAACTTCGTGACACTAATATTTCAGTAATAATTATAACTATATTAGTAAAGAATAAATTAATACGAGGTTAAAAAGTATGATGTTATATTTATAGTTTATATTTTATCAAATATTAATTATTTATCATAATAAGAAGTATCCAATTATTCTATTAAAGAATTAAAAGACTCACAATTTAAAACAAAAATAATTGTATATATAAATTCCATGCATCGCCTAAGTCCTTACTCCTTAATATTGTTAATCTTTAAACTGTCCATTGGTGTCCAACTCAAGAATAGATATTCTGATAAAAGTACAGATCTTGACTTTTTTTTGGGGTAATGGAGCTATATGAAAAGTCAAAAATAACATAACCTTCAATAATGATTTTATTCAGCTGAAGAATTTATCATATTGTATAAAAGTTAGTTCAGTTGTTGGATAAATATTTGTTGAGATAGTTTCAATTATAGCCTTCCTAAGATGCAGGGGCGAAGTCAATGTGGGTGTAGTGGGATCAACTAACACCCTTTCCAACAAAAGATATACAGCAAAAATTTTTAAAATTAGAAGTTTATTCAAATGCAAAATGAGGGGGAATGTTAAATGAGAATGTGTTTAGTCTAGTGGATGGATTGTGTGTGTATGAGGCTATTCCTTTGTTGTTGTGAGGTTTTGGGTTCAAGCCCTCTTCTTTACCTGCTTTTATTTTTATTTTTTGACTTTTTCATTTTTGCAACATAGAAACCCAAACCCTGGGCTCTCATGCAACTCTCCGACCCAGAACTGAGAACACCCATGGTCCCAAACCTAGATACCCTAAGTCTCTAACCTCTAATCAATGCTCTCCATCCTATAACCCAGCCAACAACATCCAACAGGCACTTACTGGTGGCCTTCGGCTTTGAGACGATGCCCTAGGTCAAGCCACTAGCGTCTGCCTCTGGCTTTCTATCGGAGTGCGTGGCTGCATCTTGCATCTCCCAGTCTCCCTCTCCAAATTTGTAACTTCTTCCTTTACTCATACTAGTTTAAATGCTTTAATTGAGTTGAGTCTGTTATTTAATCCTTCAACTTGTATGTTAATTTGCTTTTCTTGTTTACTTTGTGGGTTTATCTGTGGGTTTAATTTCTTACTTTATTTGTGGGTTTAATATGTGATTTTATTTGTGGGTTTAATATGTGAGTTTATTTGTGGATTTAATTTGTTTAATTTCAAATTTGTTTAATTTGTGAATTTAATTTTATTTATAGATTAAAATACATAGATATTTCATATGCATAGCTAAAGTTAAATCTTATACTATTGTTTCTGACATCCTTTCCAATAATTCCTAACCTTACCACTTCTAGGATGGTACAGTGTCATGAACTCATTATACCTCATCAATTGTCGGACTGATTAGAAAATGCTAATGTGAGTGCGAATCGTGCATTGATTGTAATAAAGAGATATGAGCACATAAAAAGGGAAGCACATCATGGCCGGGAATCGGGATCGCTTTGCATCTTACGGATGCCTGCCCACGTGCAATTTATTCATGCGTTGGGCATCACTGCATCAACGTTTGTTTGATTGGATAAGACTTTGATGTGCACTAAAATTATTTCATATTTTGTGGGATTAAGTTTTTCAGATGTTTCATTTTCATCATTCATCATTCATCTAAACTATAGGTACATTAGATAGCCCATTAAAACATTAATCTGAGGTACTTACTTTTTTTTTGGGGGGAGTCTTCTGAGACACTTACTTTTACTTATGGGAATTTATTTTTGTTGAACCAAATTTATTTTGTAGTGAACTAAACTATTTCTAGTTGGATTTAGAACTTTGCTGTCTTGAAGTAAACCAAATTAAACTTATTGTTTCTGAACTGGACTAAAACAAATTAAATTGAACTAAACTTACTTTTGCTGAAGTGAATTGAACTTATTTTTGATGAATCGAACTAAATTGAACCAAACTTATTTTTGTTAACCTTAACTGAACTTAACTTATTTAGAAAAAAAAAAAAGTTGAAGAAAATATGGTCTTAGGTCATGCTCCTTTCAACTCATTAGATGTATTCATTGGTACTTATTGATGAAAGTTACTGAAAGCTGTTGAACATTTTTAACAATTAGTAAATGGCACTAAAAGTTATCGAAAATTGTTGAATGATTAAAGAAAATATAACTAAATATTTCCAATAGTTAATTAGTATCATCAAATATTACTAAAAGTTGCTTAAAGCTATTGAAAGTTACTAAATGATATTAAATTGCACTAAATGATGTTAAATGGTCTTGAATGTTAATGATAAGTACTAAACGGTGCAAATGTCATGTTCCTTTAACTTATTTTTTTAGAATAAGCTCAATTCAGTTCAATCGAGTTTAGTTCAGAAAAGTTCAGCAACAAAATAAGTTTAGTTTTATAAAATAAAAAAAAAGCATTAAAAAGAAAAGCAAGGTCCTTTTCTTTTTTGTTGGGGGAGGTGGTGTTAATGGCTCATTAAGAGAGATCAGAGAATGTGGTGAGGTAGATTGTATTTGCTCATTTCAGTCATACAAAAAAGATTCATATAGATGTCAACGGTAAGAAACAAGTTCAATTTTAATTCAAATTTAAATAGATCACTAGGATAAAGCTTATGTTTCACATGGTTATGAGTTAATATATATTTTGATCATTTTTAAAAAAATATAAATAAGTGAAAAATGTTTCTTCAATTGGAATCATTTGATCACTTCAAGAAAAAACGAGAAAATATAAGTAAAAGATTGGGATCTTGTGACTTTTTAAAAAAAAAAAAAAGAGAGAAAAAGTCTGTTCATTAACTATATAAGAACCATCTCCACAATCAGTAAAGAAAATTTATGAAAAAATTACACTTTTGAAATATAGAAAATTTTAAATTAAATGTGTTTTAATTTGACATTTGAATTCAACACCATTAATCACCATATAATGGATAGCATTAAAATTCCATATAATTAGTAATTGTTTAATTGCCAAATAAATTAATTGCATAGAGGATAATCAATGAAAATGCAACATTTATCACCCCACAACAACTTATTCAAGTTTATATATATTTATATGATATAAAATCTAATGCAAGTCTTATCATAAAATTATTTATAATTGCTAATTCCATTTATTTAATTCATCGATAAAATACTTGAAGTTGATCAAGACAATTCAAAAAACTTTTTCGATAGGAAAGCAGGTCAATCATATTAATCACCAGACAAAAAAGTCCATGAGTATGTAACCCAACAGTTGAGTGGGGGCATACGCTAGGCTAGACCTACTCAACACCACTCGGGACAACCCTCGCAAGATTATGGGCTAAAGTTTTCCAATGTCTCCTGACGGGGACCACGCACACACGACTCGAAATAACAACTATAAAAAAAGTTCATCCAAAGAGTTATCAAATCAGAGGTAAAAATCCTTGGGTTTTTCTGGCCTTTGATCCAAAGAAAGGCAATCTGACTCTAGTTAAACTATGATAACCAAATATCTTCGCTTGATCAAGCTTGCATAAAGCCGTTGTAACTTCTGCTATCCTCCATTCCCACGATGCCCTGACCCTTTCGACGGCTGCCAAAAGAACATCACCTCTGTTTTTATTAGAGTTGGGCAAAGCTGACCCGACACGATTATCAACCCGAAACCGACACGAAGTTAAGTGGGTTTGGGTGTAAATTTTCAACCCATTTAATTAAATGGGTTGACACGTTTAACCGGTTTAATTAAATAGGCTAGGTTCAGGCTGAGATTTTCGACACAAAAAAAGTATCTATTTAACCCGTTTAATTAAATGGATTAAATATCCACTCATTTTTTCATTTGTCATTTATGCATTTACCTTTTTATTAGATAATGAAGAATACAAAAATTTTGTTTAAAAAAATGTGAATTATGATGAATCGAGGAAGTTTTAGAAAGTAATTCTTTAATGTGATACGTAAACTTAATTTTTAACATTACGTAAAATTACATATTAGTTGAAAATATTAAATGCGTTAATGGGTAATTAGCCGACTGAATTCAAACTATTTATCTTAAACGGATTAAGTGGGTCAACCCGTTTAAAAATTAAATGGGTATAGGTCAAAACTTTTCAACCCGTTTAATAAACATGTTATGTTCAGGCCGAGGAATTCTTAACCTATTTAAGTTCGACACGAGCACGAATCCGACCCGACCTGATCTATAGTTTTTATATTCTAAACCGCAAACGCATGGCGTAGCTATAGCTAGTAATCGGCGGGTACGGTTGAATCCACAAGAAACTTGTTTTTACCTACCAAACCAATCAAATCACTCACGCTAGCCACACGAACTTTGAGGTTAAATTAGCTGCTAAGAATGTGATAAACAATTAAGGATATGATTTAGAAATCACATGATTAAAGTACTCAGGTTGAAATTAATGGCACGATTACACTAAAAAATTCAAGCAAACATCATGAATGGAAATGTTGATGAGTAAACCCATCGTCTTGCTCTTTCAAGAGCCGAAGACTAACCCTAGGACTAAAGTCGCCTACTTTTATGGGACTAAGAGTCGAAGATTATAGAATAAACAACCTTAAATCCATATTAGGATCCTAATTATTTTCATATTAAAACATTGATTGTCGATTAAGTGATACTAGATGAAAGTTTTGTCTTACAATGTCCCCTAAACCCTAATAAAGGAATATGAATACTATTTCAAACGATTCATAAAGCATGCAGTCATCATAGCAGAATTAAATAGATGCTAGCATGAAATAAATAGGATTAGGACTAATCAAGACTAAGCATAATTCGCATCAATCCCAACCCAAGTTGGAAATAGCCACTAAACATGATAACAATCATAAACACGAATTCACAAAACCCTAACATGATATTAAACAGCAAAAACGAACTAGAAATTAGAGAAGAGAGAGATCCAAGAACAAACACAGGAATTGATTGATCGCAAAAACATAAATGTTCAAAGTACAATAATAATCTTCAATACTAATCACTAACCCTAAGAAAAATACACTAAGAAAACTCTACCTTAAAAGACGAAAATTTTTTGTCCCCTTCTTTCTAAAAACATTACACTTAAACAAAATTTAAATCGACCGAGATACAAAGATGCACAGGTGTACAAAGTTGCATGGTTGTCCGTGCAGAATTTCAGGCGAGAAGATGCATGATAGAGCAAATACACACAGCTTGCAGTACATCGTTTGTTTCTGTTACTGACTGACTTGCATCAGTTGCATGGTGATGCAGAAAGTGCCCTGCTAGCCATACAAACTCTCAACTTTTTAGCCGCTTTTTAGTGATTTTGCATGGCTGTCAAATATGCACGGTTGTCCATGCAATGCTTAAAACTCTATTCTTGCACTCTTGGATGTCCTCGCTGACTCCTCGAACCTCCTCATTAGCAAAAACATCTCTCCTTCCTTACCTTTAAATCATTGATAGCGAATTATATCAAATTGGGACCAAAAACTAAAACTAAAAAAAGGAAAATTTATCCAAATGAGATATTTATGTGCAAGTAAGAGCAAATATGATTGAATTCTGAACTGAATCCAGGAAATGTGTAAGCGAGTGTGGCAAAATGAAGTGCATAAAACAACAATATTAGAGGTTTATCAACTCTCATATGCTTATCTTTTACTTATCCCCAAGTAAGACTGAAATCATCAATCGAACCATGGTCAGAGTTAAACCTCAATTTTCCACCTTCCCAGGCAAAGCACTGACAATAAGCCAATCAGGCACAACCACATACAACAACAGGACTACTCAAGGTGTAAAGATGCAGCCACAAAACCATTCGAAGACATTTCAAGATCATAATACCTAATTATAACACCTAGCTAACTCATATTAAACCTCGCACCAACCAAGGTGTTCCCAAACAAGTAGGGAACTAATCAGCTTGGTAGGACCTCACACATAGGAAAAATAAGAACACTCCCTCTCATCTTTTTGGAATGACAATGACTCTCTCAATTATTCTTCGAATGTAGCAACCTTACTGTAGTCTTAGTTGCATTCTTAATCATCCACTACTAAAATAAAATATGCAAATGACAATCCAGAGGGCTTATTATGGGTTGTAATGGGGTTTAACGTTAAGCATGAGAGAGGGAAAAATAAATTTACGAAATGCGGAGCTAAAATCAAAAGACTAAAGAGCATCAAAACACTCCTCACAGAGACAGACATCGCTATCACATCACACCGCACTTAAGAATTAAGAACCAACCCTGATATGGGCTTAGGGAAATAAGCTGAGATGATCAAGAACACATTTTATTCACTCAGCATGCCAATACTTTATTCACTTTTTCCTTTCCCTTTTTCCCTTTTGTTTTTCTTCTTTTCTCTTTTTTTTTTTTTTCAATTGGTGAGTGGTAAGGGAGAACATCTCACTGGTATAGCTCCAAGTTAATTCCTAGTACACTTTCATCCATTAAAACCCAAAAGGAGGAACCACGATATTTGAGCCAATTACATTCTCTTCATCACAACAAAGCACCCAAAAGTAGCCATCAAGATACATTAATCATCACTCCAAACTACCGATCAACAAACACCAAATTAAAGCTCCATTTAGTCTTGACATAAGAATAGAAACTTGTACTAGGCCAAGGACTAATTGAGAAGGTTAACAATGAATGAAATCAGTTAAAGGCACAGAAAGTTAGCAAGGGGTAGAACATTAATCACAGGTGGCTATTTGGCTATATGGCTATTAATTCAATGAGAAATGCCATTTTCATGTTATCAAATGCACATGCTATGTGTTGTCTTAAAGAGAAACGGCCTAAGTTCTAAAAGATATGCACATGGAAAGGTTTACAAAAAATGAGAAGAATGAGATTATATAAGAAGGAATAGTCTAAGAAGATATCTCACAAGAATACTACTAAGGGCAATGCAACTAGTTCTGAGGATGTCTCACTTGAAAGGATTAACTAATCATGGTAGGAGGCTCTCATAATTTATCAGTGTGTAAACCAAAACAAACCAGTCAAACCCACTTTCCAAAACCTGTTTTCAAAAGTATCATGAAGAGAGCCCTCACAACCATCCACAGCCACAAAAAATTAACTGACCACTATGCCCCAAATCATCATCATAGAAGGGGGTTTTCAGAAACCTCTCTTTTTTTCCATCATTTTTTTCATTTTTCAAAGCAGTAAATCCACCTAAGGTAATCAATGTGAAGATTAGTGAAAAGAAATAGTTAGAATGATTACCTAAAGATCTTATGGATGACCCACTCAACATGTCTCGACTTGAGATTAAAGATCAGAGAAAACATATATATAATTCAACATCTACCTATGTGCTCTATCTTATATGCTCTACTAAACAAAAGGTAGAATTAAAGCTCATCCATCCTAAATATGCACCTAAGATGAGAATGAATCCTAAGACCTAGAGGCAAGTATACTAAATGCAAGGACAAATATATACACTACTTTAGCCAACAAAATCAACTATTCATCATCCTACAAGTACTGGTCAATAGTCGCAACATCTCAAAGCATCAACATCACCAAACCACATAAGACGCCAAGGGAGCTCACCCACATGCTTAAACCTTTCATTATCCCTAATGAAACAAATATGTAAGAAAAACAAGGGGAGGGGGAAATACTCGTAGGATTATCAATATGGACTGAGGGGTACAAGGCCTCCAATCAGGGGGAGGGTAGGGCCATTAGAAGTGCTTATACATGATAGTCCATGTTTCACCATAAACAGCACAACCTGTCTTGCCTACGAAAAAGCTTGGCATGCTCCTAAGAGCATTTCTCATCTATACGATCTAGCCTCAGGTGGAGGCAAGCAAACTCATCGGTGATGAGCTGTCGAAGAGGAACCTCATATGATCGACACAGAACAACCCTAACAACCCCCATTCACATGTGCCTCATCCACTAGGATGCCTCCCATGGCATTCTCACCTTGAAGCATTGCCCCATCATCATCATCATCACCACCATCACCATTAGCGTCAATGTCATCATTATAACTCCAATTCGATTCACCAGTGACAGTGGTCTTAGCAGCACTAGACAAGGGGAATAAGACACGATCATGATGGTTAACTCGCACTTAACCAACCACAACTAGCAGAATCTTCATGCTCACATAAGAAACCAAGTTCAAACGCCTTAGTCTAACTTGCTCTTATATAGATAGACAAAATAATTTGGTCTAAAGATGGTGTGATAGGGTCCACTAGCTTAAGGCTGATATTCTATGGGTCTTCGGGCTTTTTAGTGTTTTGTGGAGGCGATTCTTTATTATCAGACTTAATGGAGATCTCTTGCGTGAGTATAGGATCTCAAGTTAATCATTGGCAGGGGAGATAGTAGGGCTTGAACATGTTCCCCTTAGGAGTGGTTTTCATACATCAACTCATGCCTAGATACCCAAAGCTCTTTTTAGACCTCAAGGATATGAATTATCATCCTCAATGCATCCTCCAATATCGTCTCCAATTTCCTTGAGCATCTTTGATTCCCTTCGGTCAAAAGGTATGTCATAAACATGGACGTAAGAAGGCAACATTATGAAAGTTAACTTCAAAGGTTGCATGGCCTTAGTTATCTCTTGAATGAATAGCAAATAATTATGAAAACACCATGGTATGCCCTGCAAGATATGCCTTTGTCAATCTCATTAAAAAAATGGAAAACAAAAAGTTCGACTCCAACGCACATATTGAAACCCTATTTTTATCTTCCATACGAGATTCATGGAGCATTTTAGGACTTCAGAGGAGAAGGCTTTCTCTGTAAGCAATCTTCTAGCTAAAAGCAAAGGGATGAAACCCTATGGGTGATTTTCTTCATCCAGATCGTTCGTTCCAATAACCCTAGTCTCCTCTGCAATTAGACTTACCTTCTTCCACTCTTCAACCAATGACTCAGTCATTGTAACAGCTGAAAATTGTACCAACTGTCACATACTACCTGGCTAGCAGAACAACGACCTCTAACAACCCATTTGACAGCGCAGATGATAAAACACTAATTTTGCTTGACCTGCAAGATAGACGAAGTGATGCTTTAAACCCAACGATTGAGTAGGATTTAATGGGATTAAAACTATTTATAATGTAAGCATCAAAAGAGCAAAACAAACTAAAATAATCCATTTATGAAGACGAACAAGCCATTTATAAGACATAATAATTATAAATGCAACCGATAAGGCCACGGCGTATTTGGTGAATACCTTTAAGATAGGCCTACTATCGTAGCCTGCCCTTACTCATTTTTTTTTTTTAAAAAAAAATAAAGTTGCCAATGCAAAGGTGCCAATCAAAACTAATGCTAGAAAAAATTCAAATTCGGACTGAATTTGGGTTAAACAAATTAGGCCATATCAAAATTTAAACAAGAAATTGATGATCTGTATTCTTTTTGTCAAATCGAATAATTCAGAAAGACTCAATTTACATCAAAATTGAGTTTAGATAATAAAAATATAAAAAATGGAGTCTGAGTTTAAAATTTGAACCAAAAATTTGTAATATATTCAATTTCTTTTGAAATCGGATAAATTTTTACTAGTCCTAATTAAAACAGAAGTGTGGCCGGTTGATGGTACGTATCGGCGCCGCATCCCTGAATCCAATCTCAAACCCGCAAAGAAAGAGAAAGTTCATCATCCTTCCTTGACTCGACAAAAAGTCATAATCCAAGGGCGGAGGTAGAAGAAGAGATATTTTCCGATATTTCTCGCCTGATATCCTTCTTAAAATATCTGGACTATGCTGACCCATCTGTGATGTGCGTAGATGACACTCATGTGACACGTGCCAAAAAGCGATGCCAACTGGAATGCTCTTTTTGTCCCACCACCTCCACCGCCCCCTCCCCCTCCCCCTCCTTTTCAGTCATCCGCAGCCTTAACCCTCGTCCACGACACCCTCAATCCTCTCTAATCCCTAGAAAAGTCTGATCCGAATCAATCGAAGAAGATATCATCCCCAAATTTTTGATCATATTCGTTTGTTTTTTTTCAATAATTGTTGTTTTTTTTGGAATTTTGAGATTGATTCTCGGCTATGGCTGGTCCAACTAGCTCTCAGAATTCCGCTGTTACTCGTAGCGATCCCGCTTATTTTATGGAGGAGGATGAGATTTCTAGCATGGTAACTTTGATCAATTCCTTTTTCGTCGATTTTATGTAATCTTTTTCTGTTTTTGAATCCGTCTCTTCGTTTTTGTTGTGCTTGAAATTTGGGGATTTTTTGTGTTTGTGTATGTTTTTAATGGAAATTTGTCACCGGTGTTTTTCTTGTATGAATTCGGGTACGAATTTGATCAATTTAGCTGAAATATGCTTTCTTTTGCTGTGTATCTTCCGTAATTTTGCGCCCGGGCATGTTTGTCTGATTTTGTTGTCTCTGCTTTGTTGGGTAGCTGATTGTCTCTGTTAGTGAAAAATTGTTTGAGTATTCTGAATTAGGCTTCAGTTTCCTTTTTTGAATCATGGTTATACTGTACCCAGTGGGGGAAAACAAGGGAAAAGGATTACTTGCACCATCTTTACCGTCTTACTTGTTACAGATTCTATGAATTTGAGCATGAAATTTGATTGATTCGAGTGCCCGAGTGACATGGTACGAAGGATGAGACAGAGGAGGTAAAATAAGAATCTGGTACACCTCAGCTTTGTGTTCTTTGGGTTTTCCTCTTATTGTAACGCATTTTTTAGGAAGTTGTTAATTTCCTTCTTGACATAGCTTTTGATATTGCATTGTTGTTGAGTGTCATGTTGTAAATGTGCAATTCTTAGTTGGGTTGATGCATTTTGATGTTCTCTGAATGTTGTGTGATAAATGCATTAGATCTTCATGCATCTTGTTAGTAAAGTTATTCTGCTTCAATTTAGATATCCCACTTCAGGTTTCATGCTTATAGTCATGCATTCATTGAATAAATGTTTTTACCCAATGAAGATAATGTTTCGGTATTAAGGCTGGGATTAGCATTTATGTTCTTCTTCCTCACCATTCAGCTGTTATGACCCATGACATTTGAAGAATTGCTTATGATCTCTTATGACTGTTGCTTTGGTTTTGCAGGACTTGTACGGAAAGGAGCCCATGTCTTCTGAGTGGACAGATGAAAAGCATAGCATGTACCTCAAGTCTATGGAAGCTTCATTTGTAGACCAATTATACAATTCCATGTGTTTGAGTGGTTGGCGTACTCAGAAAAAGCACCATCCACACATGAGATCATCCAAGCATGCTCAATCTCATGCCCCTGACCAGGTTTGCACCTGGGCTTCATAGTGTTTTGCTATGTTAATCAATCTCAATACATTTTTTTTTTGGCTGGGCACTGAATACATGGTGTTTGTTATTTCATAATTATTTTTCTGTGTAAGTCTTGTCATTACTGCATCGCTAACTTACTTCATTTGTTTTGCTCATAGTATAAGGTCTATAGAGATGGTTGCTGGCAGAGACTAAAATTTGATGAAGGTGAACCACCACCTGGAGAAGCAGAAGAGCATGACTCTCTTCAGCAAAATCCATGGATCCAACATTTCAGAGCGGGAGTTAGACAAGATCAAACTGTTCAGGAAAACTCTTCCTTTGGAAGCCAAAATGTGGGCTATGGAGGAAGAATGTTGTTGACATGTGGGTTAGCAGATACCGCTGAGCACTCTGCTGTTTATCAAGGTCATCAGAATTCAAGTCTCACTGAAGGTAATTTCAATATCTGCGTTGTGCAGTCTCATTGTAGATTTGAAGTTATTGAAGTCGTACTGAATAATTTTGCTCCAAAAGTGAAGAAGTAATTTAAACAATTCATGTTTCAATCACGTTTTGCTACAGAGCACAGACTACACACCACTGGCACGAAGGAGTAAGGTTCATGCATATAGTGGCTTGGGACGCATCTATATCACTGCTGTGCGCATGCCAATGGTCCATGGGGTAACAGAGACAGAGTGTTAATGGTTTGGTTGACCTGTACTGAAGTCCCAAAGTAGTCCCTTAGATTTCCTTACTGGTGAAAACAGTCCAACTGTTATTAGTTAATTTTATGAGTTTTAAGTGATGCTGAGTAGGCAGCAGCTTATAACACAAAAGTTCTAAGGTCAATTTGTTCCATAAGAGTACTAAGATGAGATAGTTAATTTATTACTTTTAAGTGATGCTAATCATTCGGAAAGAGTTCTCAGATCAATCTTGCTTCATAAGAATACTAAGATTAAACAAAATACATAAATGCTATTTTTTCTTATTGGGATTTTCTCTTGTTTTTGTGCGTGTGTTTTTTTTTTTTTGGGGGGGTGTTTGCTGGAGAATGTGTTGATTCATGAAGATTAACCCCGTTTTTGAAGTCATTAGTCTAGTGTTCATCAGATGCTCATATTTCACCTGCAACTTGTGAAACTAAGTTCAGTTCTAGAAGATATCTCAGCGGTGGTGTTGACCATTCTAAAAGCTAACAATTTTTTGAAGACATTGTTGTTTTTTGTTTCTTGTTGGATGTTCCCTGATTCCATTGATCTTTGCAGAGTTCTCTGATCAGAATTTCAATGAAGAAAGTACTGAAGAAGGGGGAACAGATAATCTGCATGCAATGAAAAGAATGAAGATGTTAAAGTGACTCCTATCAGTGATCAAGTGAACTGAAGAATTGGTATTTTAGACCATTAACTATTATCCTAATCATATTAGTAGCAAGTCTTCACCGCATCCATCGACTAGTTCCATTTGGCAAAAGGTCTCTTTGCCACGGGTTTCTCTCGATACTATCCTTTATTGGATGAAAGATCTGAGGACACGATTGGCAAAAGGCCTAACATCCGTTGAATCTCTACTGACAAATTGATTTTGGACTTCCAGGTATTAGTTCACCCTGCAATATGTTCATGGAGATTACCATCAGAGAATCTGGACAGTCCAAGCAATTGTCTGTGAGGAGTGTTCAAGTTGAAGCCCGTTGAGGCACAAGCTGGTGGTGATTATGTTGTCATTGGAGATGCCTTTTTTGGTTCTTTAATTTACCGCAACTTTGTCAATTGTCATCAAATACAATTGAATGTGTATCTGATGAGCGTGTATGAAGGCTTTGTCTAAGCGTATGTTAAGGGGATATAGTAGGTTAGTTTATAAGTACTTCTGATTGACATCAATGTACATATTGTGAATGTCATGTATTAGTAATCATTAATCTGTTGGTCCAACAACTTATTTGCGTGCTGGGTTTGCATGCCATTCCCCTGATGTTGGTCGCCTTCTTTTGTTCTGATCATGTCGTTTTGCTTTACATCACATTGTTTTGCCTTTCTTCACTTTTGGAACAACAGATGGTCACTTCGGTGATGTTTTTTCGCTTAGGATGATAATGTTAATCTTCTTTACATCATGTTGTTTTTCACTTATGGAGTAGCGAGTAGTTAAGTTTTTAATCTTAGGTTATAATGACGATGGCCACTTCGCAATTCAGGGTGAGGTGGTCGTGACATCTTCTGACATGTCACATCTGTGGAGGCAAGATTTTCAGGTTTTTATCAATCATATGAAACGTGTTTTACAGTATTTTGTGGGTTTCTTGAAATCCACTTCTCTGCTTGTAAGGGTTTCTTGAATTCAACTTCTCTTTTTGTAAGAGGGAAGAGTGACTGGGTAAAGTTGAGGTCCAATAGAGCAGGCAGATCTCTTTTCTTTTTTCTGCCCCCCCCCCCCCCCCAAAAAAAAAAAAAAACCGCCCCCCTCTCTCTTCAGGGTGCAAATGAGAAGCAGGCACAGGTAGAGAACACAAGAAACGAAAGGAAGCAAGTCCCAGAGAGAAGGTGGGCATTTCTATTGAATTCCCAGGTTCAGCCAACACCCATTAACCAAAATGTGGGCATTCCAAATTCAGTCTCCTGTTAACTCCAACATATGACTTCATCCATGAAAATGCGTTTCTTGAATAACTTTCCACAACTAGCCCCACTGTCCACAGCTTTGATCATTCAATCATTAACAATGCCTCCTTTGCCGCAAGCAATTCATCAACATCAGACTTGGCCTGTTGCGGAGGCCCATGATGATAGCAATAATCAAGTTTTCTGGGTTCACCAGAGCACCACCATATCCTGCTGGTCCTTGATTGAGTTCATATCAAAGATGACCGAGTCCAGAGCATTCAGAAGGTGAATCAGTGTTTCCAGGTTAATAGAAGGAGGTAAGGCAGCGAACTTGAATGTGCTGCAGTCGTCCAAAAAGAAAGGCTTATCACTGGCAGAGTCATGCCCCTTTTTCTTCTGATCTTGTGGGTATCTAAAAGGTCAAGAGGGAAGACTTGATCAAAAGGAAGAACTCTCCTCAAGCAAGTCCTTCCAGATCCCAGCGACACTATGGAGCTGAGTTTTCTGTGATTGACGCAAATTTTGCTGTTATTCTGCTGAAGAAGCCAGAGACGAGATCCTTGTGCACCCTGCATTGCACAGACTCATGGACAGTAAACGAATATATTTGAATGGTGCAATTTTTTATATACGTGTGTATTCTGTACTCAAACTAGGCTGTCCATGATCCAGATTTATATCCGTATGTGTCTTGGAGTTCCATCTAAGCAAAATATTTGGAGGTAAGTTATCTCACAGTTTTTTTCTTTTTTTTTTTTGGTTTTTTTTTGGGGGGGGGGGGGGGGGGGATGTAACCTTAACCTTGAATTATATAAAAAAGTAGTGGTTTCATGTTACTATCTATAGACACCATTTGACTGCTTACTATTCCACAGAACAGTTGTGTGAACCATTTAACTACAATCTACTGTAACTAAGACTGAAATCATTGCCCCAATAGCATCTTATTCAGCTGTCAAGGAAGCGCAGAATGTCGGTCATTTCTTCGAATTTCATAGTTTTTGGTCTAAAGTACAGCACGCATAGTTTACAACTACATGGGATGTCAACCTACAAAAACATGTACTTCAAGCAGGATGAAGAGCTCAAGCAATATAGCAAGAATCAGTCCACTTTTGCCTTCAAAATGTGAGGCTAGATACAACAAGCGCACTCTTTTCCTTCGGGGTGATCAAGAGTGGAGCACGCACAAGGCAGAAGGCACATGGGAGGACGCAGTACAGAAAAGGAAGCAGATCTCAGGAAGAAGACAATTTCAGAACCAGAGTTCAAGTGAACTCTTCATGTCAACCCCCGGCTCATTCAACACATCCCCCAAAAGGTGGAGCTGGGTTCCGACTCCATACTCTGGATAAGTACACTGGACATCCACGTTTCCAATACGCTCAATAGCCATCGTAATCTCATTGATGACCGGCTGCAGCTCCCATGGATTCCCAATATCCGATTTGATCCATGAAACAGTGTTCCTTGAATCACTTTCCACAACAAGCCCCACCTTTCCGCACAACTTTGATCTTTCAAACATTAACAATGCTTCTCTTACAGCAAGCAATTCAGCAACATCAGAATCAACCACCTGTAGAGGCCCAGAAATGACAGCAATAATCGAATTTTTCTGGTTCACTAGGGCACCAACATATCCCGCTGCCCTTGGATATACAGCTCGAACGGATCCTTTCACTATAAATTTGACCGAGTTCGTGTTGAAGACGACAGGTGTACCTAGGCAACCTGAAGGATGTGAGGCAATGAACTTGAACGTACTGCAATCGCCCAAGAAGAAAGGCTCGTCACTGCCTGAGCCGTGGCCTCTTTTGTTCTGATAATATGGGTAGTCTGAAATGTCAAAAGGGACAGACTCAATCAACAGGAGGGAGTTTTCTCGAGCAAGTTCCTCCAGATTCCAGTGACAATATGGAGCTGAGTTTTTGTGACTGACATGAATTTCACCATTGTTCAGGAGAAGCCACCGAGCATTGCAGAAGAACCCGCGGACAAGGTCCTTATGCATCCTGCATTGCACACTCAAGGATGGTTAACAAATATACTTGAATGATCCAAATGTGATGATATAGTTAAATTCCTAGGCTTTTGTATATGTTATTCACACACAGTTACAATGTTTGATATTGTCAGTGCCTGTTCCATTGCCAGAGTAGGCCATCCACATTCATATCCATATCCATATCTGGGAGTCCCAGTTAAACAAAACATTTGGGGGTAGGCTTCCCCCCATGCAGGGAAGGGACAGGGTAATGTGTAGCAGCCTTATCCAGAATTATAAGAATGTGGTTTCCAGTGTACCATAAATAGAAAGCTTTTGGGTTTTGAAAGCCAACTATTCTATGGAAAAAAAAAAAAGGAAAGTTTTGTGCAGCATTTTATTAAAATGTAACCACAATCTAGGACAGAAAATCACAACAATGGTTACTTCCTCAGCTGTCCAGAAAGTGCACAAAATGGATCCCATCATTTCCTTAAAAATCTTAGTCTCTTGGGTCAAAAATACAGCATGAATTATCCACAGCTATTGAGAGTGCGAGCCTAAAGACAATACTTCAAGCAAGATGAAGAGCTCAAGTAATATAGCAAAGAAAAATAGCATTAGCAAAAGCTTATACTTGATCAATTCAGGATTGTCTTCCTTTCCATAGAAACCGGCATGAGGGAAGTTGAATACAATACGATCAAACTTGCAACTGCAGAGTTGAATGTGATGCTTCATCTTTGTGGCATTCACTTCATGTAAAATTGTTGCGCCCAGAGCTCTTAACTGCTCCAAATTTGATCTTGCTCTTTTGTATTTCTTGACCAATGTATCTGTCACAAACATTTTCTGAAGGGATAAGAATATAGTATATGCTAGAATATCTAAATAGTTCTTTGTATTTACACTAAAACAATGAAGCATATATTTAAGACTAGGGTCATCTAAAATTTTCATTTTTAGGCCTTACAAAGACTAAAGATGGTAGCAAATCTCTAAAAACACCAAATGTTTAATATAGTTATGCAATCTTCCCCACTAGAGTTGACTCTTAATCCAGCCGAAGTAACACATCTTTAACATGAACGCTATACGCATGTACAAAGGAGTTTGCTAAGTTGACACATGTATAATATAATGGCTTTGTTAGTCTCATTGTCTATGATACATATAATAGAGGGATTCATTCCTTGTCAAAGTTGAGAGGAGTGTCTTTGAGCCAACCCAGCCCGAGCTTGCCAAGCTCAAAGCTCAGCTCATGAGCTTGCATTTGGGCTTGGGATCGGCTCATGAGCTTGCATTTTGGATCGGGATTGGCTCATAGCTCGCCAAGCTTGGTAAAATCATGCTCAAGCTTAGCCCGCTCAAGGCTTGAGTCTAGACCTAGCATCTATAAAACACAATCTTAAGTTGACCATTCTAAGGCTTTGAGCCTAAGTTCGACTTATTTGAGGCTCGAATATAAGCTTTCCTTTTGGTATTTGGATATGAACCTCGCTTTTTGAGGTCTGGATGTCCAACAAGATTCTCAAGTAAATACAAAAATATGGATGATTGTACCAATTAAGTGCCCTATTGTTGCCAGGTGATCGGTTGCTACTAATTCATAGTTACTAGGAACGCTTCTCTGATGGTTCAGCTACTTGAAACCTGGATCGTTACTTATTGCACAAATTTAGTTTAATTTAGGCTTCAAATCCCTAGTTTATGGAGAACGGATCATTGGGGTATACAGCATTCCTGTATTTCCGTTAACTATGGCTAGTATCGGCCAAATGTATAATATGGTAAGAAGTGTAGACTCGCACATAACCAGTGCTATGACTCTGACTCCGACTTTATATATGGATGTGATCATGAATGGCAATTATCAGTCAATGTAATTATCTTACACAAAAACTTAAGTATGCAAACCCTAATATTTGCTCCTTAAAAAGGTTTATAGAAACTCGTTAGGCTCGTTAGCTGGACTCATTTATGCTTGACTTGCTTAGACTGGGTGAGCTATCAAGCTGAAATTCAAAAGGGTACGGCTTGTCAGATAGGCAAACAAGCTCAATTGGGCCTCACCATTAACCAGGCTTGGCAAACCAAAAAGCCAGCAAGCTCGGCTACACCCTACCAAAGTTGTATCGAAATTCTCAGTGTCACATATGTTCCAAGTTATATCTAACCTCCCTCCTCTTGGCCTGTTGTGACCCACTAAAAGCTAGCTGAGATAGGCGCAGGGTTACTTGCCCCACTTGCCTTTCTTGTTTTAAAAAAAAAAAAAAAAGAAAAAACCTTCATTCCCTCCCTTCCCCTTCCCTCAATCCAAACAAAAGGTTAGTAAAATAATGATAGGTTCATCGAAGAAGCTCAACAAGACAATTTCTTTTACTGCTCTTCAACTTCAACGACAACACCACCTCTTAGTATGGGTCCCACATTTGTCGGTTTGACGAGATTCATATATAAACAATCTTTATCTCTACAGACATTCCTAGCTGTAGAAAGGCTATTGCTCTTCAACTTCCTTTACAACAAAATGCCCTGGACCCAAATTACTGATCAAAACACAAACCTAAATTTGACTCAAAATTAGCACGTTTCTTGGTTGAGAGTCACACAAATCAGAGAAAGAGAGAGAGACATTAGGAAGATCAGAGACTGACCGTAAGAGTCGAGTGAAGTGGCAAGAATGTTGGAAGCAGAGCCAAAAGCGAGAGCCAAAGAGAGAGAAAATGAGAAGTCTCCTTCAGCCACAAGCAGTATTTGATGGGAAGATGAGTAATGCTTCACCCATCTCTCTGTCTTCCTCCTCAACAACAAAGCTACCACTGCACTTACACTGCTGTCTCCCCACGGCGTCCTCCATGCTGCAGGAGGAAGGTTTTCCATTGTTGGCTTTTTGGTGTCCTGTTATGATATGATATGATATGATCTCTTCCCTAAGCCAAAGAGGTTTAATTTAAACTAAGATTCAAATTTAATTTCTACCAAGGCCCTGTTATTTTCGTAGGTTCTTTTAAATTTATCGATTTTAATTTATTTTAACATATTTCAATCCACTTTAATCAACTTTAACACACCTAAAAAAATATCAATCTCAACCCATTTCAATCCACTTCAACCTACCTCAACCCACTTTAATCAATTTCAACCCACTCCTTCATAATTACATTCTCATTATTTTAACAAATTTCAACCGATCACAAAAAAATATACCGACTTTAATCCATTTCAACCTACTTCAATCTACTTCAACCTAGTTCAACCCACCTCAAAAAAAATATTAATTTCAATCAACTTCAACCCACCTCAACTAATTTCAACCCATTTCACTCTTTTATCTACCCAAATATACCCCCGAAAAGAACAAGCCCTTAGTTTTGGATAATAATAATCTAGCTCAGTTGGTGTCGGTCAACTTTAAGTCACTCATAGTAAATTTGACCCTTATTTAATTGTTTGACTTGAAAATTTTAGCTCGAGGTATGATCAACACAATTTTATTTCAAGTCACCCCTAGTCAATATTACTGGGCCTATTCTTTTCGTGGGTAAATTCTAAAATATAAATCTCAACCCACTTCAATCCACTTCAACCCACTTCCACTATTTTAATCAAGCTCAATCTATCACATAAAACAATTCAACCCATTTCAACCTATTTCAACCCACTTCAACCTATTTCATCCTTTTACCCATCCCTATTTCTCACGAAAAGAACAGGCCCTGGGAGGCGGTCTATTGCAAATCTTTAACTAAATTGAATTGGCTCAGCAAGTTTTTGAGTTCAGCTCAGTCAAAGTTCGATTCGATTAAACCTTGAACCAAGCCCTAGCTCCGCCTAATTTGACTTGATTTGTTGATTTTCTGTTTTTTAATATTTGTCTACAAAAACAATCTACATTTTCGATTTCTTAGGTATAAATTTTCTCATTGTGATCGTGATTAAAGCCAAATCATATATATATATATATATATTATATATATAATATATATATATATATATATATATATATATATATATATATATATATATGTATGTATGTATGTATGTGTATATATATATATATATATATTATATATATATATATATATATATATATATATATATATATATATATATATATATATATATATATATATATATACAAAACTCACACACACACACACACACATATATATATATATATATATATATATATACATACATTCATATATATATAATATATATTATATATATATATATCACACACACACACACACACCACACACACAACACACGCGCGCGCGCGCACACACCCACACACATATATATATATATATATATATATACATACAAATATATATATATACACACACACGCACACACACACACGTACACATATAGATATATATATATATATATATATATATATATATATATATATATATATATATATATGCGTGCGCGCGCGCACACACATATATATATATATACATACATACATACATACATACATACATACATACATATATTATATATATATATATATATATATATATATATATATATAGGTACATACATATATACATAGATACATATATATATATATACATATATATGTATATACACATATTTTTTAATGATTTAACATGTTCATAACAAGTGTTATGTCACTATTGATTATGGTTGTATATCTTCTTATATTCCTGTTTTCTAAAGGTTGTCGTCCATGCATTAATTCTCTATACTTTTTCCTCTTCTTCTAAGCATACTGTTTACTTATTTTCGACGCAAAGTTTACTAAAGGACTCATCTTTTTTCAAAAATAAAAAGTTAAATAAGGGAATCATATATGTAATATTGAAATTTAGTGTGACTTTCAATAAATGAGTTGAAATATGTTGCTTAATAATTAGCATGGAATTACTTTTGTGAAAAGCTTTTATTTATCTCAAAGAAAAATCCTTAACAAATATATCATTTTGATACAAAAAAATTCTAAGGAACTTAAATACAAACAACGACATGTATACATTAGAACAAAAAGTTGAAATCATACAACACAACCACTAAATTGGGAGTCCATCAACTGGGCCACCTAAGTCTAAAATTTTATAAATCTGACATTATCCTCTTAAACAGGCGACGCGGAACAAAGTCTCCTCACATACTCTCCCTGCAAAATCAAGGGTGTCATGGAGACTACAGAGTAGGTCGCGATATGACATACACCTTGCGAAGGGATTTGGCCACTGATACCACATATACGAGCCAACCTGAAGCGCGCAACACAACCCACTACTTGCAATCAAATAAACCCACAATTGGAAGGCCTTATTAATAGATTTTGTATGCGAGAAGCTTATAAATATAATAATTTCACCTCAAAATAACGATACGAGCGTAAGTGTCCTTACACACACATAATTGGTGTTTTACAAGCTTAGCATAGATTCACTCGAAAACTTTTCACAAATGCATTTTTTAATTATAATTTGAAATAACACATTAATTTTTTTTAACAATTGAAAGTCTCTTACACCATATAATCTATCTTGATAAATTTTATATGTAAATAATTATTTTGTATCATTGCATTGAAAGTATAGAACTCCAATATTCATGTATTTTTTTTGGGTACTAGATGCGAGTTTTTAACAGTATCATATGAGGTGGATTTCAATGGTGACTTAGTGAGTTAATATTAGTTTATAACTTTATATAATTAACATGTGCATTTATCTTCTAGAATATTTATTTTCTTTTAATAGTTTTAATTTTTAAAGCATTTATGTCTATTTTTTATTTGTCTTCCCCAATTGGTGATAATATATTTATTTAATTTGATGAGAATAAAAATAACTTTTATTTAAAATTATATATTTTTCTGATATGTTATTTCATACCTTCATCTAGGTAATTTGTTTACTATTTATAATTTATTTCTAGATTATAAATTTTTTAGCAAAGGCTTAAGATACGCATCATGCAAATTTTAAAAGAAGAATAAAACAATAAACAACATTTAAAAAAAAAAAAAATTGTGCATTGGCAAGAGTTGAAAACCTAGTTATTGTTCAATCATAGGTTTCTTAGTTTAATTTTGAATTTAGTTTTCCAAATTTTGTTTTATAATCTTTCTCTTCCTCCCCCTGTTTCTAGAAGCCATGGCTAAATGAAAATCCTGACTTTGATGAATTTGAAAACCTTTTTTGAGGCAAAAAGGAAAAAAAAAAAAAGAAAATCAAGAGCAATGTGTAAACCCAAAGTTAACCATCTTAAGTTCAATGAGTTCCAAATCTGGCTCATCCCCGATCCGGTCAAGCTTAAGCTCACCAAATTTGGGCTCGACTTGGCTCTACTTAGAGTTGATCTATCTTCTGATAACAAAATATGGATTCAAATCCGCTAGAGGCATGGGAGATTTTCCTTCTTTTTGTGCTCACCTTTCTCTTCCATGACTTCCCTCACGTTAGGATTTCTTTTGGAGTGGGGTTGTTTAACGTTCAACATGAAGAGGAACAATAAACCCCCCCCCCCCCCACCCCAGCACTTTGTGCCTGTCTATTTCTCATGTCATTTCATTTCAGTAGTCACCCTTTCACATCTCTCTCCCTCTCCTTTCTCTGTTTGTCTCATACACTGCCCCGGCAAGTTAGTGCATTTGAATTCAGCCAAAAAATACATTATTTTAATCAACTTCAATATATACAATAACATCACTATCTTTCAATGTGAATCTCACTTTTATGGAGGTTGGGGAGATCTAGATATAGACAACCTTGCCATTACCGACATTCCTATCCGTAGAGAGATTGATTCCAACTTCTATCTACAACAACTTTTATCTATTATATAAAAAAATTTAACCTATTTTAACCAACTTCAATCTATTTCAGTAAAAAATATTCACTTTAATCTATTTCTATTAATTTTAACCAATTTTATTTATTCATCAACCCATATTATTTGCCAATAAAAAGAGCATGCCATTAATATTTACCGATCTCTTTTGCCCTTTTGCTGGACAGCTAAAGGGCAAATGAACATACCACAAGTGTACTGCATCTGCATGCCACAAAAAGAACGAAGACAACAGAAAAGAAAGATTTGATGGCATTCTGAATTTGATACGGTAGAATTATTATTTAGTTGGTAGGGGCTTGAAGATTCCCCACAGCAAGTGACTGCTTTTTGGAAGTCTTTGTTTTTTCAATCATTCTATCCATTTTCTTTTTTTCATCATTTAATTGAGTGTTTTTTCCTCCTTTAATACATTCTATTAAACTACACCTATAACTTTTCAACCTGTTTGTAATTTTTAATATTCTTTTTTAATTATTTTTGTTATGCTCAGTGTCTACTAAATGAGATTAAAAGATAAATATAGAGTATTGCCCACCAAATATACACCATAACGTATCAAAAACTATAGTATAGACTATCATACCTCAAAATATGAACAAAAGTGTGTAATTGTGTATTATATTATTTGCTCGCTTATTTTAATTAGGAATAGCTAGTATTATTCACTATCATATTGAACACCGAATATATTTTATAGCTCACTTAAGACTACACACGGCTCATTAAATAAATATCATAACTTATTAAAAGAAACTAGTTTTTTACCCGTGCGTTGCACAATAACTATCACTTCTCGATTGATAAGTATAAGCATCTTGTTGTATATGTTATTATTAGTGGTATACTGTGCTGACTTTTATGGACTTGATGATAGTACCTTTTTTCTGACTTTACTTCATATGAAGTCATTTAATTATATGTACTTGAATTTTTTATATGCAGTCTATCTTTTTTAATCCTGTTAGTTAAGAAATTTTTTATTATTTTTTTATTATTTTAAGATATTATATCGTTTGACGCTGCGTGATTTTTTTTAAAGTTTAAAAGGATCATAATTTTGTGAAATAACCATATTAATGGTGGGAACAAATGAGTAAAGGAAAACCACAATATTTTTAGTAATTTAATGATGTCTTTCTTAAACTTGGACTTTATTTTTAAAAAATGCATCTTATGGTAATGTGAAATGTAATGTGTGAAAAGTTCTAATATGAAATGTTCAACAACAAATTAGATTTATTGTCTTTGCTATCGATTAGTAACATATATAATACTAAGTTAAGTTTCGATTTTTCATTTGTTCCTTACTACTTGTCATCATCGATGTGTTATTAACTACATATAATGGGTTTTTTACATGCTTGTACATTTAGTAAAAAATATAAGAGAATATTTTGTATTGATTTATGCTTACCTATAGAGATATATTTCAATTTTATATTTCTAGTATGTTTCATTTGCTTGGAGTTTTCTGCACAATATTGGAGAAATTTACTAATTGTTATTATTTTAATCTCTGATTATATTTAATTTTAAGAATCATAGTATGTCATGGTCTATGCATAATTAGAACTAACATTTTCTAGGAGTTTACTAACACTAAAAGATATATAGTGTCAACTTGTAATTTTTATTTTTTGATAATTTGTAGTAGTGAAGTTATTTCAAGTGCATATATACCATTGATAAGCTGTGGAACACTTATTTATAGATATTATTTCTTGTGTATCTTCACAGTGTTCACTGTCATATTTAATGATAAACTTTAAACTCTCTGATAAAGTCAGCTATGATACTGCAACATACAGTTTTCCATGACTGAATATGGATTTTGAAAGGTAAATCCCTACATATTTCAGTGATTGTCCTTGACTTTTACTTATAGTCATTGCATAGCAAACACAAACAAGAAATTGCCTTCTTTTTAATACGAATGGCCACTTTGTCTTCGATGAGTGTAAAAAAATTAAAGGAATTGTAACCTTCATTCTGACATTGATCGAGAAAAGAATAAGATTCTTCCTTTTTAACCAACCTACACTTATTAGAACGCATTTTCATGTCCTTCCATAACTAAGAATTATATGGGGACATAAATTTTCTTTTTGATCAAACGATGCCACAAACTTAGATGAGATACTACAAAACTAAATTCCTATTTACAGGAATCGCAAATTAAGATAAACTCTATAGTAAAATGAGTAGTCGTGGGGATAATAAGGTAATTAATTTCAAAAATAATATATAACGTTATAATTAAAGATAAGCATTAAAATAGAATAATAAGATAATTTAGCAAAGATTATAGGATATTAAAGATGGGCAGTCAAATGGAATAATAAGGTAGGTAATTTATCAATAAGAACAAATAATTAAAGATCACTTAGCACGTGTGAGACCAAAGGTTACATTCATAGGGTCATGCATGCCAATTAAAACTAATTATCATCACCAAAGGTGCGTTTTTTTTTCCTCTAGAGATTCCTAGTGGTTTAACTGTATTTATTATACATGCACTTACTTATCATATTCATTGCAGATTATTTCAATAGTTTAATGGTACCTTTAATATTATTTAATAGTGATGGTGGTCTTACCTACTATTTGAACAATTATTTGAATGAAAATAAAATTTGATTAATTATTTTCATGATCAACAAAGCATGGGAAAATTGTTGGTACTAGAACAAAAGGGCAGATAAGTCTTTGACCTTAATCTTATCTCTTTAGTGTATAATTATTTTAAAAAACCAACAAAAGAAATTATCATTTAAAAAATAAGAAAGGGAGACTAGTAGCAGATGAAGAAATTTAAGTACAATTCAAATTTAGAAAAACTTTTGACCTTTTTTTGGGGGGTAGGAGGAATATTACTAATTTATGAAGTTAGCTATGGTTTATTGTGGGAATATAGACAAACTACTCTGATATACTAATTTGCCTATTAAATTTAAATTTAAATTTGCTAAAAAAGCTAATTATACTATGTGATTTATTAGCACAAACTATAACCTCAAGTGAAATATAAACTGAATAAATCACTGAAATATTTTTTTTTAATATCATGAACATAAGTTACAAATGTTAAAAGAAAATAAATATTGTACCAACTTAAAGTAGTCGTATGCAAAACCCATAATCACATTAAGGTCCGACTGTATTTCATATTATCTAAATCTAATTATGTGATATGCTTAAGTAATTAGTGAAATAAGCAACTCAATCAGCATTCAAGTGTCAACTCATGATATATTCACTCAAAAATAAATATAATATATATATTATATATATATATATATATATATATATATATATATATATATATATATATATATATATATATATATAGATTTAGATGTTCATATGTGCTTACCTCAAAAATAATGTCCAACACACTTCAATCTTTTTCTTGATAACATTTAAATCATTTTTTTTGTTCTATATTTAAGTTTTTTAAAGACAAAATTCAATTACTAATTAGTCATAACATATGAGAAAAGTTAACATTAAATTGAATTAAAATTACATTGATAACTTATATCCATCTTAATTACATAATAGAAGACTTTTATGTTACTGTCCTACATGACATTCTTATCCTAAGTAGTATCTAGATGGCATCCTATGTGGCATTTTACGTATCGATCATACATGCATTCTATCCAACTTTTAATATATATATATATATATATATATATATATATATATATATGATGATATATGATAGTACAAGTGATTGAAACTTTTCAAATACATAATTCTTATGCATTTAAAAAATCTTGTGTTTTAGTTACCCAAAAGATATATCACAGTACATTATAATATAACTATAAAATATTGTTCACTAAACATGTATCATAGTTCACCAAAAGTCACAATGCAGCTCACTAAGAAATCGCACATCAAAATATGAATAAGAATGTATACATTCCTACTAAAATTGTATATTATATATTTGCTCACTCTTTTTTTTTTTGTTATGAACAATTGGTACTGTCGGTAAATCCTATTGATCACCAAATGTATTTCATAACTCACCAAACAACTACAATAACTCACTAAATAAATATTATAATTCACTAAAAAAAGAACAGTATAGATAATTAAAATATAATTTAACGAGCTTCAAATCTACAGTTTATTAGATAATTAGATAATTAAAATAAATAACTATTATAACTCACTAAATAAATATCATGGCTCACTTAAATAAATAAAAAAAAAATAGCTCACTAAAATGGAATAATTTATTAGATAATTTGTCATACGATATCGACTATGTATATCCAACATAGACAAATATAGTCTCTAATGTTAAAATAAAACCTAAATATCAAAAACACTAACTTGAGACACAATGATTGCACATCTTCCCACAATCTGACATAATTTCCTTGTAGATGTTGATACAAAAATCTAGCGTAGTATTCTTGAGTTAGTATTTATTCTAACATGAAAGACTATACTTGAAAGGTTGAAAGCCGTCAGATGCCCGCTTCAAAGAGCAAAACCAATCCATCTCTTTTGAATTTAAAAATACACACACGCACACACACAGAAACAGAAACAAACATAAGAGGTCTCAAAGTTGGAAAGACATACAACTTGCACAAAAGAAGTTGATAAATCCCTCAATTGAAGAGACAATAACTACAAAAACTAATAATAAGACCAAATTAAAAAGAAATTTAGATTGGGGAATGGGAAGGGGACCAGTCGGTGGCCCCGTAATTTTCGGAGTGCTTGGCAACAACAGCTGTTTGAGCAAAAATAGCTATTTGGGATAATATTAGCTGTTTTGGCCAAGTCAAACAGTCAATGGATATTTGGTAAAGAACTATTCGCAATAACTGTTTGGTTCCAAAAAGCTCTTTTTGAAAAGGCTATTCCCATTAGCATTTTAGGAAGAGCTTTTTGTTGAAATAATATAATTTTTCACAAGTTTGGAAAAATTACACCACATACCATTAAAAACTAATTCATATATAAGGGTATAAATGAAAATTAATCAACATATTTTTTTAGAAAAAGCTAGTTTTTACCAAACATTTGTTCTAAAAACGACTAATTCAAACAGCTAATATGAACAGTTAATTCAAACAGCTAATTAACAACTAACAGCTAACAGTTGTTTGTCAAATAGGGCTGAAAATGCCGAAAATTTTGCCTGTTGGATTGAGAGATTAAAATATTACAATGCTCTTGTAACTGTTAATAATCCAAAGTTTTAAGTAGGGGTGGCAATTCTTGACCCGAAAACAAACCTTTTTTAGCGCTATTATGAAAAATTACGCTCTTGCCCTTTTTAATTTGTTTTAATTTTAAGGCTAAATTACTATTTTATCCTTTTTTCTTTTTAATTTCTTTTGCTTTAGTTTATTCGTTCTCTTCGTTGATGTAATAAGTTATTTGTAAATTATTAATATTCAAGTTAGGTTGAAACCATACAGCATATTCAAAGGTGAATTTTAATAAAGCTATATTTTCTTGTATTAAATTTATTGTACTAGGTGAAAGATAATTTTATCTAGATTTATAATGATTTAATAAATTTTGTCTCAAACTTCTTGATGTTAGATCAAAAGATCATAAAAAATTCCAAGCCTAATTTACTGTATAATGTTTTAAATTAGGCAAATTAAAACTTTATCCTACTATATAGCCTCCTTCTTGATCTGTTCTTAAGTTTGATTGAAATATATTTTTATAGCTCATATTTAATTTTAATAGCATTCAGTTACAGGTAAGGATAATGTAAGGTTGCTCTTTTCAATGCAAATTTATTATTGTTGAAGTATGCAAATGTCAATACAGGTTATTAGAATAATTATGGCTAGTTATGGGTTTGCCTTTAGTAGGTAGGCCAATTTCATGGGTATGCTCTTTTAATAGGCAGGCTCTAATACCATTAACACAAGAGGTAGGCAACTTTTTGTAGCAAAATATTTAAAACTCTTTGATGAGAGATTATTAATGAATGAAAAATTGATAATATTGTTTCAAATGGTACTTTTCAAATGCAAAGACATGTTACTCCCAAAATAATAAATCAAACCACCAAAAATTCAAGAAATTATACCTTCCTTTTCGTAGAGTCTCTCCTTAAGATAGATAATCCTTTGATCTGCCACCATGCCTTCTCCTTCACAGGCCCTATTGGTCTTATTTCGATCTACAGACTCTTTATCTCACCTCAATATCCTTGAAAAGTCAAGATAAAATTTTAAGAATTTCTGAAATATTTCTTTTATTATTATGGTTTCCCAAAAAGGGAAATTTAGAATATGGTTGAGAACATAATGCTTTTTTTTTGAGTGATATATTCTTTCGTATTTATAATGCACAAAGGATAGTCCTTCCATAATTCTATAGCAGTGCTCGTGCAAAGCGATAAGGTAGTACAAAGTGACACAGTTTGAGATTCCTAAAGATAAGCATAGAGATAAGATAGTACAATAATTCAGGAAATGACAAATATTAAGATTTCTGAAGATAAGATACGGATGCTAGTTGTCAGCAAGATTTTAGCCTTACGTCTAGCTTGTCTAAGATAAAATCTTTGATGTCCTTAGTAGAGCTTGTTTTATGTCTTTTTTTTCACTAGTTCCGTAAACTTATTTCTAACAGCTGCTGGACCTTGAAAATTTTCTAGTTGTAGTTGAAAGAGAATTTTAATAGTTCGTCATCATAGTTTCTTTCTTACATCCCTTCTTTAGTAGTGAGTATATAGTTGGCTTTTCTGAGTAAACACTTCAGTCTTGAAGCATACAGGCAGTCTCCTTGACATTTGACTGCAAGAGCTTCGCTGGTTCTTCGATAGCTGATCCATAATTTGTTGAACCAAAAAGATTCAAACTTTTTAGTTGCTTCAATATTTAGTTGGAAGTGTTCTGAGATATAGCCCATTTCGATTATGCTAATGCTAGGATAGATGACGTTAGTTTCTTTATCCTTTTCAGGAGGGATAGTATGGAATTTCACAAAGATGGGGCCTTGTTTGAAAGAGTTAAGAGATTGAATTATTTCAATGAGAAAATAGGATAATTCTGTGAGTTTAAAATCTGGATAAACTAAATTAAGATATCCAAATCCATAAAATTGATAGATGTTTGCTAGATTCGCGCCTGAGCAGGCTGTTAGTCTTGCAAAGAGTGATTTTCCACCACTGTATAAGGTTTGTGGGACTTCATGGAGTTTCGAATATACTTGTTGAGTAGTTTTGTATTAACCTGAAATAAACAGGTCATAAATATCAAAAAGAACAGATTTTTTAGTCCATGTAGTTAAGTTGATAGGTCTCTTTGATAATAGTTTCACCTTTAGTTCTAATATCTCCTGTTTTCAAGAAAGGGCGAGCTTGAACTTGGCGTGGTAGTAGTTTGAGTAGTAGTTTGAATAATTGGCGATGTTTGTGGCTTTGCTAAGCTAGTAGTTGACATAGTTGATAGATTTGAAGAAGAAGGCTTTAAAGAGCCTATGGTTTTTAGCATTTCTACCAAAACTGTGTGTCCTTGCTCTAGATCCTTCTTCATATCTCTGATTATATCAGCAGTTCCTTTAAGAAGTTCTTCAATTTCTATTTGAATAGTGTCAACTGTAGCTTGTACTCCAGTTTCAAGATGCCCTAGTCCAATAAAAATAGTTTCTAGGTACTCTGTAAAGTCGATAACGACATCCTCGAGTTTTTATGAACCTCTTAATCAATGAAGAAGATAGAAGAACTTATCTTGAATTTGAAGAAAATTTTGACTTAGACAATGACAATAATCTTGATCAATTCGATACAGAATATTGATTTCACGATGAAGACTAAATAATGAGTTTCCCTCAAATCGAAGGATAACTTAAATAAGTAAACATTGAAATAAAAGAAATAAATGAAATAATTAAACATCTTGTAATACAAATGCAACTTATGAATTTAACTTTTGAAAGAATTTTAAAGCCTAAACAAAAAAAAGAACACAAACCATTAGAAATTAAATTCCCAGAAAAAAATAACTCCTAAAAGTGATAATGAGAAATATATTAGAAGATATCAAGAAAAACTCTTAAAATAAACGAAGAAACACCTCAACAAATGATTGAAAATAGGCAAGAAGAAACCTCATAATGCGAGAATATAATAAATCTATTGAAGAACTATTAAAAGAATTTCATGATCTACAAATATCTGAAATGGTAAAACAAGTAAATATGCAGTCCGGAGTGCCAACTGGTAGTGTAGGAAGCAACAATCCAAACTATGTACAAGGAGAAAGCTCAAATCCTCCATATTCTAGAGAAACTTACAAACCAAAAGCAAAAGGTCGAACATATTACAACACCAACAAACGAAAGTCAATGATTAATGAAGAGTTTACACAAAAAAATCATTTAATCCTAGAACCAGTACCATCTTTTGGATATTTCTAACTATAGATTGTGTAACTGACAAAAGAAAAGCTTTAGATATGTGGAAAGCAGCAATGATATTAAATCTAATATATGAACCAGCTTATGCTGAAGAAGACAGAGATATAAATGCTATCTATAACTTAATTATTAATTCTTTTCAAGGAATAATAGCTAACTGGTTTAATAGAATCTTCCCTGGTATTAGAAACTTAATAGAATTAGATGTAAAGCAAAACTTGGTAATTAGCATAGAAGAAGGAGTATGGGCTATGGTAAAATACCTTATAGGACAATTTAAAGGATACGAATATGTAGAAAATCAAGACAATGCAAGACTTGAAAGAAGACGAGAAGCACTATATAAATTAACCAATCTAAGAATTTGTTACTTCTGTAACTTTAAGAGTTTCTTTTGTGAATTTGACAAATATTATTATGAACTTTATGATTCTACAGAAAATCAAGAAACCCATATACAATTACTATTAAATAAATTTCTTAATCCATGAAATAGACATTTCTCTGAAAACTTTGAAGAATTTGCGAAACAACCCACAGTCTTTAAATCCGTAGCAGCAGCTCAAACGTTCGTCTTTGCCTACAAGAAATTCAAAGAAGACACATTAAAGAAGTAACTTTATGTTGTGAAGATATTAAGAACCAGGACAATATAGGTGTGAAAACTATCCCAATTATAGACCTAAATGAAAAAGAAATTTTAAAAAAGATGTCAAGAAAACTGCTCATAGAGGGGTACCAAAGAAACATTTTTCTAAAAGGAAGAATCTAAAGCCTAAGAAAATAAAAACTGATAAAACAAAAATCAAAAAATCTGTTAATAAACCACAAAAAAGGAGTAAGCATTTTAGACACAAAAAAATATCTCAAGAAAATTTTAATCCAGAAAATAGATATTATAAAAGAAATAAAAAGCCTACAGCATGTCAATGTTGGAATTATGGAGAAATTAGACATAAATCTATAGATTGTAATAACAGAAAAGCTAATATATTAAAATTATTTTCTGAAGAATTTGAACAAATACAAGAATAACTTTACCTCATAAACTCTAATGAATGTGATGTAGTTACTAGTTGCTATGAGTCTATTAGCTCAGAAGAAGAAACAAAAACATCTGAAATAGAAAGTTATTCAGATATAGAAAATGAGTACTGAAGAAATAGATACAATATAGCAACAGGAACAAGAAAACAATGAAAACTATACAGGAGTAATTACCTTTAAGCAAAAACTGTAGTCAAAAATAATAGCAATGTACAGATTTATCTTTGAAGGAGCTAAGAAAGTTCATGAAGAAATTAGATGATTTCTTAACAAGAAAATCAATAAGATATTTTAAATTATATACAGTTGAACAATCTATTAATGTTCAACACTTACAAGGAAATATTAGACTAAGATTAATGACCCAAGACATAATTGGAAAATTTCTAGATGGAATTCCCAGAAAAGATCGAGACTTAATTAAATATGTTCATCTACCAGGAATACAAATTGTAATAAAGGAATTTTTTTAAGAAGGTATCAGGTCACCTATTATTCTATCACTTCATGGTCAAAGATTTAGAAATATACAAAATAGTCATCTAGGAACTTTGCAAGGTAACCTCATTTATAAAAAATTAATCTTCGAATATTATCCAAATTACTCTGTTAAGTAAAAATATTGAAGATACTCTTAATTTATAATTTAAACTTTTAACTGACATAGGATTACAATCAGAAAATGATGCATTATCATTATATTACCGAGGATTGTACATTTTCTCTAATACTAATTTCCCAGTAAAAGAAATAAGACAAACTGAAAAAGTAATAATAGACTCTATCTTTCAACAGTAAGCACTGTTATTTCACCTCCTATGCAAGAAGCAAGATTACCTGTATTAACTGACTTTCAATTAGTAGTAGAAGAAGAAGCTTCTAGTGGTTATAAAGCACCGCGACTCTCATATACGGAAAAAGGAATGAGAATGATAAATCAACCAACTTTATCTAAAAGTTTTAGCATGACTAGAATGCCTAAATGCATTAGAGCAAACTCTAGTAATTTAACTTATAAAGTTAAGTTAGAATATTTTAACTGTCAAACATGGAAAGAAAATAAAGTCTGAATATAACTTTGTTACTTGCGATGGAAGAAAATCTACTCTTAATCAGAAATCTAAAATAATGATGAAAACTCCTAGTTCTATTATTTTAGAATACGAATGTTATATTGATCATTCTATCAATAATGAATACTACATATTTTACTAGCAATGAATTTTTTAAATTATTTCACTACTTATGATATAAAACCTACTCAAATCATTTTAGTTGATAAACAAAGTACTATTACTCTTGACAGATTATGAAGCAATTACAATTTTCCATTCTCACTTACATTGATATAACAGTTAAAAAAACTAATATAACAACTGCCGCCTTAATAGATGCTACTCCGAGATAACCTTTTTTCAAGATTTTTTACTCCCAAAATGGGACAAACTCCCATCTGATCGAAAAATTAAAATTAAGGGAGTTCATCCTCTTATCACCTCTTTAGAATTAATCCAAAGCAATGTATCCATTATACTTGGAAACAAAATTCTTAATATTCTTCTATTCTTACAATACAACTCAGGATATGATATTCTGCTAAGAAATGATCTTCTTAAACAATTTGCTAAATTTACACAAACTCCATATACTGTATATCTTACTACAAAATGTGGACACACATTAAAAACACCAACCCTAAAACACCCTTATAGAGTACGCGCGAAGCAAGGTGAATAGGGATATGAACAAATTATACTTTCAGCACAACTACAACTACAAAAACCCAATTTTCAAGTTAATATAATAAAAAAAGAAAATTTAATTAATAAATTAAAGCAGATTTATTATGAGAATCCTTTGCAATTTTGGAAACTTGAACATCCTAGAGCTAAAATAGAGTTAACTCAAGAAGTTTATATTAAAGGAAAACTAATGCTCTATACCCCTAAAGATATAAAAGAATTGTCTATACAAATCAAAGAATTATTAGAAAAATGATTAATACATCTATCAAAAGGAAGTTATTCTTCACCAGCTTTTATGGTTATGAATGAAGTTGAAAAAAGAAGAAATAAAGCCAGAAAGATTATAAATTATAAAAAACTTAACCAATTTATAAAAACAGACAATTATTTCTTACCTAATAAAGAAGTCTTAATTAATCTTATAAAAAATAAAAAATACTTTTCAAAATTTGACTGTAACTCAGAATTTTGTCAAATTAAAATGGAAGAAGATAGTATTAGATATGCAAGTTTTAGTACACCTCAAGGATTTTATAAATGAATAGTAATGCTATTTGGACTTAAAGATGCATCTAGAATATTTCAAAGATGCATGGACGATGCTTTTAAAAATTTAAACTCATTTCTGGACATCTATGTTGATGATATCTTAATCAGCTCTACAACTCTAGAAGAACATCGAAATTATTTACAAATATTTGCAGAAACTGTTGTAAAAGAAGGTACATGTCTTAGCGAGAAAAAGCTACTATTGAACCAAACAAAAATCTATTTTTTAGAATTTGAACTAGGATCTAATGGTATTTCTTTACAAGCACATATTTCAAGAAAAAAAATAGAATATCCTGATGAACTAAGAACCCAAAAACAAGTTCAAGAATTTTTTGGTACTACTTAATTATGCCAACTCTTATATTCTGAATCTAGCAAGAAAAAAGAAAGATCTACAAAGTTTGCTAAGAAAAAATGATACCAAAAGATGGAGTGAACATCATGCTCAAATTGTAAAAAGCTTAAAGGAAGAATGTAAAAATCTAACCCAACTCAAACTACCAAAACCTGAAGATAATTTGATTATGCAAACTAATGCTTCTGATAAGGTTTGGTTTGCAGTATCAAGAGCAGATTCGAGGAATTAAAAAATGGAGATTGTTTCTTTTACCTAAGTAATTTAAAGTATTAACTGATAATAAAGCAGCTACTACTTTTGTTAAGCAAATTCTAGATAATGGTCTGCATATGAGAAAGTTTCATAGATGAGAAACCTTTTTATCTCAATTTAACACTGTTTATGAGCATATTTCATGAAATAAAAACTTCCTTACAGATTATCTAAGAGGAGAAGTAGATTATCTTCATAATGGTGAGCTCAGAAAGGCTTAAGGAACTCGAAGATATCATCATCGACTTCAACGAGTATCTAGAAACTGTTTCTATTGGACTAGAGCATCTTGAAACGGGAGTATAAGCTATAGATGACAATATTTGAATAGAAATGGAAGAACTTTCTAAAGGAATTGCTGATATAATTGGAGATGTGAAGAAGGATCTTGAGCAAGGACGCACAGTTGTGGCAGAAATGCTAAAAACCATTGGCTCTTCAAAGCCATCCTCTTCAAATCTATCAACTATGTCAATTACTAGCTCAGCGAAGCCACAAACTTCGCCAACTATTCAAACTACTACTCAAACTACTACTGAGCCAAGTTCAAGCTCCACCTTTCTCGAAAAAAGAGAAGGAGATATTAGAACTAAAGATGAAACTATTATCAAAGAGGCCTATCAACTTAACTACACAGACTAAAAAATCTGTTCCTTTTGATATTTATGACCCATTTATTTCAAGTTATTACAGAACAACTCAACAAGTATACTGGAAACTCATGAAGTCCCACAAACCTTTTACAGTGGTGGAAAATCACTCTTTATAAGACTAACAACCTGGTCAGGTGCGAATCCAGCAAATACAATCAATTTTATGAATTTGGGTGCCTTGATTTCGTTTATCTAGGTTTTAAACTCACAGAATTATCCCGTTTTCCTGTTAAAATAATTCAAACTCTTAAATCTTTCAAACAAGGCCCCATCTTTGTGAAATTCCATACTATCCCTCTTGAAAAAGATGAAGAAACTAACGTCATCTATCCTAGCATTAGCATAACCCAAGTGGGCTATATCTCATAGCACTTCCAATTAAATATTGAAGCAGCTAAAAAGTTTGAATCTTTCTAGTTCAATGAATCATGGATCAACTATCGAAGAACCAGCGGAGCTCTTGCAGTCAAATGTCAAGGAGACCGCCTGAATGCTTCAGGACTGAAGTGTGTACTCAGAAAAGCCAGCTCTATACTCATTACTAAAGAATGGATGCAAGAAGGAAACTATGATAATGAACTATTAAAATTTCTCTTCCAACTAGAACTAGAAATTTTTCAAGGTTCAGCAGCTATCAAAAATAATTTTGGGAAACTAGTGAAAAAAGAAGACATAAAACAAGCTCTACTAAGGCCCTGTTCTCTTCGACTTATTTTTTGAAGAATAAGTTCAGATAAGTTCAATTTAGAATAAGTTCAGAGTTAGTTTTATTAATAAGTTCAGAATCAGTTGGTAATAAGTTCAGCAAATAAGTTCAAAATTCATCAAAAGTTTAGAAAATAATTACCAATTAATCGCACATTATAGCCTTAATTATTTACATTTCTGACTGAAGTATTATGTTATTTACATCAATAAAAACTTTCATTTCCACCCACCGTACATTCTGACAACAACCATACAACAAAATAATAACCTTTTAAAAAAAAGAACATTCATTAATAATGATGATGATGATAATAATAATAATAACAGCAACAATAACAAAAACAACAACAATAATAATAATGATGATGATGATGATGATGGTGATGATGATGATAATAATAATGATAACCTTCTAAAAAAAACAACAACAATAATAATAAAGAAATTATCATTAATTATCCCCAAAATAAGTTCGGAATAAGTTAACAATAAGTTCAGCAAATAAGTTCAGAATAAGTTCAGATAGTTTATCCAAATAACGTTCAAAATAAGTTCAGATAAGTTAACTTCAGAATAAGTTCAGTCAAAATAATGTGAAGAGAATAGGACCTAAGGACGGCAAAGATTTTATCTCAGACAGGCTAGATGTAAGGCTAAGATCTTGCTGACAACTAGCATCCTTATCTTGTCTTTAGAAATCTCAATATTTGTCATTTTCTGAATTATTGTACTATCTTATCTCTAAGCTTATCTTTGAAAATCTCAAACTTTGTCACTTTGTACTACTTTATCTTTGTACGAGCACTATTGTAGAAGCATGGAAGGACTATCCTTTATGCATTATAAATATGTAACTTCTTAGAAGTACGAGGAAGAGATTTTTTGAGGGAAGAATATATCACTAAAAAAAAGCATTCTATTCTCAACCATGTTCTAAATTTCCCTTTTTGGGAAAACCATATAATAATAAAAGAACTATTTCATAAATTCTTAAAATTTTATCTTTACTTTTCAAGGATCTTGAGGTGAGAAAAAGAGTCTGTAGATCGAAGTATGACCAATAAGGCCCGTGAAGGAGAAGGGCGTGGTGGCAGATCGAAGGATTACCTATCTCAAGGAGAGACTCTATGAAAAGGAAGGTATAATTTCTTGAATTTTTGGTAGTTCGATTTATTATTTTGAAAGTACCATGTCTTTGCATTTGAAACAGTGCCTTTTGAAACAGTATTATCTATTTTTCATTCATTAATAATCTTTCATCAAAGAGTCTTAAACCTTTTTCTACAAAAAGTTCCCAACCCCTTATATTAATGACATCAGAGCCTACCTATTAAAAGAGTCTACATGTTAAAAGAGCCTACCTACTAAATTAGCAAAGCTACGAAATTGACCTACCTACTAAAGACAAACCCATAACTAGCCGTAATTATTCGGATAACTTGTACTGGCATTTGCATATTTCAACCAAAAATAAATTTGCATTGAAAAGAGCAACCTTACCTTATCCTTACCCTTAACTGAATGCCATTAAAATTAAATATGAGCTATAAAAATATATTACAATGAAACTCAAGAATAGATCGAGAAGGAGGCTACATAGCAGGATAAAGCTTTAATTTGCCTAACTTAAAACATTATACAGTAAATCAAACTTGAAATTTTTTAAGATCTTTTGATCTAACACCAAAAAGTATAAGACAAAATTTATTAAATCATTATAAATCTAGATAAAATTATCTTTCACCTATTACAATGAATTTAATACAAGATAATATAGTTTTATTAGAATTCACCTTTGAATATACTGTATTGTTTCAAACCTAACTTGAATATTAATGATTCGCAAATAACTTATTACACCGACGGAGAAAACGAATAAAACAAAAGCAAAAGACATTCAAAAGAAAAAGGGCAAAATAGTAACTTAGCTTTAAAATTAAAACAAATTAAAAAGGACAAGAGCATAATTTTCCATAATAGCGCAAAAAAAGCTTTGTTTTCGGGTCGAGAATTGTCAGCCCTAGTTTTAAGTATAAATTAGAAACTTGATTTGAGAGGTAGGGGAAAGCGGAAGTTGTTCAATACTAACACAAGTAGGGATGACAGTACAGTCCGAATTCAATACAAATCCGATCCGATATGAGATAAAACGATCTGATTCGAATTCAATAGAAAATAATTTGATTAGGAGTCCGATAAAAATAATCCGAATCCGACTTCAATCTAAGCGGATATGGAGGAGAGTCCATCCAATCCGATTAACATCCGCTCCGATATCTTTTTTTAATAATTTTAACCTTTTTTTGAAGATAGAAAAATCTTAATATGATAACCTTCAAAAAATGCGCATAAGGTTCGCACTCTATATGAAGTATACTCTTCTTTCTTAGTTAATTTTCTCTTCTCTCCCAATCTTTTTCTCGCTCTCTCATCTTGATCAATCAAAGTTGTACTTTCTCCCTTTTCTTCCAACTGTTGTACTATTCTCTATCCCTTTCACTCTAATGTAAATTTGCATTATCTTTTTCCAACACTTTTTACTTTAACATATTGAATTAATATAAAAAATTATTTGACATTAAAGAGGTATTTAATATTGCACTTACAAGTGAGCAAAAGTAAGGTTGGAAATAAAAAATTGTGCAAATATTTAATAAAAATATATAATCGGATTATATCGGATTATATCCGGATTTAATCTGTTCTGAAACTAGCCTGAATCTGATTTAACATCTGATCCAACAGAGTCGGATGTAGATTGGATTTTCAAATCTGATCATTAATTGAATCAGATTTGAATGTCTACACATCTGATCTGAATCTAACCTGTTGTCATCCCTAAATATAAGGAAGCAAAAACTATTATTACTGATTTACTACCACAACTTCCTTTTAAAAAAAAAAAACAAACAAAAGGAACAAACACTATTAAAAAGGAGGAAAGGCCATGGGGCTTCTCACGAGGATCTAATATATTGGACAGCCATTAAATATAGCCCATCCCAAATAAAGATATTTGTACGTCCTCGATTATGTGCCCCTCCTAGGACCCCCCACCTCCTGGGCTGCCTGGGGCCTCGGCCCATAGCTTACGATGTCCATTGTGTACACTCTGTACCCTCTTCTCTCATCAATTTTCTCAAAGTCATAAAATTTTTAGAAAAAAGGTTGTTTATATATTTGTTCATGTGTTATTCATTTATTTATGGATAAGAAAGTTGATTTCTTTACTACTTTATGAACTTCCGCTTCATAAAAGATTACATCAAATGTTATCTCCTCCTCTTGATTGTATCACAGCACTCTATGCATACACACACATAGCTCTACTCATTAATACATGTAGTAGTAGTAATAGAGTACTACTCGCAGTAGCAATAAGGTCATATTTGGAATGGGGAAAAAATACGAAGAAAAAGAAAGTGGATGACGATCACTTTTTTTTGTTGGCCCTTTTGTTTGGTTTTAGCAAAATAGGAAAGAAAGATAAATAACTAAATGAATAGAAAAAGAGATCTTTCCCACAACTCAAGAAATCACTGCCTGCATTCTCATCCATCTCTCTCTGTGTTCCCCACAAACCTCCTAATTCTCAAATTTTTTTGTGTAACTCGTCCCTTGTTTTTTTGGCAATTAATTCTAATTTCTTCAAATTGATCAAAGCCAGAATTGATTTTACCAAATTTTCTCGAATTTAAACGGAGATTGTGATATAGAACTCAAATCTTCTCTTTCTCACTCTCAAGATTCATGAATGTGATTTCACAATGAAAAAAGAAAGGAGCCATTGCCGTAGAAGGCTTCGACGTGCCCTTTCTTGGCTTGAGACAAGCCTCATTCTACCCAATCAATAAGTGATTTAGCTGTTGAAGATTGCCGGAGGCTCGCTCGAAACAAGTGTTCATCGTAAACCATAGCTGAGCTTCATCGGGCTCAATGGCAAACAACTTCGTTCCACTCTCCATTCAGTTTGGGAAGGAAAATATGATTCACCTAATCAATTAAACTTTTCATCATATTTTCCATCAAACTCTTTTTCTTCCTTTTTTTCTTCAATTCAAACAAAGAGTGTGATTTAGTAGTATGTGCCTCACCCAAACCTGGGAGTTAGGAACTCGTGTACACACGCACATATATATGTATTAGTTAACGTATAATTGAATTTACAAAATTAGCCCCATCTCTATTACACCTCTCAGTTTGTTAGGGAGTTGACAAACATATAGATTGGCTCTGAAAAATAAAAACTGACTAGAAGACAATCCTTAAGTAAAAATGTCTGCAAATTGAAGCCTAGTAGGAACATAACGAACTACAAGATCACCATGAGCAAATAATCACGAACGAAATGGTAGTCAGCCGCGATATGTGTGCCAGGTTCATGATGAACAGGATTTGTCGTGAGGTGTGTGGCACTGATATTGTCACACAACACCTCAGTTGGAGCCAGGATAGCAAAACCCACATCATGAAGCAACCTGGGTATCCAAACAGTTTTAGTTAAAGCATAGGCAACAACACGATATTTAGCTTTAGTGGAAGACTTAGAGACTGTAGGTTGTTTCTTCAAGCGATAAGCAATAAGATTGGAACCAAAGAAAACAGCATAACCCGTAGTGGACTGACAAGAATTCTTGAATCCAACCCAATTAGCATCGGAGTAAGCAACACTAATAGAGGAAACAGCCACAAGACGAAGCATAATACCATCAGTGAGCGTGCCCAATAAGTACCTGAAAATACACTTAACAACAAAAAGATAAATAGTGCAGGGGGCATGCATGAACTGAGAAACTATATGAGCTGCATATGCGACATTGGGCTGAGTCATGGTCAAATATTACAATGTTCCTACCATGCTTTGTACTCGGTGGAATCAGTAACTCATCATCTAAGAGGGTGGGAGAGGTCCTAGCAACCATAGGAATGCAAACAAGTTCGCAGGTATGAAGATGGAATTTCCAAAGGAGATCAAAGGTATATTTATATTGAGAAAGAAACAAACCTGCTAACAAGTGGGACATTTGCACACCCAAGAAAAAATGAAGGTCCCCTAGATCTTTCATAGCAAAATGACGGGAGAGAAGAGTAATGAATGAAAATAGGAGAGGGAAAGAGCTACCTATTAGGATAATATCGTCAACATAGAGACGTAACACGAGAATATGAGTGTCAGAGTGAAGAGTAAACATGAAGCGATCAAGCTGGCTACAAGCAAAACCATGTATGAGTAAGAAATTACTGAAGCAACAAAACCAAGCTTGGGGAGCTATCTTCAAACCATATATAGCTTTCTTAAGACGACACGCATGACGTGGAAATGAGGGCTCCATGAAACCAGAGGCTGACACATGTATACTTGCTCTGGAAGAATGCCATGAAGAAATGTATTCTTAACATCAAGTTGACGAATAGACCACTTATGAGTAACGACAAGTGATAAAACAAGCCGAATGATAGTAGGATAGACTATAGGAGAAAAAGTTTCATGAAAATCAATACATATCTGTTGATGATTATCTGCAGCAAGCAATCTAGCTTTATAACATTTCACAGTGCCATCAGACTTATATTTGATCTTGTAGACCCATTTACCGGCCACTAAATTCTGATGAGAACGATATAGAACTAACCCCCATGTATAATTGGAAATTAGAGCATAAACTCCTCACTTATAGTGTCCTACCACTAGGGATGTTTAACAGCTTCTCGAAACGCAGAAGGTTCTGACTCAGAACTACTAACAACAAGGGACAAAATGTGATGGGGCTTGGAAATGCCCAACTTAGATTGACCTAATCTACATAGGATGAACGTTATAGGAGACAACATACATGGTGGAAGACTCGGGGTGACGAAGACTCAAGGGACACAGGTACGGGTGACACAGAAGACCTAGATAGAATAGGACTTGAGGGGCACACACCGAGGCACTTATAGGAGACTCAGATGAACTGGCTCCAACCGAGATTTCAGGTTAATTTCAGGTTCGGGCCGAGAAAATCGTGTTAAAATCCAAAATTTTCGGGAGGGTTCGGATCAATTCAGTTTTTGCCAGGTCTATAAATAATTGAGTGGTTTATGCCCTTAACTCTACAATTACTCTTGCATTTCACGTGTTTTATGAGTATTGTGCATATTTTGGCCATGTGAAGCCAAGGTATCCATGAAAAACGATGATTTAAAGGCCACTTGGAATTAAAGATGGAAGCAAAAGAGGCTCACAGACACCCCAATGAGCATTCTATCGCTAGTACCATGGTGTAGGTGGTTTTAGGATGAACTACGAGAAAAGCCAAAAAAAAGTTGATCGAGGCAGAGCCTATCAAGGCCACGGCCAAGCCGTGGTGGCTAGGAGTGGTACCGGGGCGGGTTTAGCCATACCCTCACCTATACTCATTTTCAAAATTAATACCCATATCCATCGGGTGTTGTAAAGCTATACCCATATGCATACCCACTGAGTATAGTGGGGTATGCGGTTTTTATTCGGGTACGTATAGACAAAAAAGAATTAAACCCATTTTGTACCCATATTCGACATCAAACAGCTAATATGTCACATTAACCCCAAGCTGCTAACAATGTATCATATCACATCGAATGTAACTAAAAGTTTGCCAATCAAAGCAATAAATTAGCACTTAACAATTACCGTTTCTAACAAAATGTCTCACCGAAATCTTGAATACCATACAACTCAAAGCAATTAGCAAAATATCTACGTATAAGCAACAAATTAGAATTTTAAACAAACATATACCAATTTTATATGTGGTGGATATGGGGCAGGTACGGAGCAGGTATTAATAAAATGAGTATTGGGTGGGCATGTGGCGGATAGGACTTATACTCATACCCATACCCATACCCATTTTAGCAATACTTGCCCCATGCCTATTTTTTTTCCATTTTCATCACCCATACTCATATCCATTGAGGCGGATTTTGTGGATTCTAAGCAGCTACTGGTTTTTTTGCCGGCCCTCGTGGTGGCAGCCGCAATCAAGTCGTGACACTTTGGTTCTAGCTTTTTTTTTTTTTTTTTTTTTTTGGGGTTACTTTGGATGACAGGTTTTTGCTATTTAAGGCCTAATTTCAAACGTTCTAGCCATCCATCCATCACCGCTACTATCTTCCTCGATCCACCATTACAGAGCTTGAAAGAAGACGAAGCAATGATCGAGCGAAGTTCGAAGAATTTCGGTTGTCGATTAAGAGATCGCCGACCGAACTTCAAGAATAAGCTTTTCTTTTCTTCTTTTTTCCCATTTCTCTCTCCTGGATTAGATTATGCTTTAAAAGATGTTTATTTTATTGATTTCAAACATGCATGAGTAATTTATTTCATCTAACGGGTTGCTAAAGCTAACTGATGTTGGCAATGTCACTAGTTGAACTTTATTGTGCTTGGATCTTGCTTGGTTATTTCAATTTATTATGAGTTTTTTGGCCAATTTCTTGTTTGTGTATTAGATATTTGATCGAAGCACTGATAGGTAAAGATTAATTTTTGCTGCAAAGATTAAACTCAGCCGTATAATTGCTTGAGAAATGGTTGTGAATCATGAGACCTTGTGATAATCATGCACTTAAACTTGATTGAATTAAAATATAATGAGAATTGGAGATTTGTTCAAACTCGATTTTGAAAGGAAGTTGTGAATTTATACAAATTGTTGACTTTTGAATCAACTGGCAAAGTGACAAAGCATTTGTTTGACTACATAGATTGGCATATCGACAAGTAAAGCTGCCCGGGATGCTTTAGTCATTTAAGTAAGACCAAGTTTTTTTATCGCTTTGTTTACTTAAATTCAAATCCAAACTTACGATTGCACTTAGCAAATGCCAACGGCATAAATTGATAGTTCAATTTAATCTCCTTGAGAATGACCTTGACACGCTACAACACGCTTCCGACGATCACTATGTTTTTTCAACAATACCTAAGTAGTAGATGTCGAGAGGTAAGGCTGATCCTCAGGTGATGGAATATGGATATGTTTTATCTATTGAACAACATGTGGATCTTTGCAAACCATTTTCAAACTTAGATGTGAAGCTCTAAATCTTCAGGTCCTTTTGCTTTTAGCAGTAGTTTTCTTTAAAGCTTGCTAGAAAAAGGTGGGTCCTCTGGTATGTGAACCAACGTATGATTTCTTCTCTAAATGCAAGCTACTTAAAAACTACAATGCTAAGGCTCAAAATCATGTCACTACCTCGGAGTTTAGACCCATTTCGTGACGTAATATAGTCGACAAATGTATCTCTATACTTATTTGTCTAAGGCTCAAAGAGGTACTACTAGGCTAGTTGAACAGAATCAAGGGGGGAGCTTACGACGTTGTGCTATCCTAGGAGATTGCAACGGGTTACTAATGTATATGACGAACAAAAAAATTCTTAAAAACCTTATGACTCATTTCAATGGGAGTTTGTAGACCTAGCAAAACTTACCTCAGACCTGAAACCCGCACCGTACAAGCCAGATCCATACCCCAACCGACATCTGAAATATGTCCACGCAAAAGTGAACCCAAAACTCAAATTGACCTGAACCAAACCATACCCGACCTGAAATTTTCTACAAAGTTGCTTACTTTTGCAAGACAAACGTATTGGACCAAAAACCGATTGACCGAAAATTGACCAGAACCGAAGTTCACCCGATCCAAATTCAAACCGACCCGAAATATTACCTAACATGAAACATGACCCAACCCAAACTTAACCCGATCCGTACCTGAATCGAATGACCCATTTGTCAGGTTTAGGAGTTTGTTAGAGAGATGCTGTTAAGGTTCACATTTCCTCCGATTTTTGTGCACCGAATGATAACTTGCATCAGTTCAACCTCTTTTTTACTAAACCTCAATTGAGGGAGACATGAATCCTTGAAGAGAGAGAGAGAGATTTTTGAAACAAGGGGACCCTATCTCTCCTTTGTTGTCTATTCTAAGAGTGTTGTATTTGTCCAGGCTGTTGAAGAAGCCCCTGGAGCCAGTGTTTAAATTTCACGCTAAACACAGGACCTTGAAGCTAGCTCATCTAATATTTGCAAAAGACTTAGACTACATTTGGGCCTTGAAAAATTTGATAGAAAGAAAAAAAAAATTGAGAAAGTTACTTTTTTTTCTTATATTTGGTTTAGAGAAAATCACAAAGAAAAAAAATATGGAGGAAAGTTAGATGAAAAAATTATTAGAAATACGTAACAAAATTTTCCTCATAAAATTGTGAGTTAAGTTTGAGAAAAATTTTCAACCTCCTCCAACATCACATTGCTAAGATGACACCAACATGATTCAAGTAGTTCATCAATATTCAAATTTCTTATCCAAATTCTTGTATTTTTTCCTCAATCTAAACAAGAGGGGAAAAAAAAACTCATTTTCTCCCTATATTTTTTTCCTTCACATTTTTTTCCTTCAGTTTTTCTTTCCATCAAATTTTCTAAGGATCAAACGGAGCCTTAATAATCATGTTCTATGCATGTAATAAACAGTCTATCCAATGTATTAGAGTTTTCAAGGTGTTCTCTAATACTACAAACCTCAGAACAAATTCGAGCAAATCTCTGGCAGCATGTGGGTCATAGAAATAACTGTTGGTCTTGCAGAAGATCTGCTCCCTTTCAAATATCTGGGCATACTAACCACTGATGCTAGATTGACCAGGTTAGAATGCAGCTATGGAAAAAATGACAATGAAAATCGAGCAGTGTCATCCAGACATACACCATATACTGGTACAGTGGTGCCCCTAAATTTTGTTTTGATGGGAATATTTGGTTTTTGGGCTTCTGCTTTTATACTTCCACAAGAAATGATTCGGCGGAGTACTAATATTTGAAGAAACTAGCCATCAGCGGCTAATGCAGCGTGTATGGAATGCTAGAACAAGGCTAACGGCGCAATGCTTGCATGGAACGCGACATTGAACAAAGATATTCTTTGGGTAAAATTGGTGCATGGTCATTACTTGAGGAGGACGGGCTGGTGGAATTGAAGGAAGATTTGCACTGTTAGAGATTGGTTTAATATGAGGATGCAAGAATGGCAGGAATTGGTGCTGGGAGAATGGAAATATAGGAGCTTGTTAGGTACAAAATGGATATTTGTGGAGCTTAAATGTATCTCGTAAGGTGTCATCCAGACTTTGGAAGGAAAGATTCACATCCCTTGACAAATTCATAACATTATCAAGGTATCCATACTTGGAGAGATCAAGACATCCAAATTTCCATCATGTTTTCACAAAGATAAACATGGCAGCAAAATAGCCGGCTAAATACGGTCATTCCGTTACTACCTCATTTTTATCTGATATGTGTTTTTCACTAGCTAGTTGAGCAAATTTAGTTGATGACATAGTTGGACACACTCTTATGAGAAGAGACGCCTAACATTGTTATTATCTCTTCTTTTTACCCTTGTTAAAAAGGCAAAAATGTATCTCATAAGGTTGGATGGACTAGGATTGTTTGGAATAGAGCCAACATACTCTTAAGCATTCTTTTACAGTGTGGCCGGCAATGCATAAAAGACTTCCTGCGCTGAGTTGGTCATGATCAAATTTAATCCCCAATTGGACTGCAGAGAGGCTGAAATAGCGTTGATGACTGGCAACAGAAATTACTCCACACAACCGCTCAAAAAAACAATAGATCTTTACCGCTGAAGCTACTGTCATTTAAAGTACATAGATTAAAAGGAATAACATCATCTTCAGAAAAACAAACGCTGAATTGGGAGGATGTGGTGAAAAGAGTTCAAGAACAAATCAAGCAAAGAGTTTTTTATCTTAGCGAAAATATTACAAGAAACTTGAAAATTTACATCGATATGATTGTACATAGAACTACTAGAGATTACGAGGGTATGTCCTCGATACATAGATATAGAAATTTGATGTAATCCCTTGAGGGAAACTTTTGACGGTGGTAATGATTAATAAAGATAATTAACTACGTACAAAAAATAATAATAATCATCATCATCATGTAATGCTCACTAAACATATTACAAATTCTCAATAAACATAGCACCAACATTCGCCAATATATACATGTTGATTCACCTTTGACGTCTTAATCTAGTGATTACAACTGAAACACTGGACACATTAGGTCTCAACTTCGATTCCCCCTCTTATATTGTATTGTAACTGTATTTATATTGTCCCCCTCCTGTATTGTATTATAATTGTATTTATATTGTATTATCTTTTGTGGCTCATTTGGACCACTTTCTCCCCCCCCCCTCAAAAAAAAAAAAAGAAGAGAGAGAGGAGAACCCTTACCATAGTACCATATGCTTGTCAATGTCATATACACTAGCAACCTTTTTTCCCGTTTGTTTTTTTATTTTAATTAACATTTTTTTACTTTTATTCTTCACATGCAAAACTACAATAATGAGGGACTTCTAAATTTGGGGTTTTAATATTATTCCATGCAAACGCAGAGGAAAAAATTAATTGAAAAAATTACGAAACATTAGACAAAAGTAACCTTCTATTCTCATTTCTACATGTTAGTGGGCATTACTATACATTTAGCAAGCATAATTGCAAAATTTCATGTGTATTAATATACAGTGAACATTGTTATATGTTTCCATAGGCAGGGTGATGTATATCATACACCCAAAAGTGTATACTTCTACACGCCATATATATATATATATATATATATATATATTCCTAACGTGTACCTGTTAAATAGAAAATTTTTAATATGTGATGCTAACGTGACTTATAAGAATTTAGTACTACTAAGAATATGATATAGACTTTGTATAAGCAGATCTCTTGACCATGCACATTTATTATTGTTTGGTTGAATCTAACACCGCCCACAATCAACAAACCCCCACAAATTAGACAATGCTTTTTGATAATTGCTATTAGTGTATATATCAGTATATTCAAATTCGGATTCATACCACTGCTGCTGCTGCTTTCAAAAAGAAAACAAATAATTAAGGACCACAATTTCGAGCTGGTGGATTAGAGCATCTTTGCTTCCCTTTGCACGGCTTCTCTTCCCACAGGAAAAAAGTAAAGGCCCTGCTCAATTAAAATTCGGTATATTCATTCTTATGGGTTATGATCGTCTCTGTTTTTGATCCAGAAATTTTGATTCCGTGTTTGCTGTATATATCTTTTTCCCCCAGACACATATTATATGCCTAACTGCTTTCTGCCAATTTTTTTTTTGTTCTTTATTGCAACTTTAAAGCAGCAGAATTTCTTAGAACAAACCTGCAGTTATGTGCAGCATACCGGTATGTGTTCAGACAGATCAGAGCCATCCGTTCTGCTGATTAAGACAATCACAAGTTCATCACCATCAATAAGGACTTTACAGTGTGCCTGTCCACAGAGGATCAAGAGTGGGTCAAATCTCCTGAAATTTCTTAAGGGCTAATTAAACTTATTTTCAAACATCACATAAAGCTTCAGCTGCCACCATTACCCAAACTTTTTTCCATCTAAAAAGCACCAATCTTTGGTCCACTTACCCTCTCTCTCAATCAAAAAAGCTCTTTACCTCCTTTTCTTTTGTCTGATCCCACCTTCCCATTATATTTCAACTTCTCAGACATTACCTACCTTCATTCTTCCTTCATTTTTTCATGCTTTTTCAGAAGAGATTTAATCTCAGAAATCAGAACACAACCCAAGTTGAAGGTTCTAAATAGGTTACTCTTTTATCTTCCCCCTTAGAATCAACATCGCTTTGATATTGACCCCAAAAGAGAGCCTTTGACACCATGTCTAATCTCTCAGGAAACATAAATTCTCTTCCACCACCTCCTTCTCAACATCTTCGACACAGTACACCAACTCCTCCCACTCCCCTTTCCATATCATCAAGGCAAACTATGAATCACAAAAGCCCAAGGGTGAGCTACTCACCGGCAATCCTTGCAAAGCAACTAAGCAAGGACCCGCTTCTTCACCATCCTCGCCCAACCCACCCCTTAGTTTGGTGCAGTGCAATCATATGCTTGGTGTTCTGCCTACTCCTCATCTTTTTTGGGGTTGCTACTCTCATAGTTTTCCTGGTCATTAAGCCAAAATACCCATCATTTGATATCACTAATGCGAGCCTAAATGCCATCTACTTTGATTCCCCTGAAAATTTCAATGGGTACTTCACCTTGCTGGCGAACTTTACCAACTCAAATAGGAAAATGAAGATCAGATATGATTACCTGGATGTGGAGCTCTACTTTGGTGATAGGCTGATTGCAACTCAAGCCCTGGAGCCGTTCAGTCAAAGGCCAGGAGAAGTAAGGTTGGAAGTGGTTCACTTGATATCCAGTTTGGTTTATCTGCCACCAAATCCTGCAATTGAGCTACAGAGACAAGTTCAGAGTAATAGGGTTAAGTATAATATTAGGGGGACTTTTAGGATCAAAGCTACGGTGGGTTCTGCCCGGTTCTCCTATTGGTTGCATGCAAAATGCCAATTAGAGATGACGAGTCCGCCCAGCGGTGTTCTTGTTGCCAGAAGCTGCAGCACTAAAAGATAAGGAATGGAGAATATCAAGTTTCTCTGGCCTTTTCTGTTAGTTGTTTCATTTGTTATTTTTCAAAGACAACATTACTTCATGGAGCAGCTAACTGTCTGGATGCACAAAAACTCAGTCTCAAAGATCCAGCTACATACATACACAAGTTGTGAAGACTTTGAAAAAAGGATTCTAAGGTCTCAGCTTTTCAACCAAGAAACAAAGATTGGAGTTTACATACATTGTTTTGCTTTCTATTATGCTCAGGTTATGCATCACTAATCACAAACTTTCCATACATTCATTCAATTGTCATAAGGTTATTCTCATGTGGGGGTATCTCAGATTCTGTAGCTACATACATAGCTAATTTTATGGAGGACACCACCGTTCATTCCTGGACACTCCTTACGTCACACAGAAAAGTACACTGGCCAAAGGCAGCTTCCTTTCTTCCTTTCTCCCTCAATAGGAGAACACAAATTACATGAAAGAAAATCATCAATCAGTGAAGTCTCTGGGAAGGGGCACAAACAGGTGGGATCGCATGTTCCTATCAACTAGTGAATACTCTATGTGACGTCAGATGCAATCTACATAATCTCAGAAATGTGCAAAATCAGGACCTTTCAAGGAAGAATGTATCTCAGATTCTTTGTTTTTTTTAAAAAAAAAAGAAGAGAGGTAAACAAGGCCAAAAAGGTATTCCCGTTTAGATACCAGGAACCAACTCTTAGGGTTTATGATTGGCAAGTCACATAAAGAAACAACTTGGATTAATCTAAGGGATTTCTGAAGTGATTACTCCAGAAGAGGCTAGCAACAAGCCTGGACTACCCAATTTCCTTTCCAGATTACACAATAAGCTTTTTGTCCTATTGCTAACCCAACCCAATACATGGTTAAGGCTGCAAATGGAGACCAAGCTTATTGGCAGTTCTATGGCACGTCTGTCAGAATATCTTGTCTACCAAATCAAGTTTGCTACCCTAATCTTCCATACCAACCCACCGAGGGAAAAAGCCACTTGAAATTGGCATGTGAAAAATCAACCACAATGTATACATGCATTTGGCCAATACAGAACGGAACAAGTCATTACACATTCTGATGGATACCATCTAAACGAAGAGGCTATGTCAGCAGTCAGCACAACCCCCCCCCCCCCCAAAAAAAAAAAAAGAAGGGCAAAAGAAGAGGCCTGTGAAGCACTGCTGCTCCTTTCTTTTTTATTATGATAAATTCTTCCAGGGAAACAAAACAAAAGTTACTGATTGTCAAACTCATTACCAGGAACACTTAAAAATTTTAAAAATAAAAAATAAAAAAGAATAATTAGCAGGGAAAGACTGACTTTTCATCTTAGAACTAATACTAGGCTTCCCTCATATTCAAACTCAAATTGACTATCCATTGTTAATAATGAAACTTTTTCGAACACGGAACACCTAAGCCTTGTATATATTGTTGGGGACAAGATGAAGAAACTTTTGAATAGCACTCAGGAAAACAAGATATTAAACGGTTGCTAGTGTGGTTCTTTTATGCACAAGGGAACAAAAGGCTTCTATAACAGCCATGCCTCAACACATGTTTTCAAGTTATACCAACATCTAAAAGCTAAAAGTTGTCACGTAAAATTGGAAATGAGCCCCAAAATCTCATAAGGGGCTTCACTGCTTTCTCCCATCTTCGCAAATAAAGTGATTGGCCTCAGCATATAAATGCAACTACGCATCAGCAGCAATAAACAAAGTCCGGACAACGAGAGGACAACATCTGTTAGTTTAGAAAGAAAGTCAGAGGCACCACAATCTCAGCCTCAGCAACGGAAGGGCCATGACCTTTGTTAGTAAAGGTCTTCACACTCATAAGCTATGATACCTGCACTCTCCGTTTTTGCCCCGCTGTACCCGTGTCAGACACGACACTCTATGGATAGGACATGGGATCCTTGGCGGATCCTTATCCAAGCTCTAAAGTAGCAAGGGTGAAAAAAATTAGAAAGATCTGTTCAACTATTTGACAAGTTGACAACCTTGTAACTATTGCAATATTCTAAGAAGATTAACTTGAAATTGCAACATCCATATGTAAAATTATGAGTCCTCATACCCGTGTCCAAATTTTGGACGGTGTCCCCGTGTCCTAAAGTTAGAGCTTTAATGAGTCGGACATTCGGATCCGTACCCGTGCCCGACACCCCATACCCAAGTCCATGTAACATAGCTCATATGATGGTGCTATGCTCTGAGCAGTTCAGATTGGTCAAAAGAAAACACCAACCATATGTTACATGGTCCAATTAATCAAAACTTCAGTCTGCCAAAAGTTCCATGCTATACCAATTCCCTAGTCGAAATGGGACAATTTTTGACAATTATTTTCACTGGAACATGCTAAGAAAGAACAGAATGCAGTGCAAGAGGGATCGTGGGAAGAAGAACTGAAAGCAGGTCCAAAACAAGTATGAGAAGTAAATAGACTGAAGGAAACTATTCTTTCAACCCAGATTTGTCACTCATCGCACTGATGCTTTAACACATTTGCCCAGACAGTCTACCTTCCTACCACTGAACACAGAAATCTACCTTCCCATAACTCAACAAAGAGGTCATCACTCTGTCATTTGAAGATGATCCCAAAACGAACATTATGGAATCCAAAAACAACCTGTGACATTCTACACAAATTCCCATAACAAGCACTAATAAGTGCAAAACCATTATAACAGAATGCAAATACCAGGTTGTGTAAGCATTCAAAATATGAAATCCTCCATTGCACACAAGTTACCAACAGCATGGCCCCACTACCATCACTCTAACCAAGAGTAAAACATGTGACAAAATAATAAATGAAGGTAACAAGGCAAGACTTACAAAAACAAGTATACACTTCAAGCATCTGCCAAAATTTGACTTCAGATTTATTCAAATTAGTCAATAATTCAACATGGTATTGTATTATGAATGAACAAAACCATAAATACTGTGCGCTCATACCAAAAACGGGGAACACTTAACCAGGAAAGTAACTGACAATAACAGAAATTGCATCAAACACTTGAGTTCAGTATTGAGAAAGGAACCTCTCTGTATGAACATATCTCCAACTCTACCTACCCTCCTCCACTTCAGAAGGTGTCTTGGCTATGATTGACAAAGCATGTAATCCACTCTGCAACTCATCTTGCAATAAACCATATATCATCCTATGCCTCTTGACCAAACTTTTGCCTTCAAACTCATTAGACACTATCTTCAAATTAAAGTGGGTTTCACCATTACTCCCTCTAGCAACCATATGCCCAGCATGCTGGTGAGACACATCCTCAATTTCCAACTCCACAGGCTTAAGCTCCCTCTCCAACTTCTCCCTAATTCTCTCTCCTCTCTTTCCCAACCCTCCAGCACTCCCACCCGAGCTCGAAACCGACCCGTTGCCTTCACTTTCGCTCCTACCCACATCAAGATCCAACCTTTCCACCACAGAAGACCCATTTACACCATTAATTTCAGCTTCAGGCTCCAAATTAGGGGTACCCATTTCAGAACGTGAAGTTTCTGCTTGTTTTTCAGCCTCCAAACCCAAAATCAAAGCCTTGCGTTGCATCAACTTGAGCATATTTAAAAACCCATTATTCCTAGAGGGGGTAAGATTCTGCTGAAGCCCCAATAGTGTAACAAAATCAGGAGAAACCTGCAAAATTTCAGAAACTGGTCGACCAGAAAGACCCTGAACAAGAAGAGCAGCTAACCCTTTAGTCATAATGGAATCAGAATCGGCCTCATAATAGACATTCTTTTGTGGGTCAAGATAAGCACGAACCCAAACCTGAGAAACACAACCCTCGACCTTATTTTCCTTGGTTTTGTACTTGTCATCTAATAGGGGAAGATTATTGGCGTAGAACATGAGTTGCTGGTACTTGGCTCTTGGGTCTTGAGCAGCTTGGAATAATCTGATGATTTCCTGGAGTTTCGGGGGCAGTTCTTCGATGGGTTGAAGAGAGGAAGAGGAAGAGAGAGAGGGAGAAGGGGAGGATAGAGATTGCGGTTTAGTGGGGATTCTTTGGAAAGTGATGGACTTTAGAGATGAGAAACGGAGAAAAGAAGGGCAAGGTAGGGGTGGAATTACGAGTTTTGGGGAAGATGAGAAGAGGTTGAAATTGGGAAGCCTTGTTTTGATTGCTCGGATTGACGAAGGAATCGACATGGCTGACATTGAAGAGTACAGAGAGGAAGGGAAGAGGGATTGAGGAGGTGTAGAGCAACGGAAGGTCCTCGAAGGGGAGCCAAAAAAAAAAAAAAAAAACAAAAACAAAAACAAAAACAAAAACAAAAACAAACAACCGAACTGGGAGAGAACTCTGCAGCTCCACGGATCGTTTCGTTGATGTAGCAATGCAGCCGTGCGGGCACCGGGTCCGCGATCGGTGTTATTCGGGTCGGCTGAGGTAAAGACTCTTGTGTAGAGCATTTTTAGTGGTGAATTAATTTTTTAGCTCATGAATGGAAGTTTATTTCTACTACATTAGTTTATGAGTCAACTTTTTAATCTAAAATTCTTCCTCTTTAATGCAAACCTCACTATTTTAACTCACCAGATAAAATAATACCCAAGAACTTAATCTATAATATAGAACTTTATTTTTAGAATAAAAAAAAGAAAAAATAATTAAAAGTATTAAAAAAGGAAAAAAGGAAAAAAGCCCGCGAGCCGACTCATGGCTCTGAGCCTCCCTGCGAACTGTAAGCCGTGAGCCAGCTGGTGCAGCTGTTCCCTAGCCTCGCCCCCCTTTCTCTCTCCTCCTTTTTACCGTAGGAGACATGGTCTTATACCTTGGTATATTGCTTATTTAGTTATTTATTATTATTATCTCTCTAACAGTAAGTTACATTTATAGAGCTAATATTGTCTACATCTGAATGTATCTAAATTCCGTAAAAATAGGACCCAACCTGATTTTGTTGTAGTTATTTACTATTATTCTTAGTGTTATCATCATTGTTATTATTATTACTATTACTACCCTGTAAGCTTCCAGTGCAGCATTTAACAAGCATATAAATACACTGTGGCCAATGACCAATTCATGCATGCAAGCCATTGGTGCTACAATTGTCACACCCAAATTGAAGCATATATCCTAATGCCTTTACATATGTTTATATGCATCACATTATTTATCATGACAATTGTATTACAGTGGAACTATGCAGTGCTTATGCATGAATTTACCAGTACATTACCTACATCTAATAGGCCAACATCATCATGATCCCCGCTCATCAACTTATTTTAAGTCAAAGTTAAAGAAATCACTAACGCATCCTCATCCTAAGATTGTTTGTCTTAATTATGTATCAATAGTAGTAGGGCAGTCCTTTAGTTTTTGGCAACTCCTAGTACCTTGTTGTCTGCCATTATACGTTCCAAATTACTACTCCCTTTTCGGTTAAATCATGAGCTCCTTTTTTCGTCACTTGGTTCCACAATGTACAAAGTTGGACTGTGACAGATGCTGAAAGATGAAGATGGAGCTCCTATCCCTTGCCTAGCTTGTATGTAATAAGATACCCATGATTTTGGAGAGGTGAATCAGGTGATAGTGTACTATGGTGGTGACGCTGGTGGTGACGCTGGAGATGGATGATGGGTCTTTTATAGGAAGAAGGAAGGTCCTAGCCTAAAGGATACTAGAATTGGTAGTACAAAGATTTCAGCCGTGAATCTCGCATACCCTTCCAAAGGCTTATTGCCATGACCAAGAATGTCCTAGAAAGGAATCGTTGCTCTAGAGGATCATTTTATGGATTTGGTCCAAAGAAAAAGCTCATGATTAAGAAGCTCTTCGTTACTTTTACACACTTAAATTAGATATACACTTTATATATTTTTATCGTTGTTGTTATTATTGTTATCAATACGACTACTACTACTACTATTATTATTTTTATTTACTTATATACTTATTTGAAATTTGGAATGTTACATAAGAGACTTAGGAGTCTTCAAATTTTATGGCTTGAGGGTCTTTAACTTCAATGACGTGTGAGTTTTGAGTTTAGAAGACTTGGGAGGCTTTAACTTTAAAGACTGGAGTCTTAAACTTCGAAAACTTAAGAGTCTTTAAATTGAAGACTTAGGAGTCATAGACTTTGAAGACTTGGGAGTCATTAATTTTGATAATTTAGGAGTCTTTAACTTTGATGAATTAAAAGTCTTGAACTTTTGTGACTTGATAGTTTTTTAATTCTGTAACTTAGGAGTCTAGAGCTTTAGTGACTTGATAGTCTTATAATTTTGTAACTTAGGAGTCTAGAGCTTTAGTGACTTGATAGTCTTTACATTTGGTGACTTAAGAGCAGGGATGGCAAAGGGTCGAATTTGGATCAGATGTTAGAACATCCTTAACCGAATCCGAGTAAGTTTTGACTCTAAATATCTGATTGGAATCCAATCCAACGAACCAGAGGAAATTTAAAACTTGGTCAGACTTGGAGCAAATCGGAGTTGAATTTAATTTGAACCGAATTTACTTCCTTTGTCGACAACAATTGCGGACTTTTTTTCTTCTAAACTTATTCTATCCACCTATTGATACAATAATATGCACCTCACTACCATACCAACCAAATACTTAAACATTTAATGCTAGACTAGGGAGTCTAACAAGTGGCAAGGAGATGACATGAATGTTCTAGTAGGCAATGAAGTGAGGCTAAGAGTATAAGATAGACAGACACACACATAGATTGTGTGTGTGTGTGTGCGCGCGCGCGCGCGCGTGAGTGAGAGACAGAGAGAGAGAGTCTTAATTAAGCAACTCATTTGGAAGCAGGTGTTAGTAACTTCGGATTAAGATTGGAAGGTAGACTTTAGATTTATAAAATATTAGATTTGAATTTTAATTATTCACCAAAATATTCAGATCAGATTGAAAAATCAGATCAGATGTTATCTTCCCTCCAAATCTGGTCAAGATCGGACTCGAATTCAGATTAATTTTTCTAGACTCGGACTCGGAATTTTTTTTCTCAAATTCAAATCGGATTATTTTACCTCATATCGGATCGAATGTGCCTTGAACTTGAATGTGATTGTTATCCCTACTTTGGAGTCTTGAACTTTGTGATAGTCTTTCACTTTTGTAACTAAGGAATTTGTAAGGGTCACTAGGAAATTTGCCCCCTAAATGCTCTTGGTTGGTCTTTCTGCTGAAATAGTTTCAATGTGATCTTCATAGGCTGTTAAATAGATTCTTTAACATCTTGTTCATCTAATGCGATATTTCCTTCTTTTGCGAGTTGTGTGACTTACACCTTGAATGCTTGCACTTTTCTATCGGATGACTGATATCTTATGGTACTTGTAGTACTTGGGGTGATCACTTCTTCCACTTCGTTTAAGACACTTTGACTGTGAAAGTTCTATAAGTCAATTCCCAAGAAGTTTGTCAAATATTTTCAGCACATGAGACTCGGAATAAGGATATTCATTCTCTTCAGAATGTTTAAGCATGAAACTTCTATCTCTTGACGATGCTATGAATTTATTACTATTGAACCCACTTTGGTAGAAGGCAATTGTGCACTCTGTATCATAAGCTCGTGTTACCAGTTCTTGGAACGTCTTGGCTTGTTTACTTGTAAAGCATGAAGTCTATCTCAATCTATCCCCCGGCACACATCTTAACAGTCAAAGACTCAAACAAGTGGCCCTTGCATTTGAGAGAAAGAGTATGCTAGTGGTTAATGTAATGAATGACTAGCTCATTATTTCATTGCCCTTGCAAAGCATAAAACTGACTATGTAGCGCCTGCTATAGAATCTATACAAGAACTCAATTTCCATTTGCTCCTAACTATCAATGGATTTTAAGGCAAGGTTTGTATGCCAATCAAATGTAATTACTTGAACGGATCGCGTTGACCGCTTTACCAATAGGTCTCTTTTAGTGTCAATGTCACTGCAGGTTTGAATGAAGCAAGTGATGTGTTACTTGGGATTACCTTTGCCATCGAATTGCTGGAATTTAGGTCCTGATAACCATGAGGCATATGAAGTGTATCGATCCTCTTTGTATGAGGTTCCGTATACAAGTGAGTTTTATAAGAATCTCCTCCCAACTGGGCTTTCATTGCATCAGCTATCAAGTTTTAAATTTGGTTAACTAAAACCAAGCTCAAGGATGAATCGTTCTTTAATTTGCATCCATCATTAGACTTTTTGCTGTAATTAGACTTTTCGTCAGAATCTTCACTACCTGAACCTTTATTGGAGCTTTAGATGACCGCTTCCCTAGCTCCTTTGTCAATTCAACAATCTACTTGTTTGACGCTTGATTTAAGCATCATTTTCTTTGCTCTTGTTTGATAATGCATCCAATATGACCTCCATGCTTGCTAGTTGTTCCTCTAAGCTAGTTGTCTCTGATACCATAACTAGTATGATGACGGTGTCAAGAGTATTCAACCTCAACATGTGAGAAAAGTGATTCCTTTGATGACGTCAACAAGGAATTGCTACTCAAATAGCCATCATCTTCAAAACAGGAGAGTTAGAAGCCAAGGTTGGTGTGGGTTTGGAGTTCATCCATCATACAAGAAATTGTTTGTGATATATTGAAGCCAGCGATACACTTCTGCTTCAATGAATGAGAAGCAGTTTGGTTGACTCTTCACGCAGGAGACAAGATTTTGGACCTTCTATGACAGCAATGGTGCAATCACAATTGATTGTTCTATGGTAATTACGGTGGCAATCTTTACTATAATCTTAGTCATGACCTCACTAGATGTAGTGCTCGTAGTTATTGGTTCCCGAGATCTGGATTGGATAGCTTTCTTGGTAAGCATTCATGTAGGCCATGTCTTCTTTGAATGAATGTAGAGGTTGTACTTCGCAGAAAGAGATGAAAGGCAAAGATGGTCTCATCGGGCATGCCAAAATTTATAAATACAAATTTCAAGTCTAAATAAATAAGACAAGAAATATGGGCTAGTTTAATTTTTGTGAATTACAAAAGATATTGGTACTATTTTTGTATATTTATTGCAAGTAAATAAATAAAATTCATCTAATTTGATCTCCAATTTGTACTTAAAAGAGGGCGACTGGCATGAACCTTGATCAAGTTGACTGATTTGACTTCTTTTGATGAACTTAGATGAATTTGATCTTGAAGTAGCATAGTTCTGGTAGTGGTTCTTTCATATGTTCGTGCTTATATGCAGGTAGTACTTTCATCTGGGAAGAGACATCATTTGTTTACCTCTGATTGTTAAGATATATTACCATCCTCTGATATATTGTTCTTATGTTACATAGCTATGGCAACCTAATTTATTAATATATCTTAGTCATTCCTTGCTGTGTTTCCTTATTTTTTTTATTAAATGTTTTCACAAAATCATTCTTCTTAAAATGTTTTCACAAAATCTTTTTTTTGTGGGTCTCTTGGAATCAGCCTCTCTACGGGTAGGAATACTAGTAGAGGTAAGGTTGCCTATATCTAAATCTCTTCATACCTCACGAAAGCGGGATCCACACTGAGAGGTGTTGTTGCTGTTGTTGATGATGAATTTGATTTTGAAAGAGGGCTTAAGAGCCTCAATCTCAATCAGGAAGAGTGTTTGATTTTTTTAGAGAGTAGAGACATGACCTTTGATTATGCTTGTTGTCTTCCCCTAGAGAAATTAGATCCTTGAGTCTTTAGAATGCCTTAGGAGTGACTGAGTTTTTGAAACCCTGAGTAAAATGGAGTAGTGCTTTATTTATAGGGAAATAATCCTCTTTCTCCTGGTAGGTTTGCGACATATTTGCCTTCTTGAGCTAATAACTAAGCCTTTGTCTTGGTAGTCGATTTAATTGATGACATAGTAATCAATTTGAGTATGTAACTTGGAAGTCCATTTCACCCAATTCATTTAATAAATTAAGTTATTTATATGGATTAAGCCAAAATAATCAGTTTATATTTATTTTTTGGAAGCACATATATTAAATTTAGTGCCTACAATATCTTTTCTTAAAAAAAAATTGCAGACTAATATGAGTAGCATGTTAATCCAAATACATGTAGCTCTCCCTTGATATATCAATAGCGTATGGAGATGATAACGTATTCTGATAATATCTCATGAGCCAACTATCTTCCCCTTGAAAGTAATTAAGACAAAAATATGCATGAGAAATTTCACATGATGCCATAGTGATAAAAAAGATTTATCAATCTCTATACTAGACATGTCAGATGATCTCAATTGACATTCCTTGCACAGAAACTTAATGGAAAATAAATAGACATCTAAAGCCTTATTTATTTATAGGACAAGGTTCACATTCTTGCAATGTTGCAAATGGTAGTCCAAAAGAGAAGTTTTGTGTGCATAAAAATTTATTGATAATACAAAAGTTACTAACGCATATATCAAACTCAATGACAAGCATATCAATATTCAACGATAATGTTTGAAATTAAATTTTTACCATGACATGAAACTAAATGGATGCTTGAAAATCTTATATCCTATGAAGCAAATTGTCTCTTCATGATAGAACATTGCAGGGTGAAGAAATACAATATAATATGCCATAACCTCTACCCCTTTTTTAAACAAGAAATTCATTAAATTAACACACCCAATATAGTTCATGGGTTGAAGTATACCAAACATCATGCAAAATTAATTGTGAGATCTAAAAGGTTTGATGAGCATATTTCTTAATTTGGAGTAAGCACGGATGCTAATGGGGTGGGTATGGGGCGGGTTAAGCTATACCCACATCTATATCAGTTTTTGAAAATCGTACCATACCTGTACCTATACCCATTGGATATTAAAAAATAAAACTCATACCCATACATATCGGGTTTTGCGGATTTGCGGGTTTTGTCATTATAAGATTGCGAAGTTGTGATTTTTTAGGAATCTATTGTTTGAAAATGCGAAATCAAATACACTATTGACTAATTTTTCGTTAGAAAGGTTTGGATTGGACTTAAATTGAAAAATGTTAAACCAAAATAATATTTTTGTCTTATGATGAAAATAGGTACGGGTAGGGTGTGGGTATGAGGCTAGTGAGGGATATACCCATATTCGTATCCGTTTTCTAATACCCTATACTCATTTAAAACCCATTTTTGCCAACCACTTAGGTTTTAAATGAGGTGGGTTTTAAGGGTACGGTTTCACTGCCATTCTAGGAGTAAGAAAAGATCAATTGTGAGATTTGATTTGTGGTCGAAGAGGAAACTTTCCTCTGCTACTCAATCCGCTCAAACAATAGAAGAGAAATAAAGCGGAAGAAATGGGAAGGAAGGAGAAAGAAGATGATTTATGATTTTAAGAAAGATTTTTTTCAAAGTATCAAGTGAGAAGGCTACTCGCAATTGAATTGCTGATTTTGCCCAAGGACAAAATTTAATGTGCCAAATACATAAAATTCTAATATTACAAAATATGACAATTAAATTTAGATAGCAGAATTGGTTTGTTTTAAGAGAGAAACTCTTATTGAAAAATATTTATGTAGATATCGATAGATGGAAGTTTTATGTCAAATTTCCTCCAATTAATAAACTTAATTTTTGATTTATTTTGGACCCCTTTTATCATGGCTTTGAGATCCTCGGTTCAGATCTCACAATTTGGATTAAGACATAACATCCAGTACCTTGGCATATGCGTGCTAGGTCATTTAGAGCTTTTGAATTTACTTTCAGGCTTCCAAATTCAAGCGAACGCAATATTGAAGTTGATAAATAACTACTATTTATTACATCATTAGTGACATGTGAAAATTTTTGATTCGTCAGAATTTAATTTCATTTAAATTTGACCTAAGGGACCTTGTTTAAGTCAATTTAACATGTGACAGCTCCTACTTAGATGGATAAAATTATTTTATTTTACACGTGGCATTATATGATTTCTCATAGAATTTTTTCCTCCTACAACATTAATGAATAGTATGCAAAAATTACACTTCTTGAACCAGAGTCTCCCAATCCACATGTAAATAATTAATGTTATATGTTATTCTTGGGTAGAGCCGTATAGCGTTATAAAGCAAATAGTTGATTGGAAACATGTGATCTCTCTCTAAAAATCATGAGCATGCAATATTAATCTTGGGGGTATGGGAGGAAATCATGTATAAGAAGATTTTATGTTACGTGTTATATTACTCAAGAGAATGAGCATTAGTTTTTATATGTCAACAAATTTAAAAAATTAAAATAAATATTATCATTAGCTATTAAACACATGAGTCTCTCCCCTTTCAAGAGCAACTCGGATGAATCTTGTGCTTTGCACGAGTTTTTATTAATATTTATTTAATAATAATGAAATTAAAATAATTTATCATTATTGACATTTAAAATATACTATAATACACAAAAATGATTGAAACAAGTATAAAATTTAAAATAAATATCAGTTAAATTATATTAATTAATTAATTTCAAATATTAATTATTCATATAATATTTTAAATATAGTTGGTTCATGAGTTGAATGTCAGATTCCACATAAATTTTAAGAAAATAGTAACATAAAAATGAATCTATAATCTATATGTAGTCGTTTTAAATAAAAAAATGAATTTAAAACTTTTGATTTGGTGATGTGACTCTTATATGTGTATTACCTAAAATATATGCACAAATAATTTATGAAATTATAATATATGGTAAAAAATCTTGCTAATCAAAATTTTGTATATCATTACAATCACTTTTATTTTTTTAATAAATATTTTTTTTCATTTGTCTAAATTTCCCTCTTTATTGGGGTCATTATAAAATAATTAAGTGCAAACATTTTGTACTCAAAAGTTACTTGAATTTCCAAGCTGTCAATAGTGAAATGATATCTATACTATAATATAAAAGCAATGTTGTGATAACATGGCCTTTTCGAATTTTCTCATATATTTGAGATTTTAAACTGTTAGATTATTTGATTATATAATCACAACCGTCGGATTTTCAATAAAATAATTACCATCATAATTAAAAATATATAATATCTTGATTTTTTTGGCAACAGAATCTCTTAACTACCTAAAAACAAAATATATTTTGATATCCTTTCCTAAATCAATAAAAATAATTATCATGATAATATCATTAGATTATTTGATTATATAATCACAACCATCAGATTTTCAATAAAAATAATTACCATTATAATTAAAAGTATATTATTTCTTGACTTTTTTTTTTGGTAGTGGAATCTATTAACTACCTAAAAACAAGATATACTTTAATAACTTTTCCTAAATCACTGAAAATATATACGTACTGAAGTTTATGAATGGTATTAATATTTTAGTAATCCAAGAAAGAAATAAAGTATTAAAGTTTCACTTTTCTTATTTTAATGGTAAACCCAAAATTAGCCACTTTACATATTATTATTAGATTAAATAGATGTCAGTTAATAGAAGAGCTAGACCTAGACGAAAGATTTTTCTTTCCAAACATTCTTAATGTGGGATAAGGTGTTTTTCTTCTTATATTTCTTGGTCAGGAATTAAAGTTTCTAAAATCACTAAATTTTTTTTATGAACAAAAATTCACACAATGACAATTAATTAATGATTGAAAATGCTCGTTTTAAGAGGTTGATAAAGTTTTTTATTTTTAATTTGTAACAAGTATTTCTATACCCATATAATAAGTGAAAAGAATCTATAAGTTTTTAATTGTAATAATTATTTATAAAATATTATAATATTCCAAATAGCAACCATGTCATATACAATATTTTGAGGTTTTTTTTTTTTTTTAAGAAGAAGCAATTATTGATAGGTGCAAATTATGAGAAACTATCAACTAAAATTTCTAATATATAGAAATATACTATAATAAGTTTAGCAAATATTTTTGATAGCAGTAATAATATCTTAATTTCTCTATAATAATTTGAAAATTATGATAGTCTAAAAAATTATCTAACTTGTTCATTGTTAACTACTATTGATTATATATTTCCAGTTGTATATTTATGTTGTGAATTTCACAAGTGTATAGTTGATCGCTGTGGCAAGTACGGTGTCGATTATCAGGGATGTGTTGCGAAATTAGATCACTATAAAACTAAATGTGATACGATTGAATTAAATTATCAAGGCTCAGTTAATTAGTAACCAATTATTTCAAAATGCTGCACTGGAATATCAATATCAGGAAGAAACTTTCCCTATCTATCACCATTAACTTTAATTACGGGCAAATTATGCAAAGCAAAATCAAACTTGGATAACTGAAACACAAACAGAGAACTTAACAAACATGAGAGAAATTAAGCTCAACCTCTTCACCTCCAACTCCCTTCAACTATGGCCTGGAATGAAAATATAGATCTAAACCCATATATGAACCGAATAGAAAATCCAGTTATCCAAAGAATGATCAGTACCGAAAACTCGAATATAGGTCAGACTGAAGCTCTGCCAATGCGCGAAGAATACGAACTTGAATTTGCAACAATCGCTTGACTTTAAATCTTAAGAAATCAAAATCAGTTCTAGCAAAATTCTGAATCTTGAACCAAATTTTAGAGTTCAAATCTACAACTGGAAATAAGAATGATGGCGATGAAGCACCAGCACGCCAAGAAGGTGGAGTCGGGCTTTTCTAGGTAGCAAAGCAAAGAAAGAAGAAGGGAAGGAGGGTTGGATATCATGTCCAAGCACATGTGAATTAAGTGAAAGAAAGAATGAAAAAGAACTGGTCCTGGATGGGGCTGGGTTAGGGGCGAAATAGGCCTGTTTGGAAGAGGAATCCAGGCCCCCCCAGAAGGTGAAAAACGGACGCGTGCGGGCCAAGGAAAGGAAAAGAAGAGAACTGGCCCTTATGGGAGAGAAGAGAAAGAGAGAAGGGAAGTGTGGGCTTCAGGTTGGCTTGGCATTGAACACGCAAATGGGCCTCGCAGGCTAGGCTACGGGAGAACAAGGCCGACAAGCATAGTGCGAAGAGAGAGAGAGAAAAAGAGTTGAGAATGGAAGAAGGAGGGGTAATTGGGCCATGATTATTAGACCGGTTCTTCTTTTTCTTCTTCTTTTCTCCACTTGATCCAATATTAATCAGTTGAGCACTATTTATTTTTCCCAAATTTTTTTCCAATTCTTATAAAATAAATAAAATAATATTAAAATCCTAATTTAATCATTTATTTTGGAGCAAATAATAGATAATGAAGGGTATAAATTAACTCAATTTCTGGTTGAACAGTTTACATTATTATGTACTATATTCTTTTATATGAATTATAGGCAAATCTGTATAGTTTTATTACGAGATTATATAGATTATAGAAGATTTATTATTTTTCATAAGGATGCTCGGGCGGTTTTGCATACAACTACACAATTGGATTCATATGTAACACATGTATTATATTGTCCATCATGTTTTGGACACTTTATTTTTCGATTACTAACTATCTTATTATAACATTCTCTACAGCCGTATAGTCATCTATCAGTATATGCAATTATAAATGATTATATAGATAAGCCATGAGTATTTATTATGAAGTCTCGACAATACCAAAAAGTAGAATTATCTATCATTCTTATGGCGCTAGTTAGTTCGAAGGAGGAGGTGTATTACTTGTGAAACACTGATGCTAGATACATCAGGTATACAAGATATAATTGTAATCTTTATTATATCATTGCTAATCAAATTATTACTAAGAACTTTGCAACTATCGCTTGACTTTAAATCTTAAGAAATCAAAAATCGGTTCTAGCAAAATTCTGAATCTTGAACCAAATTTTAGAGTTTAAATCTACAACTGAAAACAAGAATGATGGTAATGAAGTACCAGCACGACAAGAAGGTGGAGTCGGGCTTTTCTAGGTAGCAAAGCGAAGAAAGAAGAAGGGAGGGAGGTTGACTACAACGTCCAAGCACATATGAATTAAATGAAAGAAAGAAAGAAAAAGAACTGGCCTTGGATGGGCTGGGTTAGGGGCAAAATAGGCCAGTTTGGAAGGGGAATCCAAACCCCCACAAAAGGTGAAAAATGGACGCATGCGGGCCAAGAAAAGAAAAAGAAGAGAACTGGCCCTTATGGGAGAGCAGAGAAAGAGAGAAGGGAAGTTGGGGCTTCAGGTTGGCTTGGCATTGGATACGCAAATGGGCCTCGCGGACTAGGCTACGAGAGAACAAGGCCGACAGACATAGTGTGAAGAGAGAGAGAAAAAGAGTTGAGAATGGAAGAGGGAGGGGTAATTGGGCCATGATTATTGGGCCGGTTCTTCTTTTTCTTCTTCTTTTCTCAACTTGATCCAATATTAATCAGTTGAGCACTATTTATTTTTCCCAAGTTTTTTTTCCAATTCTTATAAAATAAATAAAATAATATTAAAATCCTAATTTAATCATTTATTTTGGAACAAATAATAGATAATAAAGGGTATAAATTAACTCAATTTCTGGTTGACCAGTTTACATTATTATGTACTATATTCTTTTATATGAATTATAGGTAAATCTGTATAGTTTTATTATGAGATTATATAGATTATAGAAGATTTATTGTTTTTCATGAGGATGCTCGGGCTATTTTGCATACAACTACACAATTGGATTCATATGTAACACATACATTATATTGTCCATCATATTTTGGACATTTTATTTTTCGATTACTAACTATCTTATTATAACATTCTCTAAAGCCGTATGGTCATCTATCAGTATATGCGATTATAAATGATTGTATAGATGAGCCATGAGTATTTATTATGAAGTCTCGACAATACCATAAAGTAGAATTGTCTATCATTCTTGTGGCGCTAGTTAGTTGGAAGGAGGAGGTGTATTACTTGTGAAACACTGATGCTAGATATATTAGGTATACAAGATATAATTGTAATCTTCATTATATCACTGCTAAGAACTTTGCAGCTATCGCTTGACTTTAAATCTTAAGAAATCAAAAATCAGTTCTAGCAAAATTCTGAATCTTGAACCAAATTTTAGAGTTTAAATCTACAACTGAAAACAAGAATGATGGTAATGAAGTACCAGCACGCCAAGAAGGTGGAGTCGAGCTTTTCTAGGTAGCAAAGCAAAGAAAGAAGAAGGGAGGGAGGGTTGGATATCACGTCCAAACACATGCGAATTAAGTGAAAGAAAGAAAGAAAAATTACTGGTCTTGGATGGGGCTGGGGTAGGGGCGAAATAGGCCAGTTTGGAAGGGGAATCCAGGCTCCTATAAATAGGTGAAAATGGACGCATCCAGGCCAAGGAAAGGAAAAGAAGAGAACTGGCCCTTATGGGAGAGAAGATAAAGAGAGAAGAGAAGTTTGGACTTCAGGTTAGCTTGGCATTGGACACGCAAATGGACCTTGCGGACTAGGTTGCGGGAGAACAAGGCCGACATGCATAGTGTGAAGAGAGAGAGAAAAAGAGTTGAGAATGGAAGAGGGAGAGGTAATTGGGCCACGGTTAATAGGCCGGTTCTTCTTCTTCTTCTTCTTCTTCTTCTTTTCTCCACTTGATCCAATATTAATCAGTTGAGCACTATTTATTTTTCCCAAGTTTTTTTCCAATTCTTACAAAATAAATAAAATAATATTAAAATCCTAATTTAATCATTTATTTTGGAGCAAATAATAGATAATGAAGGGCATAAATTAACTCAATTTCTAGTCGAACCATTTACATTATGATGTACTATATTCTTTTATATGAATTATAGATAAATTTGTATAGTTTTATTACGAGATTGTACAGATTATAGAAGATTTATTGTTCTTCATGAGGATGCTCGGGCTATTTTGCATACAACTACACAATTGGATTCATATGTAAAACAAGTATTGTATTGTTCATCATGTTTTGGACACTTTATTTTTTGATTACTAACTATCTTATTATAATATTCTCTACAGTTGTATGGTCATCCATCAGTATATGCAATTATAAATAATTATATAGATAAACCATGAGTATTTATTATGAAGTCTCGACAACACCATACAGTAGAATTGTCTATCATTCTTATTGCTCCAGTTAGTTGGAAGGAGGAGGTGTATTGCGTATGAAACACTGATGCTAGGTATATTAGGTATATAAGATATAATTGTAATCTTCATTATATCATTGCTAATCAAATTATTACTAAGAACTTTACAACTATCACTTGACTTTAAATCTTAACAAATCAAAAATCAGTTCTAGCAAAATTCTGAATCTTGAACCAAATTTTAGAGTTTAAATCTACAACTGGAAATAAGAACGATGGTGATGAAGCACCAGAACACCAAGAAGGTGGAGTCGGGCTTTTCTAAGTTGCAAAGCAAAGAAAGAAGAAGGGAGGGAGGGTTGGACATCACGTCCAAGCACATGTGAATTAAAAGAAAGAAAGAAAGAAAAAGAAGTAGTCTTAGATGGGGCTGAGTTACGAGTGAAATAGGCCAGTTTGGAAGGGGAATCTAGGCCCCCACAGAAGGTGAAAGACGAACGCGTGCGGGCCAGGGAAAGGAAAAGAAGAGAACTGGCCCTTATGGGAGAGCAGAGAAAAAGAGAAGGGAAGTTGGGGCTTCAGGTTAGCTTGGCATTGGACACGCAAATGGGCCTCGCGGACTAGGCTGCGGGAGAACAAGGCGGATCGGTATAGTGTGAAGAGGGAGAGAAAAACAGTTGAGAATGGAAGAGGGAGGGGTAATTGGGCCACGGTTAATGGGCCGGTTCTTCTTTTTTTTTCTCCACTTCATCCAATATTAATTAGTTGAGCACTATTTATTTTTCCCAAGTTTTTTTCCAATTCTTACAAAATAAATAAAACAATATTAGAAACCTAATTTAATTATTTATTTTGGAGCAAATAATAGATAATGAGGGGTATAAATTAACTCAAGTTCTGGTTGAACAGTTTATATTATTATGTACTATATCCTTTTATATGAATTGTCGGTAAATCTGTATAGTTTTATTACAAGATTATACAGATTATAGAAGATTTATTGTTCTTCATAAGGATGCTCGGGCTATTTTGCGTACAACTATACAATTGGATTCATATGTAACACAAGTATTATCTTGTTTATCATGTTTTGGATACTTTATTTTTTGATTACTAACTATCTTATTATAATATTCTCTACAGCCGTATGATCATCTATTAGTATATGCGATAATAAATAATTATATAGATAAGCCATGAGTATTTATTATGAAATCTCGACAATACCATTAAGTAGAATTGTCTATCATTCTTATTGCGCCAGTTAGTTGGAAGGAGGAGGTGTATTACTTACGAAACACTGATGGTATGTATATCAGATATACAAGATATAATTGTAATCTTCATTATATCATTGCTAATCAAATTGTTACTAAGAACTTTGCAACTATCGCTTGACTTTAAATCTTAACAAATCAAAAATCAGTTCTATCAAAATTCTGAATCTTGAACCAAATTTTAGAGTTTAAATCTACAACTGGAAACAAGAATGATGGTGATGAAGCACTAGCACGCCAAGAAGGTGGAGTCGGGCTTTTCTAGGTAGCAAAACAAAGAAAGAAAAAGGGAGGAAGGGTTGGATATCATGTCCAAGTACATGTGAATTAAGTGAAAGAAAGAAAGAAAAAGAATTGGTCCTGGATGGGGCAGGGTTAGGGGCGAAATCGGCCAGTTTGGAAGAGAAATCTAGGCCCCTACAGAAGGTAAAAAACGGATGCGTGCGGGCCAAGGAAAGGAAAAGAAGAGAACTGGCCTTCATGGGAGAGAAGAGAAAGAGAGAAGTGAAGTTTGGACTTCAGGTTGGCTTGGCATTAGACACGCAAATGGGTCTTGCGGACTAGGCTGCGGGAGAACAAGGCGGACAGGCATAGTGTGAAGAGAGAGAGAAAAAGAGTTGAGAATGGAAGAGGGAGTGGTAATTGGGCCACGGTTAATGGGCCGGTTCTCCTTTTTCTTCTTCTTTTCTCCGGTTAATCCAATATTAATCAATTGAGCACTATTTATTTTTCTCAATTTTTTTCAATTCTTACAAAATAAATAAAATAATATTAAAATCCTAATTTAATCATTTATTTTGGAGCAAATAATAGATAATAAAGGATATAAATTAACTCAATTCTGATTGAACAGTTTACATTATTATGTACTATATTCTTTTATATGAATTATAGATAAATCTGTATAGTTTTATTGCGAGATTATACAGATTATAGAAGATTTGTTGTTCTTCATAAAGATGCTTGGGCTATTTTGCATACAACTACACAATTGGATTCATATGTAACACATGTATTACGTTGTCCATCATGTTTTGGATACTTTATTTTTTGATTACTAACTATCTTATTATAACATTCTCCACAGCCGTATGGTCATCTATCAGTATATACGATTATAAATGATTACATAGATAAGCCATGAGTATTTATTATGAAGTCTCGACAATACCACAAAGTAGAATTATTTATCATTCTTATTGCGCCAGTTAGTTGGAAGGAGGTTGTGTATTACTTACGAAACACTGATGCTAGGTATATCAGGTATACAAGATATAATTGTAATCTTCATTATATCATTGCCAATCAAATTATTACTAAGAACTTTGCAACTATCGCTTGACTTTAAATCTTAAGAAATCAAAAATCAGTTCTAGTAAAATTCTGAATCTTGAATCAAATTTTAGAGTTTAAATCTACAACTGGAAACAAGAGTGATGGTAATGAAGTATCAGCACGCCAAGAAGGTGGAGTCGAGCTTTTCTAGGTAGCAAAGCAAAGAAAGAAGAAGGGAGGAAGGGTTGGATATCACGTCCAAGCACATGCGAATTAAGTGAAAGAAAGAAAGAAAAATTACTGGTCTTGGATGGGGTTGGGGTAGGGGCGAAATAGGCCAGTTTGGAAGGGAAATCCAGGCTCCCATAAATGGTGGAAAATGGACGCGTCCAGGCCAAGGAAAGGAAAAGAAGAGAACTGGCCCTTATGGGAGAGAAGATAAAGAGATAAGAGAAGTTGTGGCTTCAGGTTGGTTTAGCATTGGACACGCAAATGGGCCTCGCGGACTAGGCTGTAGAAGAACAAGGCAGACAGGTATAGTGTGAAGAAAGAGAGAAAAAGGGTTGAGAATGGAAGAGGGAGGTGTAATTGGGCTACGGTTATTGGGCCGGTTCTTCTTCTTCTTCTTCTTCTCTCCACTTGATCCAATATTAATCAGTTGATTACTATTTATTTTTCCCAAGTTTTTTTCCAATTCTTACAAAATAAATAAAATAATATTAAAATCCTAATTTAATCATTTATTTTGGAGCAAATAATAGATAATGAAGGGCATAAATTAACTCAATTTCGGGTTGAACAGTTTACATTTTATGCACTATATTCTTTTATATGAATTATAGGTAAATTTGTATAGTTTTATTATGAGATTATACAAATTACAGAAGATTTATTGTTCTTCATAAGGATGCTCGGGCTGTTTTGTATACAACTACACAATTGGATTCATATGTAACACAAGTATTATATTGTTCATCATGTTTTGGACACTTTAGTTTTTGATTACTAACTATCTTATTATAATATTCTCTATAGCCGTATGGTCATCTATCAATATATGCGATTATAAATGATTATACAGATAAGCCATGAGTATTTATTATGAATTCTCGATAATACCATAAAGTAGAATTGTCTATCATTCTTATTGCGCCAGTTAGTTGGAAGGAGGAGGTGTATTACTTACGAAACACTGACACTAGGTATATCAGGTATACAAGATATAACTGTAACCTTCATTGTATCATTGCTAATCAAATTATTACTAAGAACTTTGCAACTATTGCTTGACTTTAAATCTTAAGAAATCAAAAATCAGTTCTAGCAAAATTCTAAATCTTCAACCAAAGTTTAGAGTTTAAATCTACAACTAGAAATAAGAATGATGGTGATGAAGCACCAGCACGCTAAGAAGGTGGAGTCGGCCTTTTCTAGGTAGCAAAGCAAAGAAAGAAGAAGGGTGGGTAGGTTGGATATCACGTCCAAGCACATGTGAATTAAGTGAAGGAAAGAAAGAAAAAGAACTGGTCTTGGATGGGGTTGGATTAGGGGCGAAATAGGTCAGTTTGGAAGCGAAATCCAGGCCCCCACAGATGGTGAAAAACGGACGTGTCCAGGCCAAGGAAAAGAAAAGAAGAAAACCGGCCCTTATAGGAGAGAAGATAAAGAGAGAAGAGAAGTTGGGGCTTCAAGTTGGCATAGCATTGGGCACGTAAATGGACCTCGCGGACTAGGTTGCGGAAGAGCAAGGCAGACAGACATAGTGTGAAGAGAGAGAGAGAAGAGTTGAGAATGGAAGAGGGAGGTGTAATTGGGCTATGGTTATTGGGCCTGTTCTTCTTCTTCTTCTTCTTCTTCTTCTTCTTCTTTTCTCCACTTAATCCAATATTAATCAGTTGATCACTATTTATGTTTTCCAAGTTTTTTTCCAATTCTTACAAAATAAATAAAATAATATTAAAATCCTAATTTAATCATTTATTTTGGAGCAAATAATAGATAATGAAGGGCATAAATTAACTCAATTTCTGGTTGAACAGTTTACATTATTATGTACTATATTCTTTTATATGAATTATAGGTAAATCTGTATTGTTTTATTACGAGATTATACAGATTATAGAAGATTCGTTGTTCTTCATAAGGATGCTTGGGCTATTTTACATACAACTACACAATTGGATTCATATGTAACACAAGTATTATATTGTTCATCATGTTTTGCACACTTTATTTTTTGATTACTAACTATCTTATTATAATATTTTCTACAGCCGTATGGTCATCTATCAGTAGATGCGATTATAAATGATTATACAGATAAGTCATGAGTATTTATTATGAATTCTCAACTATACCATAAAGTAGAATTGTCTATCATTCTTATTGCGCCAGTTAGTTGGAAGGAGGAGGTGTATTACTTATGAAACACTGATGCTAGGCATATCAGGTATGCAAGATATAATTGTAATCTTCATTATACCATTGCTAATCAAATTATTACTAAGAACTTTGCAACTATCGCTTGACTTTAAATCTTAACAAATCAAAAATCAGTTCTAGCAAAATTCTGAACCTTGAACCAAATTTTAGAGTTTAAATCTAGAACTGGAAACAGGAATGATGGTGATGAAGCACCAGCATGACAAGAAGGTGGGGTCGGGCTTTTCTGGGTAGCAAAGCAAAGAAGGAAGAAGGGAGGTTGGATATCACGTCCAAGCACATGTGAATCAAGTGAAAGAAAGAACGAAAAAGAACTGGTCCTGGATGAGGCTGGGTTAGGGGCGAAATAGGCCAGTTTGGAAGAGGAATTCAGGCCCCCACAGAAGGTGAAAAACGGACGCGTGCGGGCCAATGAAAGGAAAAGAAGAGAACTGGCCCTTATGGGGGAGAAGAGAGAGAGAGAAGAGAAGTTGGGGCTTCAGGTTGGCTTGACATTGGACACGCAAATGGACCTCGCGGACTAGGCTGCGGGAGAATAAGGCCGACAGACATAGTGTGAAGAGAGAGAGAAAAAGAGTTGAGAATGGAAGAAGGAGGGGTAAATGGGCCACGGTTAATGGGCCGGTTCTTCTTCTTCTTCTTTTTTTCTCCACTTGATCCAATACTAATCAGTTGAGCACTATTTATTTTTTCAAAGTTTTTTTCCAATTCTTACAAAATAAATAAAATAATATTAAAATTCTAATTTCAATCATTTATTTTGGAGCAAATAATAGATAATGAAGGGTATAAATTAACTCAATTTCTAGTTGAACCGTTTACATTATGATGTACTATATTCTTTTATATGAATTATAGGTAAATCTGTATAGTTTTATTACGAGATTATACAGATTATAGAAGATTTATTGCTCTTCATAAGGATGCTAGGGCTAATTTGCATACAACTCTACAATTAGATTCAAATGTAACACAAGTATTGTATTGTTCATCTTTTTCTAGACACTTTATTTTTTGATTACTAACTATCTTATTATAACATTCTCTACAACCGTGTGGTCATCTATCAGTGCAGATTATAAATGATTATATAGATAAGCCATGAGTATTTATTATGAAGTCTTGACAATACCATAAAGTAGAATTGTCTATCATTCTTATTGCGCCAGTTAATTGGAAGGAGGAGGTGTATTACTTGCAAAACACTGATGCTAGGTATATCAGATATACAAGATATAACTGTAATCTTCATTATATCATTGCTAATCAAATTATTGCTAAGAACTTTGCAAACTATCGCTTGACTTTAAATCTTAACAAATCAAAAATCAGTTCCAGCAAAATTCTGAATCTTGAACCAAATTTTAGAGGTTAAATTTACAACTGGAAACAAGAATGATGTTGATGAAGCACGAGCACGCCAAGAAGGTAGAGTCGGGCTTTTCTAGGTTGCAAAGCAAAGAAAGAAGAAGGAAGGGAGGGTTGGATATCATGTCGAAGCACATGTGAATTAAGTGAAAGAAAGAAAGAAAAAGGACTGGTCTTAGATGGGGCTGGGTTAGGGGCGAAATTGGCGAGTTTGGAAGGGGAATCCAGGCCGCCACAGAAGGTGGAAAATGGATGCGTGCGGGCCAAGGAAAGGAAAAGAAGAGAACTAGCCCTTATGGGAGAGAAGATAAAGAGAGAAGAGAAGTTGGGGCTTCAGGTTGGCTTGGCATTGGACACGCAAATGGGCCTCGCGGACTAGGCTACGGAAGAACAAGGTGGACAAGCATAGTGTGAAGAGAGAGAGAAAAAGAGTTGGGAATGGAGGAGCTAGGGGTAATTGGGCTATGGTTATTGGGCCGGTTCTTCTTCTTCTTCTTCTTCTTTTTTTCTCCACTAGATCCAATATTAATCAGTTGAGCACTATTTATTTTTCCCAAGTTTTTTTTCAATTCTTGTAAAATAAATAAAAAAATATTAAAATCCTAATTTAATCATTTATTTTAGAGCAAATAATAGATAATGAAGGGTATAAATTAACTCAATTTCGGGTTGAACTGTTTACAGTATTATGTACTATATTCTTTTATTTAAATTATAGGTAAATCTATATAATTTTATTGCGAGATTATACAGATTATAGAAGATTTATTATTCTTCATAAGAATGCTCAGGCTATTTTGCATACAACTACACATTTGGATTCATATGTAATACATGTATTATATTGTTCATCATGTTTTAGACACTTTATTTTTTGATTACTAACTATCTTATTATAACACTCTCTATAGCCATGTGGTCATCTATCAGTAAATGCGATTATAAATGATTATATAAATAAGCCGTGAGTATTTATTATGAAGTCTCGACAATATTATATAGTAGAATTGTCTATCATTCTTATTGCGCCAGTTAGTTGGAAGGAGGAGGTGTATTACTTACGAAACACTGATACTAGGTATATCAGGTATATAAGATATAATTGTAATCTTCATTATATCATTGCTAATCAAATTATTACTAAGAACTTTGCAACTATCGCTTGACTTTAAATCTTAACAAATCAAAAATTAGTTCTAGCAAAATTCTGAATCTTGAACGAAATTTTAGAGTTTAAATCTACAGCTGGAAATAAGAATGATGGTGATGAAGCACCAGCATGCCAAGAAGATGGAGTCGGGCTTTTCTAGGTGGCAAGGCAAAGAAAGAAGAAGGAAGGGAGTGTTGGATATCATGTCCAAGTACATGTGAATTAAGTGAAAGAAAGAAAGAAAAAGAAGTGGCCTTAGATGGGGCTGGCTTATGAGCAAAATAGGCCAGTTTGAAAGGGGAATCCAGTCCCCCACAGAAGGTGAAAAAAGGACGCGTGCAGGCCAAGGAAAGGAAAAGAAGAGAACTAACCCTTATGGGAGAGAAGAGAAAAAGAGAAGGGAAGTTGGTGCTTCAGGTTGGCTTGGCATTGGACACACAAATGGGCCTCGCGGACTAGGCTGTGGGAGAACAAGGTGGACATGCATAGTGTGAAGAGAGAGAGAGAAAAAGAGTTGAGAATGGAAGAGGAAGGGGTAATTGAGCCATGGTTATTGGGCCGGTTCTTCTTCTTCTTCTTCTTTTCTCCACTTGATCCATATTAATCAGTTGAGCACTATTTATTTTTCCCAAGTTTTTTTCCAATTCTTACAAAATAAATAAAAGAATATTAAAATTCTAATTTAATCATTTATTTTGGAGCAAATAATAGATAATGAAGGGTATAAATTAACTCAATTTCGGGTAGAACAGTTTACATTATTATGTACTATACTCTTTTATATGAATTATAGGTAAATCTATATAGTTTTATTGCGAGATTTTACAGATTATAGAAGATTTATTGTTCTTCATAAGAATGCTCAGGCTATTTTGCATACAACTGCACATTTGGATTTATATGTAACACATGTATTATATTGTTCATCATATTTTAGACACTTTATTTTTTGATTACTAACTATCTTATTATAACACTCTCTATAGCTGTATGGTCATCTATCAGTAAATGCGATTAGAAATGATTATATAGATAAGGCATGAGTATTTATTATAAAGTCTCGACAATATCATAAAGTAGAATTATCTATCATTCTCATTGCACCAGTTAGTTGGAAGGAGGAGGTGTATTACTTACGAAACACTGATGTTAGATATATCAGGTATACAAGATATAATTGTAATCTTCATTATATCATTGCGAATCAAATTATTACTATGAACTTTGCAACTATCGCTTGACTTTAAATCTTAACAAATCAAAAACCAATTCTAGCAAAATTCTAAGTCTTGAACCAAATTTTAGAGTTTAAATCTACAATTGGGAATAAGAATGATGGTGATGAAGCACCAGCATGCCAAGAAGGCGGAGTCAGACTTTTCTAGGTAGCAAAGCAAAGAAAGAAGAAAGAAGGGAGGGTTGGATATCACGTCCACGTACATGTGAATTAAGTGAAAGAAAGAAAGAAAAAGAACTGGTCTTAGATGGGCTAGGTTAGGGGCGAAATAGGCCAGCTTGGATGGGGAATTCAGGCCCTCACAGAAGGTGAAAAACGGATGCGTGTGGGCCAAGAAAAGGAAAAGAAGAGAACTGGCCCTTATGGGGGAGAAGAGAGAGAGAGAAGAGAAGTTGGGGCTTCATGTTGGCTTAGCATTGGACACGCAAATGGACCTCACGGATTAGGCTGCGGAAGAACAAGGCGAACAAGTATAGTGCGAAGAGAGAGAGAAAAAGAGCTGAGAATGGAAGAGGGAGGGGTAATTGGGCTACGGTTATTGGGTCGGTTCTTCTTCTTCTTCTTCTTTTCTCCACTTGAACCAATATTAATCAGTTGATCACTATTTATTTTTCTTAAGTTTTTTTTTCCAATTCTTAGAAAATAAATACAATAATATTAAAATCCTAATTTAATCATTTATTTTGAAGCAAATAATAGATAATGAAGGGCATAAATTAACTCAATTTCTGGTTGAACAGTTTACATTATTATGTAATATATTCTTTTATATAAATTATAGGTAAATCTGTATAGTTTTATTACGAGATTATACAGATTATGAAAGATTTATTGTTCTTCATAAGGATGCTCGGGCTATTTTGCGTACAACTACACAATTGGATGCATATGTAATACATGTATTATATTGTTCATCATGTTTTGGACACTTTCTTTTTTGATTACTATCTTATTATAACATTCTCTACAGCTTTATAGTCATTTACCAGTATATGCGATTATAAGTGATTATATAGACAAGCCATGAGTATTTGTTATGAAGCCTTGACAATATATAAAGTAGAATTGTCTATCACTCTTATTGCTCCAGTTAGTTGGAAGGATGTAGTGTATTACTTACGAAACACTGATGTTAGGTATATTAGGTATCCAAGATATAATTGTAATCTTCGTTATATCATTGCTAATCAAATTATTACTAAGAACTTAATTTTTAATGTAGATACAAGAAGAGAATGTGAATTCTTCATCATTGGCACCACAAATTAACGTATTATCACATCATTTAGTATGATTTTTAGTTTCATTTTGACTATCTACAATCTTTATCATACTTTACATCGTGTCTTTGATAATCATACTGTTGAGTTCGTGAGTATACAACCACAAGAGGGGGGGTGAATTGTGGTGTCTGATTTTCGTGTTGTAAATAACAAACACCCTCACAGAGGTTGTTCTCAAATGACAAACACCCTGATAGCTTGTTTGCACGGGGTGTTCTCAAATATTGCAGATGCGAAAATCACCAAGATAAATGCGGAAAATAAAGCACACACAATTTTTACGTGGAAAACACCTCTAGCCCAACTGAGGTGTGAAAAACCACGACCTACCTCGTGTAGGATTTAACCACTTTCACTAACGGGCTTCACACGTTACAAATGTAACACACCTTGTTACAACTTGCAACCACGTAACCTTCTTCCCAAAGACAGGTTACACCACGTCCAACCTTCGCAAGATTAGACACGTCCAAGTCCACACGACTAGGACACACTCACTCACTTTTCTGATCCAAGATCAGGGTTACAAACACCTTACAGGGGGTGCTTCTCACTAAGCAGATGTAAGGTACAATGAAGATCCTATTATGCCAATGGTTTGAAAACTCAAATCAAACACAGCTTGTCACGGTTTTGCTTTTCAGAATGAAGCTCAAGAATTTTAATGTGAAAACCGAGTTTCCTGATTTTTTTCAGATTTTTCAGAAAGCTGTGTTGCTTCTCTTTTTCAGTCTGAGTTTTTTCTATCTGCTTCTTGGCTTCTCTACGGGAGAGAAAAGCTGCGGTTTTTAAACACAAGGTCCAACGGTCAAAAACCAAAGACTCAGCTAAGTATGGAAAATGATTTGCAAACAAAATATATTCTCCAACGGCTAATGATGAATTTATCCCAAAATATAAAGGATTTTGTTATCTTAAAAGATAACCCTTATCTTCCCATAGCCGTGAAGAGGTTTAAAGAGATTTTCAGCTTTTACCAAATCCGAAAATATAGTCATAGGAATCTTTTGATTTGGCAAATCTCCCAAACCTATTTTCGCAAATCTCCATAATATTTTCAAAAACTATCCTCTCCAGAAAAATAGCAATTTTGAAATTCAAAGAAAGTATTCTGGAGATCTTGGCCAACCAAAATGAATTTTCAAAAATAATCGGGTATGGCCACTGCAGTTCAGAAACACCCTAGGCACCCTGTTTGCAGGGTTGTTCGCAACTGGTGTTCTGAAGTACTTTAGCGCAAATACCGATTCAAGAGGTGTTTAAAATGATGTTTTCAATATTGGCATATTAACAAGAGTCTAATTAAATAAAACCTATATACCCAAGACTTCTTGTTTTGAACCAGTCATCTTGTCCGAGATTTGTAGAGCTGCTGTGAACACCAAGGCCACCTTGTTTGCTGGGGTTGTTCTTTGCATTGCTAGAGTTCAGGAACACGCTTTACAATCAACTGTCGAGATGGTGTTCTTGACTTAATATGGAATCACCAAGTAAAACCTGTCTAGAAGACTTGTTCTCACATGTAGCAAACCAGTTAATACAATAAAGATCACAAACACCAGTTAGGCCTGTTTGGAGATCGTGTTCGGAGCAACATTACTTGGACAAATTTTTACACTTGGATTTGTTATCATCAAAACTAAATATAATCAATAAATTCCCCCTTTTTGATGATGACAAACCAAGTGACCATATTGACAAAATTTAAACGCGCTTAACAATGTTTAATGCTGATAGGGATCTGCTGATAGGGATCCTCTAGGTGCTAGGTCATATCTGGGATCCTCTAGGTGCTAGGTCATATCTGGGATCCTCTAGGTGCTAGGTCATATCTGTCCATATGGTCTTATTCCCCCTTTTGGCATCATTAAAAAGCAATATAGAGCATAAGGTGCAAGTAGCATTAATAAAGGGATATTGCATTAAAAACATTACAATGCCAAAAAACTGAGATGAGAGGAAACAAGAGAACAGCCTAGAGAATCAGGGAGCAGGGGGTGGTTTCGTTTGCAGAGGAGGGATGCTAGGGGCAAGAGTGGAGAGAAGTGCAAGCAAATCTTCATGGCGTTTGGCCGAGAGAGCTCGTTCCTCAGCAAGAGCAGCCTTGACAGCTGAGAGCTCATCCTTGAGGCGAGCATTGTCCTCAAGAACGGCCTCAACCTTGACGGAAGGTTGCCCAGAAACAGGTGGTCGAGGTGGTCGACGACCCTGTTTGGAGACTGACCCTTCGCCAACCTCATAGCCACACCCTAGCAGAGTGTCAATCCCAATCTCATCAATGATTTGGGCCGCCACTCTTCGTGTGAGCACTATCCCAAAGTGCTCAAGCACCCTTGTCAACAGAAACCCATAGCCAAGATCATGTGCCCGGGTGGTGTTCGCAATTCGCTCTATGTGGCGAATCATGATTGCAGGGAGGTTTACTGGTTCCTCCCGATCCAGTAGGTCCACCAGACATTGATCGAAGGCATCTGCTGAGTTTCGCCCTTGACCTCGCGGTATTATGTTCTTGATGGTGAACATAAACAGTAGTTGGTACAGGGAGGTCATTTCACCCTTCTTAACCGAGAGGGGTGTTCTCAGGCCCTGTTTTTGACTAAGGCGTTTGGACACCTCTAAGAGCCTGGCTGTTTCCAGGGCAGTTTTGTCTTCCCTCATATACACAGCAAATCCACGAGAATGGATGCCCAGAATGTCACCAAGGGTGGCTGCATCAAAGGAGAAATGGCACTCATTGACAGCACTTGTCAGCACCCCATTTGTGAAAGAGCAGTTGGCATAGAACTCAGCCAACTCAGGCACAGAACACCCTTGTTGGGTGTTTGCAAACAACTCAAGCCAGCCTTGGGCTCGAAACTTGTTCAAGAACACCCCCAGACCCTGTTCCTCGAAAAAGCTTACATTCACTACCTTCCCCCTGACGACATTGCGCTTCAGCAACTGCGCATGTTTGTCAGACATAGGAGAGGGAGTGAACTGCTTTGGGCGTTTAAGGACAGGAACAAAGGTGGTAGTTTCTGGTAGGGGGGCTGTTCTAGGCTTTCGCTTGAGGGGTGTTTTGGCAGGAGAGGGCTTCACAGCAGGTTTATTGGTTGGTTTTGGAGGAGATTGTTCTTCAGAGGACTCGAAAAACACCGGTGTCCCCTGTTTGAAGGTGGTGTTCTCAGAGTCAGAACTCGAGAACCCTTCAGAAGAAGAAGAAATCTCCTCGATGATAGGAGCAGAGGGTTTGGAGGGACGATGAGAGGATTGAAACGCTAGCCTTGCAGATTTTCGAGAGGGCTTAGAGGATTGAGGAGAAGAGGGAGTTTGAGAGGGTTGAGACCTTGGTTGTGGCCTTGTTCTTGGCGTTCTGCTACGCCTAGCCACGATTTTCACCCTCTTCCTTTTCTCTCCAGTTTGAAAGTCTGGAGTGGAGATTTCAGCCTCAGGGAGAGAATTCTTCTCTAGACTCTCCTCTGACGACTCATTCGACTTCCCTTGGAAGTCGACATGCAGATCCTCCACAAACACACCTTCGACAGAGGCAGCCCCTGTTTCTGTCGCGGTGTCAGAGAACAACCCAGAAGAACAGGGCTCAAAATTAAACCCTTCAGGGGTTTCCAAGAATTGTTCTTGAGACCCCGACTTTGTTCCCTCTGACTCAACTAAAATGGGACAAGCAATTGCCCCTACGAGGAACACCAATTCCCTTCCACATTCAAAGGGAATATCATCCATCCCATTCCCACTGATTTTAGGGACAAGCGATTCAGGAACTTGAAAGGCTTGTAAAGAATTGGGCGAGGGGGAGCAGGGATTGAGGCTGCAAGAAGGAGGGCTTTTGATTGAGAAGAGTTGTTGGAAGCCATTGTTGCTAGAAGAGAGAGATTAGGGTTTAAGGTGTTTGCAGGATGTTCGGTTTTTGCTTGAGGGCGAGATGAACGATAGTACTGAGAGCAGGGCATATAAAGAGAGAGAGAGAGAGAGAGAGAGAGAGAGAGCAGCCGAATCTTTGAGAAGATTTCTTGATTTGCAACGGGTAGGAGCATTAACATCTTGTGCCTTGGGAAGGAAAGAAAACACACCGAGCAACCAAGGGGCGTACCTGTTCTCTGTATTATGCCTGTTCTTTGCCGTCTGATCTGATTCGACTGAATGGCATTAAGACGGCTCCAGTACATCCCCTTATGCTGTACTAAGTAGATAAGAGACAAAAAAAATGCACGCAATTCGGGTGTATGCAATCACATCCGTTATTAATAAAATTTGCAAACAGGGGGAGAGAACAGGGTGTAAAGGTTGATCTTACCAAACCCAGTTCATGTTCTGGAAACGGGTATCTCAGGGTGTTCTCACCAACCCTAGTTCCAGTCTATTTCTTTCAAAATGATCTCTAGCGAGTGCCTTAGTGAATATATCAGCAATTTGATTTTCCGTTGAGCAAAAATTCATAGAGATTAAACCCTTTTCAACATTATCTCTCAAGAAATGATGTCGAATGTCAATATGCTTTGTTCTTTTATGTTGACATGGATTTTTGGCAATGTTAATTGCACTTGTGTTATCACAAAAAATAGGAATGCATCCAATGTCAACACAAAAGTCCTTAAGCTGTTGCCTTATCCACAACAGTTGAGCACAACATGAAGCTGCTGCAACATATTCAGCTTCTGCTGTGGACATGGCAACTGAATGTTGCTTCTTGGTAGCCCAAGATACCAAACAAGGTCCAAGAAAGTGAGCCATACCTGAGGTACTCTTTCTATCAACTAGGAATCCAGCATAGTCAGCGTCAGCATATCCAACAAGATCAAAATTGCAACCTTTAGGATACCATAAAGCTAAATTGGGTGTATGTTTCAAATACCTTAGTATCCGTTTAACAGCCTTAAGATGAGTTTCCTTAGGGTTAGACTGAAAACGGGCACATAAACCAACACTGAAAACAATATCAGGTCTACTAGCGGTTAGGTATAAGAGTGACCCAATCATAACCCTATAGAGTTTCTCCTCAACTGAGGGACTCCCATCATCCATAACCAACTTGGTTGAAGGAGAAATAGGAGTGTCTATGGGTTTGGCTGACTCCATCCCAAAACGCTTAAGTAACTCCTTGATATACTTTTGCTGATGGATCATGGTGCCGTTTGGAGTTTGCTTGATTTGTAAGCCTAAGAAAAAATTAAGCTCACCCATCATGCTCATCTCAAACTCACTCCTCATCATATTTGAAAATTCATTGCATAAATCATGATGAGTTGCACCAAATATAATGTCATCAACATATATTTGGACAATCAAAAAATGTTCCCCCTTAGATTTTAGAAACAAGGTATTGTCTACCTTGCCTCTTCTAAAATCATTTTCAAGTAAAAAACTTGACAACCGTTCATACCAAGCTCTTGGAGCTTGTTTTAAACCATAAAGTGCCTTGTCAAGTTTAAAAACATGATTTGGAAAATCACCATTTTCAAAACCAGGGGGTTGTTTGACATACACCTCTTCTTTAAGGTATCCGTTTAGGAATGCACTTTTAACATCCATTTGATATAGCTTGATTTCCATATGAGCTGCAAAGGCTATTAAGATTCGAATAGCCTCAATTCTAGCAACTGGTGCAAAGGTTTCTTCATAGTCGATCCCTTCTTCTTGATTGTATCCTTGTACAACCAGCCGTGCCTTATTCCTAGTGACTGTTCCTGACTCATCCAGTTTGTTTCGGAACACCCACTTGGTTCCAATGATTGTTCTCTCTGCAGGTTTAGGTACAAGGTGCCATACTTTGTTTCTCTCAAATTGATGAAGCTCTTCTTGCATAGCCGTGATCCAATCTGAATCTGCAAGAGCTTCATTCACACTTTTGGCTCAATGTTAGAAAGAAAAGCATAGAAAGCACAAAAATTCTTTAGTTTAGATCTAGTTTGCACTCCAGTATTAATATCTGACAAGATTTGATCAAGAGGGTGCGAACTATGGTGCTTCATGGTCGTGGAGTAAGAGGATCCACAGACCCATGCTCTACTCTAGTCGTAACATAATGCTTACGATCATCTCCCGAGCCTGTTTCTGCACATGTTTGTAAGTCTATTCCTGAAGAACACGGTTCCGAACAGGGTTCAGCGGTGTTTTCCCCTGTTTGGTGTTCACCTTGCCTGCTGTTCTGAGGAACACCTTCAGGAGTTGTTTTCTCCATGGTGTTCTTACCTCGTTTATCTTGGAGCAACACTTCTTTTCGAACAAGACCTAATTCAAGTTCATCTTCCTGTGCATCATTCTCACTCAACACGTTAGATTCATTAAAAAGCACATGCACACTTTCCTCAACACACAAGGTCCTTTTGTTAAAGACTTTGTATGCCTTGCTGTGAGAAGAATAGCCAAGGAATATTGCCTCATCACTCCTAGGGTCAAATTTTCCTAAGGCATCCTTCCCATTATTATGCACAAAACACCTACAACCAAATGTCCTTAGGTGCGTAATATTGGGTTTTCTGCCCTTGAAAAGTTCATAAGGAGTTTTGCTCAAAATGGGTCTGATCATGCATCTATTTATAATGTAACATGAGGTGTTCAATACTTCTGCCCAGAAATACCTAGGAAGACCACTAGCTATAAGCATTGTTCTGGTCATGTCTTCCAGGGTTCGATTTTTGCGCTCAACCACCCCATTTTGTTGGGGTGTTCTTGGGGCTGAGAAGTTATGATCAACACCATGTTCATTACAATAGTTAATAAAACTTGCATTTTCAAACTCAGTTCCATGATCAGATCTCAAGCTAATTAAAGAGTGTCCTACTCTCTTTTCAACCTTTTTGAGAAAGGCAATAAATTCTCAAAGGTTTCATCTTTGGATGCCAAAAACAAGGTCCAAGTAAATCGAGAGTAATCATCCACTACAACAAGCACATACTTTTTCCCACCTCTACTGGTTACCCTCATGGGACCACACAAATCAATGTGTAATAATTCTAGAGGTCGAGTAGTGCTTACACATTTTTTCGATTTAAAAGAAGATCTGACTTGTTTGCCTTTTGCACAAGCTTCACATACCTTGTCATCATTAAATTTGATGGAAGGTAGTCCAATAACTAGGTCTTTTGAAACAAGTTTGTTTAATAAGGATAAGCTTGCATGACCTAGTCTCTTGTGCCATAGCATTATATCATCATTTAATGCATTTAAACAAGTCAGATTATTTTGGGGAAGAGTGGAAATACAAACTTTATAAACATTTTGACATCGCTTCCCCCTCAACACAACATCTCCTGTGTCGTCATTCACAACCAAGCAACGTGTTTTTGAAAACAGTACTAGGTTGTTCTTGTCACACAGTTGGGACACACTTAGCAAATTGTGCTTTAACCCATCAACTAAGTGCACATTATCAATTGAGTGGGAGAGAGTTTTACCAATATTACCTATACCGACAATTGTCCCAGACTTGCCGTTTCCAAATGCTACACTCCCACCATTCAGAGCTGTAAGTGAGAGAAAGTTTGATCTTTCACCAGTCATGTGCCGTGAACACCCACTATCAACAAACCACAACTGCCTGTTTCCAAGGGTGTTAGTGGGGTTGTTCGTAAGGTTGTTCTCTCTCACTTCAGCCTGCAAAACAAATCACGGGTTAGTTTTGGGAACCCAGATCCACTTGGGTCCCATTCTTTTAGACATGTAAAGCTCATCTTTTCTAATCCAGATTTGTTTCACATACCTTTCATTCTTTTCATTGGCATGTTTTCTTAAAGGGCAAGTGTATCTATAATGACCCGTTTTGCCACAATGAAAGCAAACAATGTTTTCAGGTAATCCCACATACTTTCTGTGAATTGGGTAGACTGTTCGTTTAGGCTTATACCCAAGTCCCTTTTTGTTTCGACTGTGGTGAGTGTTTAACCAATCAAGGGCTTGTGAGGACTCGTTCCAGCGCTTGGTTGTGGTAAGCTCGTTTTCCAGTTTTTCTATATCAGCATGCAAACCTTTGTTCTCCCTGAGCAGGGACTCGACCATTCCTTCTACCTCAAAGAGTTTTTCCTCCATTCGAGAATAATCTCCTTCTTTTATAAAGAGGTTTTCTTTGAGCAAGTTAATATTCTCATGTAAACCGAGGTTTTCATTTTTAAGAATTTCATTTTCAAGTTCTAGGTCACGAACTTCTCTTTTTAGATCAGCACAAGTGTCTATCAAATTATATAGAAGTTCTTCTAAAGTAGCTTTGTTAAGACCATGTACCTTGCTCTTGAGATCTGAGAGGCTGATTGTTGATTCATCATCTGAATCTGAATCACTTTGTGCCATAAGTGCTACGACCCCTTCTTCAGCTTCAGATTCTCCTTCATCCTCAGAGGAATCTCCCCAAGCAGCCAGCATAGCTTTCGAGAATCGCTTGCCCAGATTGTTTACAGGGTGTTTTCGAACCTGTTTTCGAGGGTGTTCGGGCGTCTGATCTTCTCGAAGCAGAGGGCAATTTTTGACTAAGTGATCTGGTTTGCCGCACTTGAAACACCCTGTGAGCTGTTCTTTGGAGGTGTTTCTGGACTTGCTGAAGTCTTTTCTTTTGTTGTTTTCCTTGACCTTTTTGAAGAATTTCTTGAATTTTCTGGACATTAGGGCCATTTCTTCATCTTCAAGGTCAGAGTCAGTGTCCTCATGTGCTTTCAAGGCAAGCCCCACGATCCTTCTTTTGCTCCTCTCTTTGCTGTGAGTTCTTTCGGAGTTCATAGGTCTGGAGATTACCAATCAACTCGTCGAGGGTGATCTTGTTCATGTCTTTAGCCTCTTGGATGGCTGTTACTTTGGCCTCCCACGTGCGAGGTAAAATTCTGAGGATTTTCCTCACCAACTCTTCAGTGGTGAAAGATCTTCCCAGGGATTTTAACTCGTTCGTGATGTGGGTGAACCGTGTATACATGTCCATCACAGTTTCATGATCACCCATATCAAACAACTCATATTGTCGCATAAGTAGCTCAATTCTAGATTGTTTAACTTGACTCGTACCTTCATGAGCAACTTGCAGAGCATTCCAGATAGCTTGGGCTGATTCACACTCAGAGATGCGAGTGTATTCATCGGGTCCTAGGCCAAAATATAGAAGCTTTTTGGCCTTGGCATTTTTCTCCATTTTCTTGTAGTCCTCGGCATCAAACTCTATGGATTCCTTGGGAACCTTCTTACCATCTTCAAGCACCTTGGTGGGAACAAGGGGCCCGTTCTTGATGAGCATCCATAATTCATAATCTTCTGCCTGAATATAGTTCTCCATCCTATTCTTCCACCAACTATAATGTTGGCCGTTGAAATAGGGTGGACGAGTAATGGATTGCCCTTCAAGAATTCCTTGTGGGTACTCATCTTCAGAATCTCTCAAGGTGTTAACCTTTTGTAAGAGAACCTGCTCTGATACCACTTGTTGAGTTCGTGAGTATACAACCACAAGAGGGGGGTGAATTGTGGTGTCTGATTTTCGCGTTGTAAATAACAAACACCCTCACAGAGGTTGTTCTCAAATGACAAACACCCTGATAGCTTGTTTGCACGGGGTGTTCTCAATTATTGCAGATGCGAAAATCACCAAGATAAATGCGGAAAATAAAGCACACACAATTTTTACGTGGAAAACACCTCTAGCCCAACTGAGGTGTGAAAAAACCACGACCTACCTCGTGTAGGATTTAACCACTTTCACTAACGGGCTTCACACGTTACAAATGTAACACACCTTGTTACAACTTGCAACCACGTAACCTTCTTCCCAAAGACAGGTTACACCACGTCCAACCTTCGCAAGATTAGACACGTCCAAGTCCACACGACTAGGACACACTCACTCACTTTTCTGATCCAAGATCAGGGTTACAAACACCTTACAGGGGGTGCTTCTCACTAAGCAAATGTAAGGTACAATGAAGATCCTATTATGCCAATGGTTTGAAAACTCAAATCAAACACAGCTTGTCACGGTTTTGCTTTTCAGAATGAAGCTCAAGAATTTTAATGTGAAAACCGAGTTTCCTGATTTTTTCCAGATTTTTCAGAAAGCTGTGTTGCTTCTCTTTTTCAGTCTGAGTTTTTTCTATCTGCTTCTTGGCTTCTCTACGGGAGAGAAAAGCTGCGGTTTTTAAACACAAGGTCCAACGGTCAAAAACCAAAGATCAGCTAAGTATGGAAAATGATTTGCAAACAAAATATATTCTCCAACGGCTAATGATGAATTTATCCAAAAATATAAGGGATTTTGTTATCTTAAAAGATAACCCTTATCTTCAGCCAAGCCGTGAATGAGGCAAACAAAATATATTCTCCAACGGCTAATGATGAATTTATCCCAAAATATAAGGGATTTTGTTATCTTAAAAGATAACTCTTATCTTCCCATAGCCGTGAAGCGGTTTAAAGAGATTTTCAGCTTTTACCAAATCCAAAAATATAGTCATAGGAATCTTTTGATTTGGCAAATCTCCCAAACCTATTTTCGCAAATCTCCATAATATTTTCAAGAACTATCCTCTCCAGAAAAATAGCAATTTTGAAATTCAAAGAAAGTATTCTGGAGATCTTGGCCAACCAAAATGAATTTTCAAAAATAATCGGGTATGGCCACTGCAGTTCAGAAACACCCTAGGCACCCTGTTTGCAGGGTTGTTCGCAACTGGTGTTCTGAAGTACTTTAGCGCAAATACCGATTCAAGAGGTGTTTAAAATGATGTTTTCAATATTGGCATATTAACAAGAGTCTAATTAAATAAAACCTATATACCCAAGACTTCTTGTTTTGAACCAGTCATCTTGTCCGAGATTTGTAGAGCTGCTGTGAACACCAAGGCCACCTTGTTTGCTGGGGTTGTTCTTTGCATTGCTAGAGTTCAGGAACACGCTTTACAATCAACTGTCGAGATGGTGTTCTTGACTTAATATGGAATCACCAAGTAAAACCTGTCTAGAAGACTTGTTCTCACATGTAGCAAACCAGTTAATACAATAAAGATCACAAACACCAGTTAGGCCTGTTTGGAGATCGTGTTCGGAGCAACATTACTTGGACAAATTTTTACACTTGGATTTGTTATCATCAAAACTAAATATAATCAACAATATTCATTGAGGAAATTTATGCTGACGTTCAGTATTGTCATCACGATAGTGGGAAGACTTTTTACTAATTTTATGCTCATTATACATGTTTCATAGCTTACTAAAATAGCACATATATGTTACTAACATGCATATGCTATGCATAATGACTCTTTTTGTATTTTTTTCTAGTTTTCTTTAGAAATATAGATAAAACTCTTTTGGGTAACATTAAATAACAACGAATTAAGTGTTTTATTATGAATGTGTTGTTAGAAAAAGAAATTTTTGATTTACTGCTCACTAAATATGTACTTTGCTCACTAAATAACAATGATTTACTGCTTACTAATATTAGCTATAAGGTTTTCGGAATACCTTTTTTAAGGAGATTTTGCTTCATTACTTGCAGATCTCTTCTTCAATGCTTCTTTCCATTTGCAAACATTGCAAAAGTACGATTATAAGAGAGCAAGTTTCTTAAAACCTAGAATCTCATTTCGTTCAAGTGAATTCATTGTTTTTGTTTGAGTGTGCAAATTAATAGTGTTTTGTTGGTAAAACTTACATTGAAATGCTTTTTTCAAGCTTTAGGAAAGATTTGTTGAAGATTTTTGGCAAGAATCCATGGCCAAGCGCTGCAAAATTTCACCAAATTGAGCACGAATGTGGGTAGTTTTTGGAGAGAGAGTGAGGGGGTTCGTGGCATGTGAAATCACTTGAATTGATGGCTTCCTAGCGGTTTTTAGCTTTTACTTTTCGTTTACTTGGTCTGCTGATGTGGCGCGGGCCATTTGGGACAATAGTGGGGCAGTTGTACATTTGGAAATGTGCAACCGAGTGGACCATATAGCAACTGTCTATAAGCTAAGGTACTTCGTTCAAACTAAAAATCCTCATAGAATTTGAAAAGTAGTGGATTCCTACACTTGAATATGATTATGTATTAGACACCTTTACCCTAGTCCTTCTCAAATAGTCAAACACCCACGTCTAAAATTTTTAAAAATAAATATTACGAGATGAAATTAAAAGTGCTTTCTCTCCTAATATAAATAAATTTTAAAAACTAATCGAAGAAGCATTTATTGCATTAAAAAGAATTTGAGATGCTAATAATCCAACCTATTGGACTCTTAGACAAGAATAATCCGAGCTTTAAATTTGGTCCCTAATAGGTCAATCGTTGGGAGTGCTTTTTTTTTTAAATGTACGAATACAAAGTCAACTTCTCTTGGACTTGTCAATTTGATAGCATGTCAACTTATTTATCTTACGTGTAAGGTATATCTTGCTTTCCTATTTTCAAAGCCATCATCCACATGTGATGGCTAAGCTACCACCTTGTTTCTTCCTAAATTTTAGAGGTATCTATTTTATCTATAATATCATCAAGTCGTACGCAGAGAATTTTATTCTTCAATTTGAAAGGTGATAGGTTATTTATCATAAGTAGATAGTGTACTTTTCTTAACTTTGCCAACACCTTCATTGACATGTGATAAATTAGCCATTGTAAAATCAAATAAGTTAGCAAAAGTATTGTTTACTTAAAATTAGTCTGCTCAAAATAAACAATCATTCTATTACATCAACGAATGCATACTGAATGTACACCGACTGGCCAAGATAGCGCCTCTCCCAATTATCTTTCTTCCACTAAGTGTGCCCCATGTACAAGACCTATTCCCATGTTCACAATCTTGTGGACTTGAAGACAACTGCTATTAGGCTAGTTGGTGGCCGTCAAATCCGAAGGGGGGTTCATCGGCCACCGCTAACCTGTTGTAGTTGTTCAAGCCTCTTGTTTGTCAATCAATACGATCGAACATTTTTTTGTTGAAAAATTCAAACTTCATCAACCAATTTTCTAGTGGCAAAGCTACTGTAATTCAAACTAAAATCCTGAGGGAAAGGGGGGAAAAGAAGGATAGGGTTCAACACTACCAAGGGGAAAACAGGAATCTTCTAGCTTGCATTATCTCGTCCAAAGCTAAGTGTTAAATTTGAAGATTGGATTATTCTCGTTCAAAGCCCTCAAAGGTGAAATTATTGGGGCCAAAATATTCCATAAAAATTTTAGTTACTTCCTAAGTGACACAAAAAATAATCAAATAAGGGTGGAAGACAACTAATTGTTCTGTTTTATTTTCTTAAAAAAAGGCATCGCTTAAACTAGAACCCAAAGAATTTTTTTTTTTCCCGGTTTTTTGATAGAACCCAGAATACATTCTCCTCCAGTCTGTCCACAACTAGACCTTAAGAAATTGAAAATAAAAAAGGAATCAAAATAAGATGCCGGAAAACCCACCAAAATCAGATGCCGCCCTATTTCCACCCAAAGGCGGTTTACATAACGGTAACTACGCCGCGCATTTGGGTAGCATTCTTGTTGTGCGTCCTACTTGCGCACCGCCATTCCCTTATTCCATTAACGAATTCATTTCAACAAAATTCTGCCTAAGACGCAAAATAATCCCTAGAATTTCTGAACCTCTCTGTTTCGATCGATTTCTTCTGCATCTTTCTCTTTCTTTCTGCCTCTAATGGAGGGAATTGATCAGATGGTACTTCCGATCAAGAAACGCCGCCAAACCCTCGCTTTCTTCCCGCCCAAAACTCAAGAACATCAGCAATGGCCAATTCCAGTGTTCCCGAGTTTTTCGCAGAACTCAGATTCCGTCAACAATTCCCACCTCCCAAACCCTCGTCCATCAAAGCGATTGTGTACTGAAAATCGAAATTCGGAGTTCAAAACCCAGAAAGAGACCACTGATTATCTCTGGGGATTGTTCGATTACATCAGGGCCGACTTTTCGGTCCAATCCGAGGAGAATCAGATTAGGGTTTTCGGGCCTTTGCCGATCGAAAAGTGCTTCGATTTGACTGGAAAGAAAGTGGGCATGGAGAATAAGAAGAAGAAGAAGCCATGGTGGACATCAATGGTTGCTCGTGGCCGTGACAAACTGCGGAGAGAGAAAATGAGGCTGAAGAAGGCCAATGTCAAGGATTTATTTGCTCAGTTCTGGAATCGGGAAGAAGAATTTCAATGGAAGATCGAGCACAAACAAGATCCTTATACATTCCTTTCTCTTCCTGTTTCTACGACCTCCAGACCCTGGAGTTGAGGGGGCCTTTTTCTTCATTCTTTCCCAGTTGAGCGGACTGGCAATTTAGTGGTCTTGTGAATTCTTTCTGTTCCTGTTTCTATAACTTGTAGAGTTTACTGTGGTTCTTTGGCGCAAGAACTTGCCCTAGAACTCGACTTTGGTTTCGATTTTTGTGATTCTTGATCATACCTTGCGCTCATGTCATTGAAGTTGTGAATCTGGGTTTGGGGTCTTTTTTGGGCACAAAAACATGCTCTAGAACCCGCCTTGAGTTTAGATTCTTGTAACTCTTAGCCACAGTGCCTTGGATTCATGTTCTTGAATTTGTACATAATGGATTTTTGATAGACTTGTCATAATGGATCTTTGATAGATTTGTCAGCTCATTGGAATGAAACATCTCTGATTCTGCTTATCAAATATGGGATTGCTTGCTCTTTGTTTAGTCAGTCTTGGCTAATTGAACGTCATTCGTTGCTGGAGATGCTGAGGTGTTAAAAGGAACACTAGTCTCATTCCTCGAGTACAAGCCTGGGTGATGATGGTCCTTGTAAAAGTGACTGTTTGAGGATACTCTCGTTGTCTTTTCTGTTGCTGTTTTTTACGAAGTGAACTCTTGTACTTTTGGTCTCTGTCCTTTTTTTTCCTGTTTCTATAACTCGTTAGAGTTCGTATTCCTATTTAGATTTTTGTAATTCTTACTTGATACCTTGGATTCGTGTTTTCAAAATTTTAAGCCGAGGATCTTTGTTTCATTGATTTGTAGACTCATTGAAATGAAATGTCAGCTTCCACTAACCAGATATTCATCAGTTTTTCAGTGTTGGGCTTAGATTGCTTACTTATCCAATAAATCAATCTTTGTTTCAGATGATTAGAATGAAATGTTTTAGTGTCATGGATGTACAGTGCAAATTTTTGGAGAATATTAGGGATGATATGAGCATTTCTTTTTTTAGTCCTAACGATTAGATCATGTAAATTCATTTTTAATGCCATGAATGTAAATTCAGTGTCATGGTAGTTTATGATAGACTTGTTAGTCCATATTACTCAGAATCTTCATTCCAGTAAAAATCCTCAAAAATTTTTAAAAATACTTGAGTCCTATGATCAAATATCCTCATGTATCAAACACTTCTAACCAAGTCCAAATAACCTTAAGAGTATGGTCTAAGTGGCAAGTTCAAGTAACACAGGCTTCACAATAGAAGTTATTCGCCACGACATTTAGCATTTAGGCCGATGGGAGGAGATGACATCTTCTTTGGAGGACTACTTGATGCGAAGGCCTTTTTTTTCCTTGATATCCTGTGCAAAGGCCTTGTAGACAAACCAGTTAGAGTGATTGACATTGCGACTCTTGACTACTTGATCAATGGCTACTGTCAACGGAGAGAAGACATACATATACTCAGGGGCGAAGCTAGGCTTTTATGTCAAGGGGGGCTAAAGTCAAGGGCAGATGCGCACAATTGTCATCAGTGTCTTAGGTATTTGGTGGCCAATTATTTGTAAAGGACACCAATACAGAATTTTTAGTGAAAACAAAATCAAAAAATTTGGATCCCATTATCGGAGTACTGAACATATCTGATTATATATGCAAAAAAAAAAAAGAAAAATTCACCGTACTAAGGGTGTGTTTGGTAGGGGGGAAAATTATTTTCCTGGAAAATCATTTTCCATGGAAAATGATTTCCCAAGGAAAATAATTTTTCACCTACATTTTCTACTGTTTGGTAGAATGAAAAATTATTTTCCCGAAAAATCATTTTCTGCTGTTTGGTAGAATGAAAAATCATTTTCCAATACCATAATTCTCAAGTGTTTGATACTAATAGGCTAAGCTAATAGCTAAACAGTAAATTTAGTTATCAAACAGTGCTTTCAAAGTCATCAAACAGTCACAAAGTCATAATTCTCAACTGTTTGTTCTCTTTAGTCAAAAAAGGGGAGACCAAAAAAAAAAAAGGAGAGAGAAATATCACTTTATTTAATTATTCTCCTTGAATTTTTCAAGCCAAATCCTTCTCAGTTTGTCGCTCTTCGCTAGAAAGCCCTTCAACCACCTAACTAAGGTTAAAGTAACTTTAACAATGCATGTCAACACCAGTTAGCATATTGGCAAATAATGTACTTTTAACAATCAGAAAAAATTAAAGGGTTTAAACCCTCTCTTGCTTCACAAAGCCTTGCAAGATATGACAAATAATGGTATCACTTGTCCAATTATACAACACACAGCAGACATGAATCTCAAATTCAAGTAAAATTTCCAGCAAATAGCAAAATTTTTAGCAAGCACAGCAGCAATCAACAACTCTTTCAAAGATCAGCTGACATGAATATGCTCCGGTAGCAAAAGGATGGTTTTTCAGGTTTTTAAACAATCCTTCCACAAGCCATTGCCTCTCTCAAATCAACCACCTCAAAGGTACACCCAAACCAGCCACAACTTCCAAATTCAAGTAAAATTTAACATACCACATAGAGATAAATGAAAATTTTCAGTTAAATAACCATATATATAACGCAATAGATAGAAAAATTGGTAATTTTCAGTTCCATCAACAGAGAAAAGCCACTAATGGCGAGAGCCAAAACTTCCAAATTCAGGGAATTTTCAGCCTAATTCAGAGAAATTGAAACCCTAGATCTAAAAACTTACCTGAAAAATTGAATATGAATACAGTGGCAAGAGTGCTTGGACTGAGACTCAAATACAGTGGCGAGAGTGCTTCAACCGGCTTCCAATAATGACGAGAGCCAAAACTTCCAAATTCAAGAGAGGGAGTAAGACTTTCGAACGTTGCTGAAGCTTTTCCTGAAATCGAATAGAAGTTACAGAAGCAAAGTTGTTTTCGAGCCCTAGGAAAATGATTTTATGGCCATTTTCACAGGAAAACATTTTCCTTCTCATGAGGTAAAATGATTTTCCCCTGAAAATGATTTTCCCCTCCGTTTTTTACCAAACAACGTAAAATAGGAAAATTATTTTCTGAGAAAATGATTTTACCCCTGACCAAACACACCCTAAGACTAGGGGGGAAATTGTAATGTCTCATGGAATGATAAATATGTATTTGAGTTAAAGTTCGTAGTAAAGTTTATTATAAAAGACTATGATATGTAACTAAAATATTAATTATTTCCTAAAAATTAAAATATGATAAAATAATTAATATTTATCTATTAAAAAATTGAAAAGAATGGGTATGGAAACTAACAAAAATGTTAAGAGTACTAGATAGCAGCAAAACAGGAGGAGAAGATGGAAATGAGATGCGGAAAACATAATAATAAAAGGTCCACCAAATTGCACTGACCTCCGAAAATGCCAAATGAGGATAGCGAAAAGACCCAGAATGAGATTTGAGCACAACACTTATTATGTGGATTATTAAGGTTCTCCAACCATGCTACCACAATGCACATGACGACTCTACTGGCCACAAACCTGTCATCAACATTTTCCGGCCACGACCCCCCTTAGCCCTCAAGTAGCTTTGCCCTTGTCATATAGTGGCTTTGTGTGGAATGGTTTCTAGTGAGAGGGCAACTCTAGGGGCAAGTTTGAGTAAGAGCTAGCCTTAGTCACCAACTTGTAACTTTGGTTTGCAAGATAGTGATGTAACTTTTTCAACTAGCATATTTAAGAATCTGATAAATTTTACTAGACAACTCTACATTTAACTTTCAATAACAACAACTTTTATTATGGTTCTCGCATTCGTAGGGTTTGGGGAAATCTAGCAATGGGTAGCTTGCCGTTGTAGACATCTTTACATACGAAGAGACTGATTTTAAGAGAAGCATATAAAAAAAAATTAGAAAAATTGTTTTAAAGTTGAAACTTTCTATGTGTAAAAGCATTGCATAAAAGTACTTAGAAATAGCATAAAAATGTAAAAAACAACAAAGGCGAGGTGTGCACTCTACCTCAACAAATCAAAGGTAAGACAAAATAATTATAGGATGTCGAGATTACTACAAGCACATGAAAATACTTCAAACCTAAGATAAAACAATGGCCATTACAATACAACAACAATTCCTACCATTCGGAAGCCTACAAATGTCAAAAGGCTAGTCACTAATGGCTCGTGCCCTTAATCTTATACCTTCACAGACTCCTATTCTGAGCCATGTCATACGTTACCTGTAAAAATTTTAAATCGCACCCAATTACATTGGTCTAGTTTTTTGTTGGTCGTCCTCTACTTCTTCTACATTTCTTACGATTAATCATCTCACGTCTTCTCACAGGTGCATCCACACTCCTTTACTTCACTGACCAAACTATCTAGTTCTAGTCTCTCTCATTTTATCTTCTATGGGTGGTATTTTCACTTCATATCTAATCATCATGTTCCTAATCCTATCCAATCTAATGTGGTCATACATCTACTAAATCATTCTTATTTCTACTACCATCAAAACTTGAACTTGGGTCCCTTATAATTGGCCAACCCTCGGAGCCATACAATAATATTGATCTTATTATAATACAATAAACTCGATCTTTTAGTCCTACAGGAATCCTTTTATCACACAGCACTCTAGAAACAATCTTTCATTTATGCCACCCCACCATCATGCGGTGGTCAATGTTTTGGTCAATATTCCCTTTTTCTTGAATGATTCAGCCCAAATAACTAAATTTGTCAACCCTTCATATTGCCATACCCATTAATGGTGACTTCACCACCCTATTTCCCTCTATTAAAACCACACCTTAAATATTCAGTTTTTGATCTATTTAATCGAGGACCTCTAGTCTTTAGGGTATGTCTCCATTACTCCAACTTGTTTACTCTATTCCTATTCTCATCAATAAGAATAATGTTATCTGCAAATAACATACATTATGGTATGTCATCTTAGATTTCTTTTGTGAGTTCATCTCTGACAATAATGAACAAAAATGGGCTTAAAGGGAGCCCATTATCAACTGGAAAGTCCTTTGTGCCTTCCTAAGGTCCTAAGAGCTGCCGTTACTCCCTTATACATATCCTTAATAACTCAGATATATGTAGCTAATACTCCTTTCTTGTCCAAGCATCTTCTATAACACTCATGCAGTACTCTGTCACAAGCTTTTTCTAGATCTGTAAACATCACATGGAGTTCATTTTTCCTAGCCCTATAAAATTCCATGAGCCTTCTAAGGAGGTGAATTTCCTATGTGTTCGATTTCTTGGGCATAAAACCAAACTGATCCTCTGAGATTGAAATATCCTTCCTCAACATTCTCTTGATCGTCCTTCCCCGTAACTTTATCAGGTGGCTAAGTAGCCTTATGCCTCTATAATTATTACAATTTTGAATATCCCATTTGTTCTTGTCGTGAGGGATGGTTGTGATGAGTCTACATTTACAGGGCATTTCACAGTCCTATTAAATCGTTCCATTAGCCACTTTAGTTCTTCTTCATCCGAACACTTTCATATTTGCATAGGGATTTTGTTTGGGCTTATTGCCTTACCCTTGGTTATCTTCCCTAGGGCCTCTTTAATCTCATCTATGCTAATCGGGCTGTAGAATCGAAAGTTCTGTCACGTCTGATGCAATCCTTGCTCCCTCCTCAAGGAGTTTTCAACCATTCTGCCATTAAAGAGCTCATAAAAGTATAGATGCCATCCTTCTTTTATTTCTGCTTCCTCTTTTAGGACTTTGATGTCTTCACCTTTGATGCACCTCACATTACCCAAGCCTCTTGTTCACCTTTCACTAACCCTTGCTAGCTTAAAGACTTCCTTTTTACTTCTCTTAAACTCGAGTTTCTGATATAACCTTTCATACGTGGTGTTCTTAGCCACATCGACGGCTTTCTTTGCTACCTTTTTTTTGTTGACTTGCACTGAGATTTATTAACCTCTTTTTCTTCATCAGTTCTGTTGTTACTTAAAGCAACATATGCTTCTTGTTTCTTCGGAACATTCTCTTCGCCTCATCATTCCACCAACAAGCTCTTTGTATTCTGCATGTACCTCCCCTTGATGTATCTTAGATTTCCTTGGTCGACGTCCAAATGCACTCTGTCATTTCTTCTCACATTTTGTCTGTGCCCTTTATTTGTTTTCAGCTCCCTTCTATTTTAATATTCTCCGCTAAATTTGTTGCGTTTTCCTTAATAAGATTCCACCATCTAATTCTACGATCCCTAACACTTCTTTTCTTCCTCACCGAAATTTTAATCTCCATATCCCTAACCAATAGCATATGTTGTGCTCCTAAATATTCACTTGGTACTGCTTTACAATCTTTACAAATCCTCCTATTGTCTACTCTAATTAGAGAGCAGTCAATTTTAGTCTTTGTGATGCCACTCTTAAAGGTCACCATATGGTCCTCCTCTTTCTCAAAATGCGAATTTACAATCATCAATTTGTAAGCACCTGATGCATGGTGAATTCTATTTATCTAAATAAAGGTATGAAATGCATGTAGACGATCCCTAATGAATGTTGAAGACCAATCTCTCCAAATATGAACCGAGAGAGAGAGAGAGAGATAGAGAGAGAGAGAGAGAGAGAGAGAGAGAGAGAGAGAGAGAGAGAGAGAGTTCTCAAATAAAGAAATCCTCTAATGGAGTAGATTTAATACTTGAAATAGGTAGCAAGTGGATAAATAAACCCACCCTCTAAAGCCTTAGCACCAAGGATTAGATTAAAGAGAAGATTCAAATCACAATCCTCCTAAGAGAGATAAAGAATTTGAGATTTTGAGAAAAATCAGGCTTCAAGCTCTCATATTATTCATCAAATCTGATTTTTTATAAAGGTAATTGGTCCATAAATACCCAATGAGAGGGAAAATTAGCTGTACATTAATAGGGCAAGTGGACCATTAGAAGATGTCCAAAATATTCTAGGAAAATAAATAAAGATGCTTAAGATAATTATAATCACAATGAGCTATATTTTTCAAGATTCATCCTCTGTCCTCTAAGGAGCCTTGAGTAGGGTCTACTCCTCTAATGGAGGTTCCACCACTTGTTGACTCTTCCATTGTGTGTGAAGAATCATTCCATGCTGATTAATCGTCAAATTTACAGTCGTAACCTCCACAATTAATCCCATAATTGGAACCGTGCATTTTTCAGTCTTAGACCAACCTTTGCTTGGTATTTAGCCTATAACGTCCTCAAGACTTGGAGTTTGCGAGTGATTCAAGACTGATTAGAAAATAGACATTTGGCGCTTTCCATCCATGTATAATTTGCTAAAATGGGAGCTCGTTTGCCTAGTTAAATTTGAGCGAGAAATGAAGTAAAATATTCTGCCTGGAAACTAAAAATGAGCTAATGAGATGGTTTTGAGAGGATTAAGTGGCTAACTCCTTATTTAGGGCTACTATTGACCCAACCACATTTTCTAACCCTACTTGGACCTTCGTAAGGACCCAAAATCAAAATTCACTTATGGGACCTAATCCGTGACCTAGAGTTAATATTGGGCCATCTTAGTTCATAACTAGTAAGAGTAGGTCCGAGCTCACAAGTTGCTCCACATTAACCCATTCCCCTTGAAGAGCATTTGTCTTTAAATATTCGTCATGTTCTTTATCTTCTTCAAGGTAAGGATTGAGATTCCCAACATTAAAGGTGGTGGATATTTGCATATCTCTCAGAAGTTCAATCTTGTATGCATTTTCTCCCACCTCTTGTTCCACCTTGTATGAACCATCTCCTCTAGCCATGAGAGGGGAATACTTCCTTTCTTAAATGTAATCGCACAAGATCACCTCCTTTGAACTCAAGGTGTGCACGGTTCTTGTTGGCCTTTTGCATATATTGCTCATTCACTTTCTCAATTTGTGCCCTCACTTACTCATGTAGCTTCTTCAGTTCTTTAGCTCTTGCTTTAGCCTCAAACTCACCCTTGATTCTTGAGGAAGAGTTATAGATCCATTATAGTAAGGGGGTTAAGACCATAGCACACTTCAAAGGAGGAGAGAAGTGTAGCATACGAAAGAGCCCTATTGTATGCAAATTTGACATGAGCAAGCTTGACATCACAGTCCCTTAAACTCTTACTCACCATACCACTTAGCAAGGTTATGGGAGTTCTATTTGCCACCACCGTCAGTCCATCTATTTGAGGATGGCAAATAGAGCTAAAGAGCAACTTAGTCTGCACAAGCCTCTATAGGGATCTCCAAAAGTGCGATAGAAATTTGGCATCCCTATCCGATATGATGGTTCTTGGAATACCATGGAGCCTCACAATTTCTTGAAAGAAGAGGTCCTTAATATAGGTAGCATCATCAGTCTTGCGGCATGCAATAAAGTGAGCCATCTTGGGAATCAATCCACCACTACCATGATAGTATCTTTTCCCTGAGGGGTTCTTAGTAGGGCCACAATGAAGTCCATGCTAATGCCGTCCTGAGGCCTTGAGGGACCGAAAGAGGAGTGTAGGGACATTGATGCCAATGACTCTTAGCTATATGATAAATGTTACATCTTGAGATCACCTTATGAACATCCCCACCCATCTCAGGCCAATAAAAATGATCCTTGAGTATCTTAAGGCTCTTATTACTGCCAAAATGACTGACTAAGGCTCCTCTATGAGCCTCTTCAATAATCAAGTCCATTAGAGGACTTTTAACAATGTAAAGCTTATTTCCTTTGTACAGGAAACCATCTTGTATAGTGAAAGAGCCAAAATTAGAAGGACTCTCCACCACTTCCTTGAAGTGTTCATCCTAATGTTATAGAGCTATGATGGAATGAAATCTAAGAACTATGGCTTCAAGGACCAAATGGATAACATATCTCCTTGATAAGGTATCAGCCACAACATTCTTTTTCCCACTCTTATATTTACAAGGGAAGGTGAAAGATTAAAGGAACTCAACGTATGTAGCATGTCTTGGGTTCAACTTGTGTTGGCCATAGATGTAGGACAATGCCTTGTGATTCGAATGGAGCACAAAGGGCTTGGGCTTGGGCTTGGGCTTGGGCTTGGACTTGGGCTTGAGGTAAGGACTCTAATGTTCTACAACCCTAAAAATGGCATAGAATTCCTTGTCGTAAGTGGAGTAGTTCAGCTTTGAATCATTCAACTTCTCACTACAAAAAGCTAGAGGGCGCTTAGCTTGAGTGAGAATTGCAGTAATCCCAACACCATTAGCATCACAGTCAACTTCAAGTAGAAGATCGAAGTTGGGAAGAGTTAATATAGTAGCCAAACAAAGCGTATTCTTGATGGTTTCAAAGGCCCTTTAGGTGGCCATTGTCAACTCAAAGCTTCTTTTTTTCATGCATTCAGTCAAGGGAGTGATAATGGAGCTAAAGTCTTTAATGAACCGGCGGTAGAAAGAGGCCAACCTGTGGAAGCTTCACACTTCTGTGATGGTTGTGTGAGTAAGCTAAATCTTAATAGCCTCAACATTAGATTCATCAACTTGAATTCCCTCACCGGACACAACATAGCCAAGAAAAATAACATGAGGAGTGAATAGTTCACACTTCTTAAGTTTTATATGTAACTTTTGTTGTCGCAATACTTGGAACACTTGAGAAAGATGCTCTTTATTAAATGTTTCATCATGACTATAGACCAAAATATCATCAAAATACGCCACAACAAACTTCCTAATGAATACTCTTAAGACCTCATTTATTAGCCTCATGAAAGTGCTATGGGCACTAGATAGACTAAATGGCATCACAAGCCACTCATACAACCCATATGTGGCCTTAAAGGCAGTTTTCCATTGATCTCTTTCTTTCATTCTAATTTGGTGATAGCCACTTCGGAGGTTCATTTTGGAAAAGATCTTGGACCTATGCAACTCATCAAGCATGTCATCAAATTAAGGAATAAGGAATCCATACTTGATGATGACGTTGTTTATGGCCCTAGAATCAATACACATATGCCAAGTACATCCTTCTTAGGTACAAAAAGGGTTGGAATACAACATAGACTCAAGCCCTCCCTAATGTACTCATGATTAAGCAACTCTTGGACTTATCATTGAAGCTCTTTCAACTCATTAAGGTTGCACCTATAGAATGCCTTGTTTGGCAAGGGAGCATACTGTAGGAGATTAATTTGGTTCTCAGTTCTTCTCAAAGGAGGGAGCCTCGGGGGTAAATCATTGGGGAAGGATGCATGGGTTTCACTCCCTCACCTATGTTTCATTCTATCATAAGTAAGGCAAATAAAGGCTTGCTCTCAATAATGATACTATCCACCTGCGTTTCACTTATAAATAGGCTTTTCTTACTTCCCCTCCCAGCTTAGATTTGAGGGGTTTAGGTGGAGGTAGCAGTGTCGAAGTAAGAATATGACCCATGTACTTGAATGCATAAGTATTGGCATGTTCCTTATGAATCACATGATTGTTAAACCACCATGGCCTACCAAATAACAAATGACATGCATCCATAGGAAGAACATCACATAGTACTTCACCATAGTATGGACCAACCAAATTACAATAAGTGCTTGCTTAGAAACGGTTACCTCGCTTCCTTGTTTGAGCCATTGGAGAGACTAAGAGGTGGGATGCACCTTGGTGGGCAATTAAAGTTTATCACTGAGTGTTATGGAGGCTACATTGGTATAACTTCCTCAATCTATAATGAGCTCACACAGCTTACCTTCGATAGGGCATCGGGTATGGAAAATTTGCCTTCTTTGGCTTGGCTCACGAGGAGCCCCTTAGATATGGAGTGCTCTTCGAATCACCAAGAGTTCACCTACATCCGGAGTGATAAAAGTTTGATCCTTATCCTCTACTTCTTCTTCACTAGTATCTTGGTCTTCCTTCCTCATCATCAAAATCTTCATGGGAAATAGAGTATTCGATGTCAATAGGGTGAGCATCGTGGCCTCATCGGTAGGGGTTTCGTGGAGTGGATTCCCTTACTTGTGCAACCTCTTAAGTGAGCTTGCTCATTTGCTCTTGAAGCTCTACAAGGGTCCTACCTATCTCGTGGGCTTGTTTAAAAGAAATGTTCGATTAGTGAGAAGGATTCCCTTCACTAGTTATGGTTGACAAAAAAGTGAAAGGAGGAAAAAGGGGGGCAAAAGATAGGGGGGCACGAGCATGCTGAAGGCGCACGGACAGTAAAACAGTGAAAAAGGGGGGCATAGTTGTACTTTGTGGTAGGGGCATCGTGCCAGATCTTTGGAACATGATTTAAGAGTACAGAAGGGGGCACAATCATGCCACATAGAACGGGGTGGCAGTGTGAAATCTCTGGTTCAAATTTTCAAAGTAAAGGATTTTGGCACGAGGTGGCGGTGCAAAATTTCGTATTTCGTGTTTTTAGCCTTTTTATGGAGTTTTAGAAATGTGTTTAGGTTGGGGTTTGTACTTGGGCTGTACTTAGGGTTCTTTGTGGGTTAGATAATAGATTTAAAGAGGAAGAACTAATGATAAACTAGTACAGAAAGAGGGAAACTTTAATCAATTCCGACATAAGGATGGTTGGAATGGATGCTTACTAAAAGATAGGATCAATGTGCTTTGATACCAAATGATACATGGTGAATTCCATTTGTCTAATTTGTCCAAATAAAGGTATGAAATACATGTAGATGATCCCCAATGGATGTTAAAGATCAATCTCTCCAAGGATTAACAAGGGGGGGAGAGAGAGAGAGAGGGAGGGAGGGAATTCCCAAATACAAAAAGCCTCTAATGGAGTATATTCAACACTTAAAATAGGTAGCACATAGATAAATCAAAACATCTTCTAACCCTCTAAAATCTTGGGACCAAGGATTAGATTAAAGGAAAGACTCAAGTCACCACCTGTAACGCCCCCAAAAGCTAATGCTACTTATCTTAACTTAACCATGAATTTATTAATCTATAGTGGAAGACTTTTGTTTTGAAGGGAGGCGTTACCGCCGTTCCGGGATGGAACAAGGCTATTTAATTTACTAAACTTCTGATGTCACCCAAAATAAGTATTTGTCTCTTCATACTATTTGTTTCCCATGTGATAACTTGATGTACTAATGCTAGGTATTGACGAATCCTTTCAGTTACTAACCTATCATCACTGTGAGCGCTGACTGTCTAGCAACCAGTAAATGCCCCTTATTTTGGCTGCCTTCTGGTTTCTCAGGGGGGGATTGCTGTTCACTTCTCCCCATACCTAAAACAAAAAACATGAAAACATGCGAATGATGAGCCGAAGCTCAATACGTACATCCCCATGCAGTAAAATAAATTTGATGTGAAATTAGTTGGGCCGGCCGCATTTTTAAAATATTTTCTTTTGCAAACAGGAGAGAGAGAATATGTAAGTACAATTGAATTGCTGATTATTATCTGAAAGTGGACCCCTTAGTCGATGTACATCTTGATGCGATCTTGAGATAGGTGCACACCTCGCAGGCCGATCGGAGAGCCTGAGTTGCAGCCGCGCGGGTAACTTGAGAGGCATAAGCCCTAATGATTGATGATTGGCGGGGCCACTTATTTATGTGACAAAACATTGCGGAAATTGATTCATTAAATGCATCTTGTATTGATTGTTCATTGTTGAGAACACTGTGAGTTTTTGAAAAACATAAGCAATGTACGTACCTGATCCTTGAGATTCTCTCTCTTTTGTAATGAAGAATGTTCGCTGGCAGCTTGAACCGACAGATGTGGCCTCCTTCCTGCTTTACATATGTAATTCTCTTGTGGTTAGTGCAAGGTGATGACATTTGTTGGGATTTCTTAGTTTGATCAATAATTTGAAGTCCTTGAGTTACATGTAAAAGGTATTGACTTGACTCTACTTTATTTTATTCCCATCTCTGACCTTGAATACCTTGTTTTAATAGATAATTTAAATCCCTGTCTTTTATACTGCAACCACTTGTTTAATGAACGTGATAAATATGTAATGGGGTAACGGCCATATTCTTGTAAGTAGTGTAAATTCGTTACTTGTCCCTGCTTTGTGAAATTATTTTCATTTTGGGTCATCGTTATTAATATTTCTCTTTTTGGTCATTGCATAATTTAAATTACGGTCATTTTATTTTTATCCGAATTGTTTTGTTAACGTCTTTGGTGTAATTCCTGATTCCTTACTGTAAATCATATAATCATGACAGTCGCGACTATGGCCATAATTCTGGAATGTTCTGGAACGACCTTAGTCAAGACATGAACTCTTTTCCCCGAAAACGTTACATAGTGAACTCGTATAATCACATTTCGCCAACCATAATATTCCTATCCCACATATTAATATTCCCAACGTCCACATTTAGTATTCATGACTCTAAAGGTGTATACCCAAAATTCATGAACTTGATCGCAAATCTCCAAATAATATGTATATTCTTCTATAAAATAGTCACAATGTCGTTTAACACAATGGCTCACAATAATCACAACATTACCTGCACTTTAGCATAGACTCATCAGATAATTTTTCCCAATTTTATAACTTTGAAACCCGTGTGAATACATACATATCATAATTATACGATTGGCGACTACCGCCTGACTTGAATATTTTCAATATATGAATAATCATGAATTTATACGGTTGACGACTACCACCTGACATGAATATTCTCAATATACTAAATCATAAAATATCAAATATAAATTTTTAAATCGAGGAATCAAGAATTACTCACCTCAAAATTGCTCCGAAACCCAAAACTTTAATCCCCTCTTCCTTTTCCTTTTTTCCTTTCTTCTTTCTCTCTCCTCCTTCTCCCTCTCTCTCTCCTCTCCTCTCTCTCTCCTCCTCTCTCTCTCTTCTTTCCCCCTCCCCTGCCCCGTGTGTGTGTGTGTGAGAGAGTGGAGTGCCCCCCCTTCCACATATATATATATATGGGCAAGGGCAAAATGGTAATTTTAATTTTTTAATTTTTTAATTTTTTATTTGTTTTTCGGGACTAATCTGGAGCTTTCCCCCTTTTTTTTTGGGGGAAAAATCTGGAAACCTTTGGAAAAATCTTTTTTTTTTTTTTGGTGGAGTCGGTTGACCGACGTTGACCGGTCAAACCGACGTTGACCGGTCAAAGTCGGTTTGACCCGAATTTTTTTTTCTATTTTTTTGGGGAAAAATTTTGCGCGATATTTTTTTTACGTTAGCAGAGTAGACGTCCAACTATTCCTTTGGAATTTAACGAATTATTTTAGGAGTAACCAAAACTTTATTTTCGAGGCCATTCTGCCGATTCAACCTGCAATGGTACAAAAACATATGAAGAAAATGCTGAAATTGAAATGAGAAAATGACGGATTGAAATACCGGGCCCAACTTGATAAATTGTAATTAGGATGATTCAATCTAATTAATATGGTCATTAGGGTCGGGCCGTTACAGCCTTCCCCCCTTAAAATAAGTTTCGTCCTCGAAACTTACAGGTTGAAAGATCTTCTTACCGTACCACAACGAAGTACGGACATTGACTTCATTATAGTAACATGATATGGATTTGGAACATAATTCCTGAGTTGTGGGATGTGAAAACATTCTGTATATGTTCATGAAATGACTTGCTTAGGTGTAAATTAGGCATTTTGTGCAGTGTATACTAGGAGGATATCTTTGAAACTTTTTCCTTTAGATTGCTCATATTCTTTTTGAAGTTCCTGTAAGATCCCATGAATTTCAGTGGACCATTTTGAGTTTAGTGATTCTTGGAGGCATTTTAAAGAAGTGTATAAAGAGCAATAATAAAGATTGGAAGATTGAGTGAGATCGATCATGCAGTTATGTTGTGCATCTTGGGCCAAGTCACTTAAGGGGAAATACATATTCACAAACTTCCGTGAAACTTTTAGTTTGGGAAGAAGGTGGCTATGTGGGAGCTTGGTTGTGGGCTTTGCCTCAATTGGGAATTGAGAGAGTAGTGAACTTAGTGGGCTTAGGAGTTCTATTGGATTTAATGACCTACTTGGGGTGAAATTCTAGATAGCACATGAATAGTGGGGAACGCTGTGACTTGGATTTGGCCTGTGCAAGCTCCTGTGAAAAATTCTCAAATCAATATGTGTAGCATACCCGTGAATGAGAGCAATGGATATGGTGGTGATGTGAATCATTGCCTATGACAGAACTAGATGATAAACTCAATACAAATAAGGGATTGTTGTCGAATGGCTAAATGAAAGATGGCCATGAATTTTCAAAAATCTAAAAATAGGATGTGAGTTCTCGTTCAAATGTGTTGTTACGTCACGCCTGGTTATAACTTTTGAATATACGAGTTTGAAACCTTTTTATCCTATGGTCCTGGATTTACTTTTTTGAAGCTTGTTCCAACGAGTTCGAACGAACTTTTCTCTTTGGGTACGTCAGTGGGTTCGTCCGTTTTGCGTGTTATGTTCGTTTAAGGTTTTTGAGCATGTCTTATTGAAATTTTTGGCATTAGAGTTTTGTCTTAGACAAGGTGAATGCGGATGGGGATGACATACAGATAATGTTTGATAACAATATTGAAAGAACAAGTATGGAAAATAGATGGGATGAAGAACATATTCCGTAATTAGGAGTTCATAGGGACCAAAAGAGCTAAGTGTCGTCGGCAAGCATGGCCTTGGTTGGAACGGTAATGGAGGCAAGTCAAGTGGACAGTAGGTTAAGTAGTTTTAACAGTAACTTTGGATGACTTTATGAATTAGGAGGGCAAAACAAGTGGCTGTTAGTCATTTGGAAATGAAGTACATATAATGCTAGTCATTTATGATCATTATTAGGCTTTCTGATTTTGATTAGGTAGTTAGAAGGTTGACTCTTAGCTCCAGGTGTGCTTTAGGAAGCATGGAATGGAATAGGAAAGAGTTTGAGTATCCAACAAGGTGACCGTTTAGCCATTATCAACATGAAAAGTTGATGGGAGGATTAGGATTTGAATGAATAGAGTACAACATAGGCACAATGTTGAAATGAAACAACTTAAGTAAGATATCATGATTGCATGGAGAAAGCCAAGACGGTCTTCTGAGAGACAGAATTTGACGGGGAGGAAATTGGAAGGATTATGAAATATACATACATACTTATGCTCTCAACAAAATGTAAAAGAGAAAGATGATGGTCAAAAATATTAAAATAGTGACAAGTGCTTAAAATCGAGCAAGAATGGCCTCAATATTTAACAAGTTTTCAAAGACTGGGTGGGTGATCCTGGAAATGGGTGCGAACATTCATAAGGAAGCACCAACTTCCCAAAAGTTTAAAATTAAAGAAGGATCAGATAACGATGAAGAAAGCAACATTTAACGATGAGGCAAGTTTATCAATTATAAGAGATGATAGAAATAACAGTATTAATGCAGAAGATAGATTAATCAACAAGGTCTCGGATGTCAATTAAGATCTTTTTTGGTAATTGTTCGGGGTAGAGGGGGTAAAGTAGCAATGAGACAATATCAATGCAGAGGTCAAGCTGATTAAGGGGGAGTTGGTTACTGACTAAAAGTATAAGAATGGTCATTGATGTGATAGTGACAAATTTCGAAACGGTGGATAATTAAAATATTATAACTGAAAGCGTAAACAATTTAGGAATGGAGGGTAATGAAAATAAGATGATTTTAATAGTAAAATAAGCTATCTATGGAATGAGGGGCTGTTGAGAGCAAGAGAGATCGCATTACCCTTGACATAACGGTCGCAAAAGGTAAATTAATGGCAGATTTGGAAAACGATGGATAGGAAAGTTATTTCCGTGATATAGATGGAGTGAAAATAAGCGATAAGTATAAACAATTTAGAGATAGAGGGCATGAAAAAGGAAAGCATTCCAATCAAAGCTTTTGTACACGAATCCAAAACCCGAATGGTAGGAGAGTAGTTATCCATGTAATGATTGGATGTTAGGGGGGGAAAGAAAAGATCACATCATCATTGAATTAATGGCCCCGGGTGAATGAGTGGAACAAAGGTAATCAGTGGAGGCATGGGAGAGACATGATCTATCATAATGGTAAGGATTTCCTTGTAAACATTAAAGTCTTGAGATAATTCAATGGAGGAGAGGATGGGTAATGAAGTATTGCTGCAACAATTGTATAGTTTGCAAAACTGTATGAAAAGGAATTACAAATTAACGTATGTTATTGCTTGATAAGGGGGTTGCCAGTTTTAAGTGGTATCTTCAGAGGTCAGGAAGGGTGTTAAAAATGCTACTTAGGCAGATAGGGGGCCTATTATCAAGTGTGCAAAAATCAATGGACTCCCATTTGGATCAATACTGAAATTCCTACCATTAAGGTTTTTGAGAACTTGGAGGTGTCGAAGGAAAGTTGTCGGACTTTGTTTGATACCCAGATATCTCAGGGATTTTAACGCCCCTCAATTCTGCGTAACTTATCTCATCAATTTCTTACCAATACATTCAGTAATCCCCAACGTTCAATCCTAATAATCATCGCATTTCATATGCTTCTCCAATGATTACTTGTTTTCCTGAATCTGATTTAATTCTGGCAATGGGGTCCTGTGATTATGCTTCCTAAAGACAACAACCCCATCGATATCATTGGCATGTTCTCAAGCCTCTTCCCGATGGTTTCTCCTTTGTAGATGATTGTCTTTTTGTGATCCTTGTTATTCCCAAAAGCTTATTTATCAAATTACCTGATGCTCCATAAGGCCTAATCTTCCCCCCTTAAAATATTTTATTCCATCTAATGAGTATTGCTGAGCCCCTTAATACGCATGGCCTAATCCCAAAATAAGAGAAATTATTAATACTATCTCCTTAGAATCTTTTAATATTTGTTGAACTTCAGTTGTCAACCCAAATAAGCTTCCGTACATAATCAAATTTGTCTGCCCCATTATACATTGTGATGCCCTTACAATACCATAAAAACTTCTAAAACTATCTCCAAATATTGCTGCTGAATGGTCTGTGTTAGAAAATCCATACCTTCCATTCCTAATCCCCAAAAGATGTAAAATCTAATCTGAAAAATTATGATGTCCACTAAAACTTTTGTTGTGGATACAAAGCATGATTCGCATGGTAAGGTTCTGAAAACCTCAAAATTGCGTATTTCCCGACCCTATTGGAAGCTAACTCGTCCATCTATCACTAGTCATGAATTCTTCCTGCACCAATTGATATCAGTTCCTTTCCAAAGTGATCCCTAGACCACCCACTAAAATCATTCTTTAACATCTTATCTTGACCCATAACATCAATATTAGATCAGTTTACATCACATAGGCTATTGAATTGCCCAACGGGGCTTCTCATACGCATTGATTATGGTAAAGCATCCATGACACTATGATAGGCCAGACCTTCAGCATTCTCATGTCTGTAACTTTGCGATATACCCATAACATCCCCATGATGCACTTAGACATATGTACTCCTGGTCACATATTTATCTTACCGCTCTAGCCTACCTCATAGGCATTCCTATAGCTCACAGTGATGCTAAACCTGGGCTCTGATACCATAACCGTAATGCCCCCAAAAGCTAATGCTACTTATCTTAACTTAACCATGAATTTATTAATCTATAGTGGAAGACTTTTGTTTTGAAGGGAGGCGTTACCGCCGTTCCGGGATGGAACAAGGCTATTTAATTTACTAAACTTCTGATGTCACCTAAAATAAGTATTTGTCTCTTCATACTATTTGTTTCCCATGTGATAACTTGATGTACTAATGCCAGGTATTGACGAATCCTTTCAGTTACTAACCTATCATCACTGTGAGCGCTGACTGTCTAGCAACCAGTAAATGCCCCTTATTTTGGCTGCCTTCTGGTTTCTCAAGGGGGGATTGCTGTTCACTTCTCCCCATACCTAAAACAGAAAACATGAAAACATGCGAATGATGAGCCGAAGCTCAATACGTACATTCGCATGCAGTAAAATAAATTTGATGTGAAATTAGTTGGGCCGGCCGCATTTTTAAAACATTTTCTTTTGCAAACAGGAGAGAGAGAATATGTAAGTACAATTGAATTGCTGATTATTATCTGAAAGTGGACACCTTGGACGATGTACATCTTGATGCGATCTTGAGATAGGTGCACACCTCGCAGGCCGATCGGAGAGCCTGAGTTGCAGCCGCGCGGGTAACTTGAGGGGCATAAGCCCTGATGATTGATGATTGGCGGGGCCACTTGTTTATGTGACAAAACATTGTGGAAATTGATTCATTAAATGCATCTTGTATTGATTGTTCATTGTTGTGAACACTGTGAGTTTTTGAAGAACATAGGCAATGTACGTACCTGATCCTTGAGATTCTCTCTCCTTTGTAATGAAGAATGTTCTCTGGCAGCTTGAACCGACAGATGTGGCCTCCTTCCTACTTTACATATGTAATTCTCTTGTGGTTAGTGCAAGGTGATGACATTTGTTGGGATTTCTTAGTTTGATCAATAATTTGAAGTCCTTGAGTTACATGTAAAAGGCATTGACTTGACTCTACTTTATTTTATTCCCATCTCTGACCTTGAATACCTTATTTTAGTAGATAATTTAAATCCCTGTCTTTTATAATGCAACCACTTGTTTAATGAACGTGATAAACATGTAATGGGGTAACGGCCATATTCTTGTAAGTAGTGTAAATTCGTTACTTGTCCCTGCTTTGTGAAATTATTTTCATTTTGGGTCATCGTTATTAATATTTCTCTTTTTGGTCATTGCATAATTTAAATTACGGTCATTTTATTTTTATCCGAATTGTTTTGTTAACGCCTTCGGTTTAATTCCTGATTCCTTACTGTAAATCATATAATCATGACAGTCGCGACTATGGCCATAATTCTGGAATGTTCTGGAACGACCTTAGTCAAGACATGAACTCTTTTCCCCGAAAACGTTACATAGTGAACTCGTATAATCACATTTCGCCAACCATAATATTCCTATCCCACATATTAATATTCCCAACGTCCACATTTAGTATTCATGACTCTAAAGGTGTATACCCAAAATTCATGAACTTGATCGCAAATCTCCAAATAATATGTATATTCTTCTATAAAATAGTCACAATGTCGTTTAACACAATGGCTCACAATAATCACAACATTACCTGCACTTTAGCATAGACTCATCAGATAATTTTTCCCAATTTTATAACTTTGAAACCCGTGTGAATACATACATATCATAATTATACGATTGGCGACTACCGCCTGACTTGAATATTTTCAATATATGAATAATCATGAATTTATACGGTTGACGACTACCACCTGACATGAATATTCTCAATATACTAAATCATAAAATATCAAATATAAATTTTTAAATCGAGGAATCAAGAATTACTCACCTCAAAATTGCTCCGAAACCCAAAACTTTAATCCCCTCTTCCTTTTCCTTTTTTCCTTTCTTCTTTCTCTCTCCTCCTTCTCCCTCTCTCTCTCCTCTCCTCTCTCTCTCCTCCTCTCTCTCTCTTCTTTCCCCCTCCCCTGCCCCGTGTGTGTGTGTGTGAGAGAGTGGAGTGCCCCCCCTTCCACATATATATATATATGGGCAAGGGCAAAATGGTAATTTTAATTTTTTAATTTTTTAATTTTTTATTTGTTTTTCGGGACTAATCTGGAGCTTTCCCCCTTTTTTTTTGGGGGAAAAATCTGGAAACCTTTGGAAAAATCTTTTTTTTTTTTTTGGTGGAGTCGGTTGACCGACGTTGACCGGTCAAACCGACGTTGACCGGTCAAAGTCGGTTTGACCCGAATTTTTTTTTCTATTTTTTTGGGGAAAAATTTTGCGCGATATTTTTTTTACGTTAGCAGAGTAGACGTCCAACTATTCCTTTGGAATTTAACGAATTATTTTAGGAGTAACCAAAACTTTATTTTCGAGGCCATTCTGCCGATTCAACCTACAATGGTACAAAAACATATGAAGAAAATGTTGAAATTGAAATGAGAAAATGACGGATTGAAATGCCGGGCCCAACTTGATAAATTATAATTAGGATGATTCAATCTAATTAATACGGTCATTAGGGTCGGGCCGTTACACCACCCCTTAAGGGAGATAAAGAATTTGAGATTTTGAGAAAAACTAAACTTCAAGCTCTCATATCCATCAAACATGATTTTTTATAGAGGTAATTTGGTCTATAAATAGCCAATGAGAGGGGGAATTAGCTGTATATTAATGGGGCAAGTGGACCAGTAGAAAGCTTATATAATATTCTAGGAAAATAAATCAAGATGCTTAACATAATTACAATCACTGTGAGCTGTATTTTTCAGGATTCATCCTCCATCTTGTAGAGAGACTTGAGTAGGCGCTACTCCTCCAATGGAGGTGTCACCACTTGTCTACTCTTTTATAGCGTGTGAAGAATCATTTAATGCTAATTAATCTCCAAAATTACAGCCGTAACTTCCTCAATGAAGCCCATAATTAGAACTGTGCATTTTCCAATACTAAACCGACCCTCGCTCGGTATTTAGCTCATAGCTTCCTCAGTACTTGGAGCTTGAGAGTGATTCAAGACTCATTGGGAAATAGACATTTAGGGAGTTCTATCCATGTATAATTTGAGAAATTGGAGTTCATTTACTTGGTTAAATTTGAATGAACAATGACGCAAAGTATTCTGCCTAGAAACTGAAAATGAGCTAATTAGGGGGTTTTAGAAGGATTAAGTGGTTAACTCCTCTACTATTGGCCCAACCCCATGTCCTAACCCTGCTTGGACCTTCTTAAGGGCCCCAAGTCAATATTGACCTAGGAGGATCTGGTCCTTGACCTAGGGTCAATATTGGCCCAACTTAGTTCATGACTCTCGCAAGTAAGAGTAGGCCTAAGCTCAGGAGTTGCTCCGCATTAGCAACTACAAACTCCAAAATTAAAACCCCTCCTATGTGTTTATCCCTATATCCAAAAACTTTGTGCGTCATATCATGACCTTATGCTTTCGTACAAATATGCTGATTTAAGATGTCTCCCAAGAAAAGTTTCTCACTATGAGGTATACCCTGAATGACCATATTCAAATCCTTCCAAAATTATTTATTAATATCATCCATAAAACCGATTTGTGGTGTATAAGCACTAACCACATTGAGAAATTCTATCCCCACCACTGACTTATTAGACATAATGAGATCACTCTTACTTCTCACCTTAACAACTTGGTTTGCCAATCCCTTATCGACCGCAATATCAACTCCATTTCTAGCTCTATTAAAATTGAGTGACTAGCTTATACCTGTCTATTTCTCTAACTTTAGCTGCCACCCACTTAGTTTTTTGAACACAAGCAAAGTTATCCTATGTCTATGTAAAGTTTTAACTAATTATATCAACTTGTCTGTAAAAGTCCCAATATTCCATGATGCAACATGCAATCTCTCTGTCCGTACTCTTCTCCTTGCCCCTTTCCCACCTGGAGGACAGGCTTGATTTAATACATTGCTTGCCACTAGTTTAGGCTAAAAATTAAAAAGTTAATAACAACAACAGTACCCACAACAAACATGCTAATACTAGTACTAGTAGTAGTGGTGGTGGTCGTAGTAGTAGTAGTAATAATAATAATAGCCAGAATAACAAGAAGAAGAAGAAGAAGAAGAAGAAGAAAAGAAGAAGAAGAAGAAGAAGAAGAAGAAGAAGAAGAAGAAGAAGAAGAAGAAGAATAATAACAATAACAACAACAATAAGGACAATAGTGATAATAGTACAAAAAATTGATAAAGTGAAAAAGGTAGTGTTAACTAACGAAATAATAATGTGAAAGAATCTAAAATTTAAGGAGTGAACAAGAGGACTAGATTGAACCAATGGAAATAAAAAGCCAATAGCACAAGATAAAGTAGAAAAAGAACACAACAATATAAGGAACCCATAATTGGCTAAGCATAAATAGGGAAAGTGGTAGCGCAAGCCTAATTCACAATAAGCACTTAGGAAGAGCACCCAACGAGCATATAAGGCTCTGGGTAGGAGGCAGCAATCGTCAGGGGTACCAAGCAACACTGTTAGTACGTCTCGTACCATCGATGCCAAGGCCATCATCGCTCTGGCACTCCAGAGGATGAGAGGAGGTTGAAAGATAATTGATGGGTGGGTATGGCTGGTGGTGGTTTATCCGATGAGTGTCCACCCCTGCCTAAACCGTCGGTCAGCGAATCAGGAGGCGATGGGGGCATCGGTGCTTGATAAGATACTTAGAGTAGCGAGAGTAGCACAAAAGCAAAGGACTAGCATAAAAATATTGAGTATGAGGTGACTCAGCACTGGCAACCCTAGTCACAGTGCCGTTGCCGGAGTTTAGAGATAGAGTGAGGTTGGAGAGGCAGAGTAAGGCTGGAGGTCCCCGATGACTAGGAGTTTCAGGTTGCCAATAATACTGCCAATCACTGAGACCCTGTGGGTGAATGAACTAAGCTAGGTACTACTAGCCAGATGCCAATAAGTTGTAGCCTACCTGAGATGCGCCGAGCTATTGAAGGGGTTCCATTGTTCTGTGACTAGCTTAGAGAAAGAGCGATGAGAGGGGGGGCGGGGGACAGAGAGAGGTACTATACAATCACATGTGAAAACGAAGAACCTAGTCGATGTACTACTTAAGGATTTTCTTGCTTCTTTAAGGTGACGTGGGATGAGAGCGGGCTTACGTGATGACACGAACTAGATGCCTGATGATCCATTCCACGAGCATGGAACCTATAAAAAGGGCAACCCCAGGGAGATCTGGGGAACGCCTCTCTGACGACCAAGTCAGTGCGAGTCCTGAGAGAAGACAAAGGCAAAACTAAATGCTTTTTTCTACTATGAGAATACGTCAAAAAAGTCATCCCCCTTCTCGAGGTGGGTAGAGGGTATTTATAGCGCTTGTGATTGAGGGCAAAATTGTAATTCCATTCAGGATGTTTCCCTAATGGGCCGCTGGGCGGTTTCCCGTGTTAGGCCCCTGAGTCAGGCCATCAAGATCTAAGAACGACTGAAGATGGCTGCTCTACCCAAGCCCATAGGCGCATATGTGGGGCCCATCTCGAATTTGGATAGTTTTTGAACCATGTATCCCCTCACATTAGGCCTGTACGCCTAGATGGACGGGCGAACAGGTGAAATGTGGAGCGAGCTCCTACTGAATGGATTATCTGCAGACTTTGTAGAGTAGCTTTTTCTCAAGGGCACCCTATCATTTGGCAACACTTGGGCTTCGATCTTGGTGCCTGGAGGGTTTTTCGAGGTGACCCAGTTCCTAAGGTGCGAATGTTGCATAGGGAGGCTCCCACCTCTTGTATATAAAATGGGGCCAGCTTGAAGGTACTGCCTATCCCTCGTGTTCTAGTTCCCACTTTGGTAAAGGTTTCTCCATCATGGTGTTCGCTTATTTTCGCAGCACCGAGGAGATGGCCACCCATGTCTTGGAGACTTTCAATTGGTGCTTAACAAGGGCCACTCGCCCTCCTCAGCCAACCCTGGAGGATTACTATGATTTTTGTCCAGGGCTTTATCATCTTTGATGCCAAGGAGGCCGCCTGCGATTGCCGTATTCCCGGGGTAGTTAAGGTAATCTTATACACTATGGTGGCCAACGAGGCCTTAGAATTAGGCGTTTTTAGCAGGGCCCTAGCCAAGGACCTAAAGTCGGCTCTCATAGGTCTGTGGTGGTTCATTTTTGAAGTCTAGCTGCAGCTCAACAGGAACAGTCTCTTGTGGGCTCGCCGGCTTAAACAAGCCAATCTGAGAACAAGCTCGTAAGTGGCCAAGAGGAAAGCTCTAGGTCAAACGACGGCCCGCCTCTCCCTATCGTCGATGATAATGGGTAGCCATAGGCATTGTTATAACTCGCCTTTATGTCTTTCGCTCTTCTATCTTTTTTTTTTAACCACCATGTATCTGACTACTTTAGTAATAAAGAGTCATTTTTGTTTAATGGTTTTGCCATCTGTTGATGCTCTTATATGCTTGTCAGTTGTATGCCCGGGTCATGACCGATCAGTGTGGTGCCGTTCGTTAGGGCGCCCGGCTATAAGCTGTGCTGCAAGGTCCTTAGCCCTATGGGGCGCTAAAGGTGTAGCGACCAGCCCCTAGGCCATGCTGTATGACCTCTAACCTCTTGGTACTATCAGGGCAGTGATCGGCCCCAAAGACGTGCTGAAGCACCCTTAGCCCCTTGGGGGTTAGGGGTATAGCGACCAACCCTGTGGACTTGTTGTAGGACCTTTAGCCCTTTGAGGGTTGAAGGAGTAGCGACCGGCCCCTAGGCCAAGCAGCGATCGGCCCCTAGGCCAAGCAGTGACCTGCCCTTAGGCCGTCCTGTAAGACCCTTAGCCCCTTGGAGGCTAAAAGTGTAGCGACTGACCCCTAGGTTATGCTGTACGACCCTTAGCCCCTTGGGTGCCGAAGGAGTAATGACTAGCCCTCTGGCCGTGCTATGGGACCCTTATCCCCTTGGGGCCTGAAAGAGTAGCAACCGACCTTTAGGCTATGCTACAGGAGCCTTATCCCATTGGGGGCGGAAGGAATAGTCACCGACCCCTAGGTCGAGGTATGAGAGCCCAAACTCCTTTTAGAGTTAAAGGTATGCCTGTGCACGGTGTGTTGTGGGTTAGGTGGTACCCTAGTTTCGCCAACGCCTTAGAAGTTTGTCGCCTCTTCCTCTCCCCTTTCGTCTCTATTTAAGAAGGGTCGAAGTTGTAGCGGAGGTCATTTTGAATTGGCCTTTATAAGTTTTTAGAGAGATAAGCAGGTTCCTTTAGAGAGATAAGCTACGAATTTTCCCTATCGTTCTTCAAATCTATTGTAGAGCCTTCAGCCTTCTTCCTTTATACCTTCAAGCACAGTTGTTCAGCTCTAACCTTCCTTCCTTTGAACCTTTTCCTTTAGTTTTCTTCAACCACTACAGGTATGCTTCTTTGGGTATTCAATTGACAATTGTTTTTTTGTATTCATTAAGTAAACTATGTCGTCCTCCTGCTCATCAAATGCGGGGGGGCCGTCACCCCCACTTTCCCAACCTTCCAGCCAAGATTGACGGTCGAGTGGTGGTAAGTTTTTTCCCGAAAAACCAATTTTGGGAACCCAAAAAGATTCTCCATGCAGTGCCCATCCATGAGCCGGAGACTCCTTTTTGGGCTAGTTGTGAATACTCTTCCACTCCCAGCATCCTCAATATCGAGGAGGAGGTGGTTTACTCATGGGAAATTGACGTGGCTATTTCTCATGTGACTAATGCTCAAGAATGGAAGCTGGCCCGTACAAAGCAAACTGCTCGACAAAAGGCAGTGCACAAATTCATGGCAGAAGGATACTCAGCAAGTAACTCCCAATCTTCTTCTGAGTCCTTACAACAGGACGTCGAGGTGTGTTCCAGCAGTACTAGTTTGTCAGAGTGAGAGGGCAAAGCTTGTTCGTCGAGTTCCCATTCCTCGACCTCTATAACCAAGAGGGGGTGCCCCAGGAAGGTCCGACTCTCGAAGTGGTGGCAAAAGGCCCACGGTTCCTAGGGGCGCCCAAGCATTCTGACCCTTGGGATGAACCGAGCATGCACTTTCCCAACCCTAGGATAGTGCGATATGATGACCTTAGAGGGAAAATACCTCGTTCCTACCGGGCATGAGATCGTCATTCCTAATGCAGACGCCATAGCTAATAAGCCATCCCCTGGTTGTATCGTAACATATCGGGCGGCCTTGTCATACGGTCTAAGGTTTACCCTGCCTAAATTCATCCTAGACATCCTCAATAAGTATGAGTTAGCGCAGTGCAGTTAGTGCCTACATCATGGCACAATATTTGATTATTCGTGGTCGCGTGCGAGTTGAAGGGGTTGACTTGCTTAGCCCGGGCATTCGGGTTGGTACATACGATGCAGAAGGCACCTAGCGAGGCCGGGAAAACGGGCTAGTACAGCTTTAACAACTGAAAAGAATTTATGACAGCCATCGAGAAGAAGTCAAAACTAAAAAGCTAGAAGTACAACTTTCTCTTTGTACATTGGACAACCGGTTGGGCTGAAGTTCCTGACTGGAATGCTAGCAAGCCACTCTGAAACCCTTTTGGAGAGCCGACCTCCAAAGAAAGGGCCACCTCCCCGTTCTTTTAATATTACGTGCGGGAGGACGACTAGCCCAAGCCCCTACCGTCTTTCATGTTACGTATAATCGATGTGGGCAAGGAGCCCGAGCATCACAGGGTCAAGTCTAGTGATGGAAAACAGCTCAATTGTCTCCCTCGGTTGTCATATTTTGAGAATAAATTCTTCCTTGTGGCCGTAGGCCTGCTTATTTTTACAGAAATATTTTAAGGGTAGTGCTCGTTCCTCTTGTGCATACTGTTTTCCTTACTTCTCACCTGACTTTTTTTTCTCCCTATGTAGAGCAAGCCCGAGTGATGCTATTCTCCCTGGGAAGAGGGGATGCTAGTGTAAAGGAAATCACCGTTGAGGCTGCCCAGCACCGCGAGGAGGAGAGGCATGGGCGCGTAGAGTCTTTGGCAAAGAAGGTTAGTGGGCATTGTTCACATGTCCTTGCTATTCAGCTACCATTCATTCATGAGCATCTAACTTCTTCGCCCCTGTGAGGTTCCTAAGATTCTTCTACACTCGGGGAAGCAGTAGAAGACCCCGAGGGTGAAGGCATCCTCTACTATGCATTGACTCACAGCTACAGCCGACAAAGATAGATGGGGTCTGTTTGTCGGAAGCACACAGTCCTAAACTTCTTGGTGGCCGATCCTCCCTCTAAATACGCCTGGTTGATTGAGGCTACCTGAAGACCACCTGATGGTCGCTGAGGTAATTGCGTCCTTATCCCCCTGTTTCTTCCCTTTCCTTAGGTCCCGTAATGTTAACTTAGGCATGTGTTCCTATGCAGGGTTTTGCCCAGGCCTCAGCGTGATGCTGTCTGTGCCCTCCATGTTTGATATAGAGGAGAAGATCTAACATCCTAGAGGGCCAACACCAGGCAGAGGACTTAGCAGTGAAGTGTAAATGCCGTTGGAAAAAACTGAAGAAGGAGAAGGAGAGTTGGGAGGGGGGAAAAAGATTTGAACTCCCAACTGGAGGATGCCCATATTCAACTCGAGGGCATAAAGATTGCCCATCAAGAGGCCATGAACAAAGCAAAAGAGGCGGCCTTCCAGCGCGGTTAAGACGAACAAACCATGTTCTTCTACGAGCTCCTTGGGGTGTTGGCTCCCTTGGATTTCTAGTAGGATGATTTTTTGAGGCGTGGGTTCACTACATCGAAGACCGCCATCGCGCCGTTCAAGATGACGAGGATCCCAATGATGGATACACCACTGAACTCAACTAACACTCAAAAGAAATGCAAGGATTAGCTAAGAGTAACAAGAACTCAGCTTTGAGTTTAAATGAATCCCTGAGCAATGTAGGTGAAAGATAGAAACTAAACTTGAATCTTGGATATAGAAATACCACCAAGATCAAGGCTAGGGTCGTTAAACTTTGAATAAGATACAAAAACACTACTTAAACAAAGCTTAAGACCTTACTTAAACACCACCTGACTCGGCCTAAGTAATGATAAGCAAGCTAAGTATTTTGGTTTTGATCAAAGGATCAAAGCTCTCTTTTCATTCAAAGTGTAACACATTCTAGTTACAATGAGAGCTACTTGCCTAGCATACATGTCCAAGCTACCTAGGACAAGATTAGGAGGTTTCTTCATACTTAGCAAACCTCTAACCATGCTTAAAGCTAGGTTACATTCAATTTAGATAAAAAGTATGATTAAGAAAACTGATTACAAGTAATGAGTCTTGTAAAACAAAAGATTGAAGCCTTAAACTGTTCCTCACCTTTTCATTTAGCCTTAAGAAGGCTACTTGCATGTGGAGGAGAGAGGACAAGGCTGCTGGCAGCATACACTTTACGGTAAGCCAACAGGAGCATTCTTGCCTTCCTTTCCTTAATTCTTATTTGATCTGCATTTGGTTGGGCTGAAAAGGCTCATAATTATGCTCTAACTTCCTTTAACTACCAAATGATATAGCTGGACTCTAATTAGATGCCAAAAAGATGGAATAACCAACATTGCAACCAACTAGTGCAAGATATAAATTCTGCTGGTTTTTCATAGCTGCATTTCCTTGACAAAAGGTGAGCATGATTTGGATTTTCTTTCATGGGGGGAACCTTGGGATGTCTACTAACCCCCATAATGAGAAATTAGGTTTAAATAATCATTTGCTATCCTAAAACCTCAGTTGAACATAATCGGGTAGAACCGGGTGCAATCCGGCACAGTTTACAAAATGATGTTAGTTTGTCAATACACACCTGATTTAACTCGATTTTCTTGCTTGGGCCAGATAGCTAACATCTTGAGGAACTTGAATATGCAAAAATTTTGACTTAAACTGCAAGAAGGCCTAAGTAATTAAGAACACAAAGCTGGGCTTGAAATCTTTCTTGAACCTGGATGCTTCTATTTAATTCCTTTGCAAAATGTGGGTCATCCTTTGGGCTTTAACTGGTGAATTGTGACTTCCTTAACCAGTTTGACCATCCACATTGGACTGGGTAGATGGGCTTCATCTTCCTTCCCTTTTTCACAAGATTTGATCCCCAAATCGGCTAAGTAGTCATTTGGAAGATAAGGGCTGAACTCTACCACATTAAATGTGGCTGATACTCTAAAGTCACCTAGTAAATCAACCTTATAAGTATTACCGTTTGCCTTTTTTAGGACCTCAAATGGACCTTTAGGTCTTCCGATCAACTCGTTCCTGCACTTTGAAAGAAAACATTCCTTGCTTAAGTGAATCCAAACGAGATCTCCTGGATACACCACATTCTTTTTCCTATACTTGTTAGCCTGGGCTTGATATGCTGCATTACTCTTCTCTATTCTTCTGTTAACTAACTCATGGATCTTTTGGATTTCCGCTACTCTTATGGTTGCACCCACATTTGGTTTCTGGTCCAAAGGCTGTGGGGTAAGATCAACTGGGCTAAGGGGATCAATTCTATAGGCCATTTTGAATAGACCAGTAGCCTTGCTAGGAGCCTTGTTGTAAGCAAACTAAGCATGTGGTTAGAACAAATCCCAAGTCTTAACGTGAGGTTTAATCAAAGCTCTTAGGAGAGTTCCTAAGGTTCGATTTATAAAGCTCAGTTTGCCCATCAATTTACGGATGGCATGTGGTACTATACTTTAGTTTTGTACCCAATTTCTTCCACAATGTAATCCAAAAGTGACTAAGGAACTAGGTATCCCTATCAGAAATAATAGACTTAGGAATACCAATACCATGTAATCTTGTCACCTCCTTGGAATATAACTCCACGATGTGTGTAGCATCATTAGTCTTGTTGCATTGAATGAAATGTGCCATCTTGGAAAACCCATCCACCACAACAAGGATTGAATCTTTTCTCTTTTTGGTTTTAGGCAAGCCTAGAACAAGATCTACACTTATATCACCCAAAGGAAGTGTAGGGACTGGTAGATCTGTGTAAGGGCCATGGGTTGGGGAATAACTCTTAGCCATTGGCATGTGCTGCACCTCCTCAAGATGTCTTGAGCGTCCTTGTCCATTCTTGGCTAGTAGTGATGCTCCCTAAGCATGATAATAGTCTTGTTCTCCCCATAATGGCTAGCTAGAGATCCTTTATGCACCTCATCAATCAGAAGCTCACGTGTGCTACACTCAGGAATACACATGTGTGTACCCTTGAATAAAAATCCCTCTTATACCAAGAAATCGCCTTTGGGATGTTTTTGACAAGTAGAAAATAACTCCCCAAAGTCCTCATCATCAGTATACAAACACTTTGGATGCTCGAAACCAAGTATACAAGCATCTAACTGAAATAGGAGCAAATACCGCCTAGATAATGTATCGGCTCCTTGGTTGAGTTTCCCTGACTTGTGCTTGATTGTAAAGTGAAATCAATGAAGATACTCGACCTATTTTACATGACGTGAGTTCAACTTATGTTGGCCTAGAACATACTTCAAAACTAGAAGATTAGAATGCAAAATAAACTCACTAGCCACAAGATAATGATTCTAGTGCTCTAAGCATCGCACAATCACATAAAACTTCTTGTTATAGGTAAAATACTTTCCTCTTAAATCACACAATTTCTTACTAAAAAAGGATAATGGCTTACTGATGCGAAGAATTTGAGTTTTAATATCTGTAACCCCAAGTGCATGGTTTTATCGTCGAGTACTCGAGGTATCGTCCACAAGGAGATGGGTTTCAAATACCGGGATTAGCTAGAGCAACGCAATCTAGGCCAAGAAGGAAGTCGATGAAAACAAAGCAAAACTAAACTAATAAAAGCAAAAGAGGCAGCTTGTAACTATGATTTGACCAATTGACGAACAAGATATCATACTTGACCTCAACTAAAAACAAGTGATGGTTGGTTGTACCATCGAAGAACACCCAAGCCCTCTCTTAAGGGTCATAAGCTAGTCTAATCAATCTAACTAACTATTTTCATAGGGTTAGCGCAACTACACCACAAAATTAGCAACCCTCGGACCTAACTAGAACCGAGACTATTTACATATCCTAAACCCGACTATCCCCTCTCCTATACTAGCTAATTGACCTCACATATCGGCATAAGTCAATCGCCCAAAAATATAGATGAAAGCTCTCTCAAGCATTTCATCAAACACTTAGTGGATGTGAGGAAAAGCTTTGCGTTCTAGGTATAAGTTGGGTGTAACAAGACCTAATCCCAGCCTAATTAGCCATCAAGAGGCTAATTGCAATCCAAACCCACCAAAATCACAACTAATTAACCAGAAAACATAAAAGCCCTAATTTAAATCTAAGCTGGCAAACAAAGAAACAAACATGAACTAAGAGAATTAATCTAATCTGACAAGGATTAAAACGACTAATGAACACAAAATCACAATAAAAACTAAACACTTAAGCTAAATATAATCTAAACTATCAAGATTAAACAACAGGAAACAAGAACAAACATGAAATAAGAAGGGAGAGAGAAAGAAGAAAACTTATGGATTGCTCGAAGGAACTTGAATCTATAATGCTTGAATCCCAAAAACAATGCAATTAATCCTAATCTACCTACTTATTTCATCTAATGAGGTTTTTGAGGTTAAATCCTAAGCTAAACTATCCTAAAAATCGCCCAAAAGAACCTCCTAAAAATACCAAAGCAAGCCCCCAAAATACTTGAGTCGGGAAAACAAAACAACATGCAACAGGGGGAGGGGCGACGGCCATCAGCTGGCCGACGGCTAGCCGTCACCGGCCACGACCGACCAGCCATCGGCTGGGCGATCCCCGTCGCGAGTTCTTGGCTGGTGGCTATACTGGCTGGGGTTCGCGACGGTGGTCGCGCAGTCGACCGACCCCCCGTCGCACATTACTTGATCTTCCTCTTTTATTCCTTTTTACTCCTTTTTGCGACACTTGCTTGATTGATCTTATTACCTATAAAAGTAAATAAAATGAGTAAAAGTTCTAGAGATTATTATTGCACGAGCTAAAATTAGGTAAAAGAGGCACTTCAAATTCGACAAACTAGCGCTTAACAAACACCCCCACAGCTATCTTTTGCTCGTCCTTGACCAAAACAAAAGAAAATCTAACGTAGGTCTCGTGAGGGTTTGCAGAAGATATACCCACAAAATCTTTAAAGTATTTTTGGTTTTTTCAAAACAAAGCATATATACAATGCAAAGGGGAAAATATTTACATGTCTAGGTCTATTCTATCAGCTTAACAACGTAGCTCCCTAGCTATATACAAGCAAAACATGCATTGAAGACACATATAGGCTATAAATGCAACCCCGTTCTCATTTGTCACCCCACACAACACAATAAGGTGATTTGTATACCTTGGTGCTATGTGAAAAGTGAGTTGACTCCTAATGCTAGGCTAAAATCAGGTAAAAGGTCACCTCCGCTTGGCTTATGACTCCCTTCATTTTTGCTCTTTGCTTTTTTTTGTTTTGTACATTTTTTTTTGGCTCTTCTCCTTATGCTCCTTTGCCCGGTGGGTAGTTCTTGCTTATTAGTCCTTGAACTCCGGAGGAACAACTTCGCATATATTCGGGCTTTTTCCCTATTTAGGGTTTTATTTGGATGTGCAAGACACTTATTCAAGGCCAAGTAGAGGTACTAGAGTTAAGCTCATTTTACATTTCTTGTTTTTCTTATTTTTTTCTTTTTCTCATAACGAAGACAAAACCAGAAGTCAATTAACCAAGTATAATGTCCCTAAACCCAAATTTCAACAACGAACACCAAATGCCAATGATTAAGTATAAAGCTAGGCACAAAATGGCACATGTGAAATGGGGTTATTATGATAGACCGGAGATCACAATATAGGCAACTATTCCGTCATGCATATTCGACCTATATACAATCTAGCAACCAAGCTATCAAAGATCAAAAACCAATAACAATGGCACAAAAGTCCCCCAAAGTCAAGAAGAAAAACTATACAAAAATCGAAAAATAGAAAACTTTTCAACAAAATACGCACAAAAGGCTATATGACTTCCCACCCTCACACCTAAATTGTACAATATCCTCATTGGGAGCCGAGAAGTCACTACCACCCCAAAAATGCACAAAAATAAAGAAAATGAAATCACACAAGAACACTAAACCTACATACATACACACGAGTTAGCATATTGCCCCAAAAACTCAATCTCACCAAATCAACAACAAGACCACACATATATACAAAACTGACACCACCAAAAACAAATATATACAAATCCAAAAGCACCACAAATCACAAAACACAAATATGTATAAAAACAAACAAAGGTGATCATAGGCATCAATTGGCTCCACAATATCTCAAATTTCACTTCAAAGTTGATCACCAACAAGAACACAACTTAATGTCCATAATAAACGCAACCTAATATCCACAACTAAAGAAAGGAAAATGAAGGAAAATAAAAATAGAAGGAAACATAACCTAATATCCACAACTAAACAAAAAGAGAAAGAAAGAAAGAAATTAAAAAGAAAAGAGAAGAGTTTGAATGAGTACACCAAGTAGAGTACTGATTGTACCCAAATTATGCCTCTTGAAGATGATGCTATGGAGGCGCAAGGAGCATCAGCCACTCCTCTTCATCGCTCAGGACTTACGACTTCAACTCAAATGCCATCAAAGCTTGTAAGAGCTTGTCAAATGTTAGTGCATACATCTCAGAATGATATAAGAGAATACTAGTAAAGATGTAGCAAATAAAGTTAGTGCCCTCTAAAACTTATCAAATACCATAGAAAAGGCAAAGGCATAATCAAAGAAAGCATTTCACATGACTTTCCTCGGCACATTATCTAGGTATGCACAATATGGTAAATAACGGTTCAGACCCGCTTATGTCACCTAGGAACTCACGAAATGCATGCAAGTGAGAGGGGGTGGCGGTAAGGAAGAGGGATGAAATGGGGGTCAAGTCAATGGAATCTAGGCAACGGAGGTCCAGGTGCTCAAAACTAGAGGCGTCACCAACCCTCACACAATCATCACACAACTCCTCAAGACGTGACTCAAGCAAGGTAGGCTTTTTCAACCAAGTAAGCCAATCATGCTCCAAAACGCTAACATCATCCATAAAGGACTCACCCATCTCTAACCCGTGCACTGAGTTGAAGGGAGGGGAAAAGCAAATAAGGTCAAAGCACTAATAGTAGTGCCAATGGGTGTGTGAGGAGAGGATGGAGCAGTAAATGACAAAGAAGTCAGGGGAGGGTCAAATGCTTCCTCTAGGCCAATGGAAGGTGTATCATTAATAAAGCTTGACTTTAGAGGAAACGAAGACTCACAATCAACATAGAGACTAGCCTCAAGTTTAGGGAAAGGTAGGCTAGCATCGGTCCTAGGCAATAGGCCACACTCCCTCATCTCACTAACAAAGTGCTTATGTTGCCCATTCATTGTTCCTATTATGGCATCAAGCTTACCATAACATTCATTGGAAACATCATAATAAGGATAAGAATTCACATCATGGTCAAAAGATTGGTAATAAGAGCATATAGCATGAGGGTAAGAAGAACAGTGATAGAATGAATTCCTAGCTCTCTCACATTGCCATTAATACCAAGCCAAGGATTCAAACAAATCCCACATGAAACACACGGACTCAAGGGTGGCTTGAGTTTCATGTGTTATCCCTCAAGCACAATATTGCATATTTTCTATTTTTCATACATGAAATGCATATATTGGCCACAATAATCATTCAATCTAGACAAGTATTACCAAAAAGGTTCATACCCAAATTGAGGTAGATGGAAAATAGCCATGTCGATTTTAAATTTTTTATTTAAAATTTTTTTTGGATTTTCCAAAGGCCTAGCCTTGAATGCTCAAGTAAAGCGCAATATTAAAAGGCGCCAACTTCCCGGCAACAGAGCTAAAAGCTTGATAGGAAAAATTCAAATTTTAATATTTATAACCCCAAGTACAAGGTTTTATCGTCGAGCACTCGAGATGTCATCAAAAAGGAGTTGGGTTTCAAATACCCGAATTAGCTAGAGCGACTCTATCTAGGCCAAGGAGGAAGGAAATGAAAACAAAGCTAAACTAAACTAATAAAAGTAAAAGAGGTGGCTTGAGATTATGATTTGACCTATTGACGAGCTAGATAGTCAAGATGAGTCCTAACTTATCCGACCTTAAGTAAAAACAAGTGATGGTCAGTTGTGCCATCGAAAACCACCCAAGCCCTCTCTCAAGGGTTACGAGCTAGTCTAATCAGTCTAACCACCTATTTTTAGGGGGTTATCCCAATTAGGCCGCAAAATTAGCAACCCTCGGACCTACCTAGAACTGAGACTATTTTCATATACCGAACCCGACTATCCCCCCACCCGCACTAACTAATTGATCTCACCTCTCGGTATAAGTCAATCGCCCAAAAATATATATGAAAGCTTTCTCAAGCATTTCATCGAATACTTGGCGGGCGTGAGGAAAAACTCTACATTCTAGGTATAAGTTGGGTGTGGTTAGGCCCAATCGTAGCCTAATTAGCCGTCAAGAGGCTAATCCAAATCTAAGCCAACCAAAATCACAACTAATTAACCACAAACATAAAAGCCCCAATTTAAACCTAAGCTATCAAACGAAGAAACAAACATGAACTAAGAGAATTAATTTAATCTAACAAGGATTAAAACAACTAATGAACATAAAATGACAATAAAAACTAAACATTTAAGCTAAATATAATCTAAACTATCAAGATTAAACAAGAGGAAACAAGAACAAACATGAAATGAGAAGAGAGAGAAAAAGGAGAAAACTTATGAATTGCTTGGATAAACTTGAATGCATAATGCTTGAATCCAAAAAACAACCCAACTAATCTTAATCTATCTACTTTATTTCCTCTTAATGACGTTTTTATGGCTAAACCCTATAATAACCCGACCCTAACCTATATTTATTTATTTAAATCATATTTATTTATTTAATTAACCATGTTTATTCATTTAATTAATCCTATTTATTGATTTAATTGGTCATGGTTATTTATTTAACCAAATCATGTTTATCAATTCAGTTACACCCAATTTATTTATCGAACGCATTCCGTTATGTTATTTAAAATTTTTTACCTTCATTTATCGTATTTAATCATTTCGATCGGAAGATATTTCATTTGGGTCCCATCTTGCAATTCAGATTTCATTGATTTTAAATTTTAGTTTCGTTGATTGATTAAATACCGGGTGAATCGATAGTAGGTCTCGATAATTATGGTTCAAAAAATAGTAGTAGTAATGATGATGATGATGATGATGATAATAATAATAATAATAATAATTATTATTATTATTATTATTATTATAACCGCGCAAAAATTTAATTTTGAGCTATGAAAATTCAATCGCATATAGTTTACTTACCTTCCCGGACCCAAACCGTGCAAGCCAATTGTAGCCCAACAAGTTTGCATTACTAACCAAGCAAATTACCATGATTTAAACTTAGCCATGGTTAGCCAAAAAGGCACTTTAGGGGAGAGTAATATTAGCCAAGTGATGTTGATTATTCCAATCAAGCAAACACACACACGCACTTCTCTCTCCTCTCTCTCTAGCCGCCATCTTCCCCCGTTGCTATTGCTGCTGTTTTGTGGTGTTTTCTAGCCAACTCCAGCCACCTCAGGTTCCCTTGACATCCTAGTACCACTAGTGTTGCAGAAAAAGTTTTAATATTTATAAACCCCAAGTGCAAGGTGTATCGTTGAGTACTTGGGGTGTCGTCCATAGGGAATTGTGTTTCCAACTACCAGAGTTCACTAGAGCGTCTCAAGCTAGGCAGGATCGAAGGGTGAAGGAATGGGGAGCTAAACTACGCTATAAACACAGAAACAAGCGACTTGGAGTTGTGATTTTACCAATGGATGAACCAACTAACCAAGACGAGTCCTAACCTACCCAAACCACACTACGAACTAGAGATGGTCGGTTGCACCATCAAAGACCACCCAAGCCCTCTCTCAAGGGTCATGAGCTAGTCTAACTCACGTAACCACCTACTTTCGTGGGGTTAGTCGAATTAGACCACAAAACTAGCAACCCCGGACCTAACTCGATTCGGATACTACTTTCGTGTCCCAAACTCGGCTATTCCCTCTCCCACACTAGCAAATTGACCTCACCTCTCAGCATAAGTCAATCGCCCAAAAATATGGATGAAAACCCTCTCAGGCATTTCATCGAACACTTGGCGGGCATGAAGGAAAACTCTAGGTTCTAAGCATAGATTGGGTATGGTTAGGCCAAATACAAGATTAATTAGCCATCAAAAGGCTAATCACAACCCAAGCCAACAAATTCTAACAACTAATCATTAACAAAACACAAAAACCTAAACCTAAACCTAAACTAACGAAGGACGTAATAAACATGAACTGAAGGAAAGAGAATGAAATCCAACAATCAAATAAAACATGAATTAACAATCAAAACTAAACACTTAAACTAATACAATCTAAACTAATAAGATTAAACAAGAACAAACAATAACAAAATTGAAATAATAAGAGAGGAAGAAGAAGACTTATGCTTGAATTGAATGAGTCAAGTGGAAATCCCCAAGCGTCAATCCCAAATCAATACAACTAAATCTTAATCTAGTCCCCTCAAAGGGGTTTTTATTGGCTACAATCTAATCTAAACTAACCTAGAAAAAATAGAAGAAGAAGCCCCCGAACAAGGTCGAGAAAGGAGGATTAAATAGAAGACAAGGCGGGCCGCGAAGAACCGAAGGAAACAAGGGGCACGACCGTGCCACGTGGCACGGGGTGGCCGTGCCACCTTGCTGGCCGGCTGCCCCGGCTGGCTCCCGCTTTTCCGTCTTTTCGCCTGTTTTGATCCTTTTCCGCCCTTTTTCGCGATATTTGCTTGGTTCAACTTATTACCTGCAAGAATAAATAAAACAAGTGAAAATTTCAAAAAATACTTAATAAAACAAGAAAAACTCTAAAGATTACGTTATTATACGAGCTAAAATTAGATGAAAAGGGCATGTAAAATGCGACAAATTATCGCCTAACAAATACCCCCACGCCTATCTTTTGCTCGTCCTCGAGCAAAATAAAAGAAAAACGAACTTAAGAACCTAACTCACTTTCGCGGAAATCGCGATTGCATTTAGCGTATGCAACAAGTCCTTTAAACCCCTTGGTTCCCCCAAGTGGATGAGTGAGGTCTCGTGAGGGTTTGCAGAAGATATACCCACAAAATCTCAAAAAGAAAAACAAAGAAAAGAAAAATAAAAATTGAAAAATAAAAATGACAAAACACAATATAAACATCAGGGTGAACTGTACACGTTCGGATCAACCAAAACCCCCTAGTAACTCAAGTATCAGTCTGTACACAAGCATTATATGCATTTCAGGACACATCATCCCAAAGAAGGGCATTCAGACATCAGCTTTTCACCCCATGATGCATGAAAATAATGAATCCATCCTGGTGCCTGTGTGCAAGTGTATCATCACCCTAAAATTAAGCCTACCAAAACCAAACTCAATCCCACGCAGCTGACACAAGCTACCTTTTCGAATGGCTGCATGGAAAGCAAGCTTCCCCAGTAGCAGTATTGCCTCAAAGGGTAACACCCAGTAGCGCATGCCTCAAAGGGGTGCTTGTCATTTCCAATTCTTTTCTTCCCCACTTTTTTTTCTTTCCATTATTATTTTCAATACAAGCTCATGCCACGCCTCAAAGGGATACACCCAGTAGCGCTTGAATTTGTTTGTTTTTGCTTTTGTTTTGGAAAAAAGGGGGTGCCAGCACATATAAAGGGAACTGTGCAGTGGACAATGGGAGAGTCGATCGTGGAAGACTAAGAATTCAGGATGATGACAATACATGAATTCAGGACTGGATTGCAAAATTACGATGGACTGTTGGGGTTAGAACTGAGGTCTAAAACGACAGACTGGGGATGAACATCTATCATACACATTATACTTATATACGAGCTAATAGTCAAGGTATCAGGGATCAAGGCTGATCAAAATAGTACAAAATTAAATGCAAAAAGAAAAGAAAAATTTACACAAAAATGAAAAATTTTCACAAAAATAAGAAGAAAAATGGGAGATCGAAAAATTTTCACAAAAATAAGAAGAAAAATGGGAGATGACCCCACCCCCACACCTAAATCTCACAATGTCCTCATTGGGAGCCGTGAGTCATCACCAACACACAAAAATAAAGAAAACAAAATCAAACACAAAAAAAACAAAAGACGACAAAAATATATACAAGCTAACACACTCTCCCAAAAACACAATCTCGCCCAAAACAACAACACGATCACACATATATACAAACTGACACCACCAAAAACAAATATGGACCAATCCAACAACACCACCAATCACAACACAATAAAAAAAAATCCACAAAAACACAAAAATGGTGATCATAGCCAACAACGGCTCAGCAACAATTTCACCACAAGATGATCACCAACAAAAACACAATTCTAATATTCACAACTAAACAAAAACAAAAAGAAAGAAAAGAAAAAATAAAAAGAAGGGGGGAAGAGAAGAGTGAGAACGAATATACCAGGTCGGGTACTGAATGTACCCGAACTACACCTCGCTAAGACGAGGTTAGGGAAGCGCGAGGAGCATCAGCCACTCCTCGGCGGCGTTCAGGACGCGCATCGCCAACACAGATGCTGTCAACGCTCGCAGAAGTTTATCAAACACCTGAGCCTGCAACTCAGATGAGTGTAAATAACAACACTTAAACAGGAATGCAGAAATAATAGTAAGTGCTCTCCTAAATATATTGAATGCCTTTGAAAAATCAGTAAAGAAATCAAATGCAGTGGTTAACATGATTTTCGCAGGCATACTCCCTAGGTACAAGCTATAAGGATCAAGGGAGGGGTCATACCCTCTGAAGGTACCTAGGGAGTCCATATAGTCTATCTCATTCCCCGCAAGCATATCATGACATGCAACGAGTGATAAATTATGGTGCTCAGGGGAAGAGGAGGGTGGTGAACCTGAAGGGGGAACATGGGGTGTATCAAGGAGGGCAGGAGATACATTCTCAACAAGGTCATGACTAGCTGGCATAGTAATCACAACATCCCCATAAGACCTCCCTACAGGAGCCGCATCAGAATCATGCACCTCAATAAGATCATTGTCTGAATCATAACAAACATCATCCTCATCAACACTCGCGTTAACAGTAAAGGTCTCACCTACCTCGAACTCCGTCGACTGAGTTAAAGGGAGAGGTGGATCAGGCAAGGTCATGTTAAACGTAGTGTTGTCCCTAAGGGCACTGGGTGAGGGTGGAGCAACAAGGGATGGAGCAGTTAGGGAAGGGTCAAGTACTGCCTCTAGTTCGGATTCTAGGGGAGTAAAAGACGCACCATCATCACACAAACAAACATCACGTTTAGGAGAACTAAACCTAAGGTCAGCCTTATGTGATAGGTCAAACTCCCGCATTTTATTTTCAAACTCAGCTTGTTGCTTTTTCATTGTCTCTATCATACTACTAATTCTAGCAAGGCTATCATCAGAAATATAATAAGGACAAGAAGTGTTGTCATGATCAGAACAATGGCAAGTTTCACACAAAGGAGGGGCATAATCAGGGATGCAAGGGACTGGGTTGTAAGAATTAGCACAGCTAATATCAAATTCATAAGTATCCTGAGCCAGCCAATTAAGAAAATCCCATGCTTCTTCAACATTTCTAGCATAAAAATCCCAGTGCTCAAAAAGAGCATGGGTTTCACAATTCACACCCTCATCGACAACATGCAATAATTCCCATTTCCCACATGAACATCCACAAGAAGCACACTGAGCAAGATAAGCATGTAAACGATCCAATAACGGTAAAATAATTCTTGCTCACATTGGGGAAAATAGAAAATTGCCATTGGAATTTTTTTTTTTTCGAAATAAAAGCCTAGTCTCGAATGCCTAAGTAAGCTCTAATATTGGAAAGCGCCAATTCCCCGGCAACGGCGCCAAAAACTTGTTGCAGAAAAAGTTTTAATATTTATAAACCCCAAGTGCAAGGTGTATCGTTGAGTACTTGGGGTGTCGTCCGCAGGGAATTGTGTTTCCAACTACCAGAGTTCACTAGAGCGTCTCAAGCTAGGCAGGATCGAAGGGTGAAAGGAATGGGGAGCTAAACTACGCTACAAACACAGAAACAAGCGACTTGGAGTTGTGATTTTACCAATGGATGAACCAACTAACCAAGACGAGTCCTAACCTACCCAAACCATACTACGAACTACAGATGGTCGGTTGCACCATCAAAGGCCACCCAAGCCCTCTCTCAAGAGTCATGAGCTAGTCTAACTCGCGTAACCACCTACTTTCGTGGGGTTAGTCGAATTAGACCACAAAACTAGCAACTCCGGACCTAACTCGATTTGGACACTACTTTCGTGTCCCAAACTCGACTATTCCCTCTCCCACACTAGCAAATTGACCTCACCTCTCAGCATAAGTCAATCGCCTAAAAATATGGATGAAAACCCTCTCAGGCATTTCATCGAACACTTGGCGGGTATGAAGGAAAACTCTAGGTTCTAAGCATAGATTGGGTATGGTTAGGCCAATTACAAGATTAATTAGCCATCAAAAGGCTAATCACAACCCAAGCCAACAAATTCTAACAACTAATCATTAACAAAACACAAAAACCTAAACCTAAACCTAAACTAACGAAGGACGTAATAAATATGAACTGAAGGAAAGAGAATGAAATCCAACAATCAAATAAAACATGAATTAACAATTAAAACTAAACACTTAAACTAATACAATCTAAACAAATAAGATTAAACAAGAACAAACAATAACAAAATTGAAATAATAAGAGAGGAAGAAGAAGACTTATGCTTGAATTGAATGAGTTAAGTGAAAATCCCCAAGCGTCAATCCCAAATCAATACAACTAAATTTTAATCTAGTCCCTTCAAAGGGGTTTTTATTGGCTACAATCTAATCTAAACTAACCTAGAAAAAATAGAAGAAGAAGCCCCCGAACAAGGTCGAGAAAGGAGGATTAAATAGAAGACAAGGCGGGCCGCGAAGAACCGAAGGAAACAAGGGGCACACCGTGCCTAGGTGGCACGGTGCCATGTGGCACGGCCGTGTGGCCGTGCCACCTTGCTGGCCGGCTGCCCCGGCTGGCTCCCGTTTTTTCGTCTTTTCGCCTGTTTTGATCCTTTTCCGCCCTTTTTCGCGATATTTGCTTGGTTCAACTTATTACCTGCAAGAATAAATAAAACAAGTGAAAATTTCAAAAAATACTTAATAAAACAAGAAAAACTCTAAAGATTACGTTATTATACGAGCTAAAATTAGATGAAAAGGGCATGTAAAATGCGACAAATTATCGCCTAACAACTAGCCACCATTCTCCATCATCAAAACCACTGAGCATCACTTCCATCTCCAATTTTATCAAGTTTATAGTGAGCAACCCTAAACTTGTCTCTTTCGAATTTTTGTTTTGATTCTTGTTTTGCTATTTATGGTTGTTGATCATGTTGGATTGATAGAATCAGAGGTTATTTTGATGTTTTTATAGATTGAAATAAGCTTGGAGCATGCTAGTGCTTAAGGGTAATCATGTTCATGCAAGCTTAATGTGTAAATGTTGGATTTTGATTGTTTCATCTTTGATTTGGTCATAGTTTACCTATTGATGATTACGATGATGTTTTTGGTGATGGAAAGGACCAAAGCTTGTTTATATGCTGTTAAGGAATGGTTTAAGTTTAGGATTTGTGTGAAAAGGGAGAGAAAAGCTAAAACAGTGAAGGCTGAAAATTTGAGAAAAACAGGGCAGACTTCGGGATTAAACTGGTAATGATCGGCCCATGGAAAAATTATGAATTTTTATGAGTAGATATTTTAGTGTTAGCTTTCAAATGGATTTTGAATCGCCTTAATCCGAGGTCTGTGAAAAATGTTATGGTTTACCAAAACTGTGCAGAATGACCAAAACTGACACACTTGTGTTTTAGCCCCATTTTGGGAACTCTATTGTGGGAATAATGTATGTTGTCGTGAATAAAAGTTTTTAGGACTTCTTAACCTTTTCATATTGGGGTTTTAGGTCTCCATTTGAGGTCAAGGGTGAAAGTTATAAATTTTTGAAGTGAATTGACCTGCTTTGGTGTAAATTGGGTTATTATTATAATTTCTGTGCAGTGTATGCTTGGAGAAAAATTCTAAAAATTGTACTGTAGATTATCCACATTATTTTTGAATTTCCTATAAGATTTCATGGATTTTGGCTAAGCGTTTTGAGTGTGGGGATTTTTGGAAGCATTTTGAGTAATTGTGTAACGCAATAATGAAGATTGAGTGGGATTGATCATGTACTCATTTTGTGTATTTTAGGCTACGTAAGGTCATTTAAGGGAGAAATGAATATTCATGGATTTTCATGGAGCTTTTAGCTTGATTAATGAGAAAGAAGAAGACAAGTATACAATTTGGGAGGTTGTTTATAAGCTTTGAATCAATTATGGATTTTACAAAGAAAATACCAAGTTTAGTGAGCTCAATAGCTTCCATTGAGTTCAACGACTCATTAAGATGGAATTCTCTATGTAATGGATTTATGAAGGAAATATGAGAAGTAGGAAGAATTTTTGACTCAAAAACCATATTTATTAGACCAAGTTATCGCAGTTTATACTATTTTTGAACCAAGATATATCCCTTTTGGCCTCAAACCTTTATTACCTACTCAATTCAAAATGTATGAAATGTATTTATCAAGTTAATCTAGTGTATTCATTGTTATCTTGAACCAAGCTATACATGAGTGAGCCTTAAATACGTATCAGCAATGTATCTTAGAAAAGGTTAAAATCACTCTCCCATTTGTCACCATTAAGGCCTTTTCCCTTGTAATCTCATTTATCTCATTATGGTCTATTTTACTTTCATTTACTTTATATCGGATTTAATTACTTTCATTAATTCAATTTTGAAGTTATATTGAAATACGCAAGTTATGTATACCATTTAATTACTCAATTTCTATTACACAAATTTTTACTGACTCAATTATGTGAATAAGGATCATTTACTGACTACACATACTTACAATGACATTTATGAAACGGAGTCGAGGCCTAGTTATCGTTCCCCGCTATACATAAGTGTTATCAAGTTAGAACATATTTATCAAGTCAAATAACATTTATGAAACAGCTGACTTTTATCAAATAAGATGATATTTTTAAAGACTCAGGGTACGTCATTGGCTGTGCCTTCAGAAAGTAGAACATGTTTATCAAGTTACAATTTTTAATAAGTTTATGAATGAATAAGTTTATACAGTGATTTTCCATTTAACTTGTGGCCCCATCAGTTATCATTTATAGGGCGTTAGCCCATCATTTACCAGCGCGCTTTCAGGCCAACTTATGATCGGATTGGCAGGTGTACACCTACGTGTAGATCATATCATTGCAAGGGGTTCACATCCAGATAATAATGAGCAATTTAGTTTCATATTACTTTCATTTTCATTATTGTTGCCAACTAAATGATTTGTAAAGGCAGGTACCCAACAACGGTGTTTCTACGCTCATTTTGCAATACAGGAATGCATGTGCTGAGTTTTAGCTCACATTTTTGAATTTTTTTCATGTGTTCGATTTTAGGTGATGAAGTATCACCTGTTTCTCCATTTAGCAAGCCCTTTTAGAAGTCAGCAGATGCTCACAGTGGATTCAGCATAGCATGAACGTTGGGATCAACCTCAGGGTCAAGTTAGGTCTATATCAACATACTTGTGTAGTGTGGAGTGCAAGTTAGCATATGGTACGATTAAGTCAATTGTGTTGAAGTTGAACTATTATAAACTTTGGTCTTGGAGTGTTTGAGTTTAATAGGTTTTGTGATTGTGAATATGAGTCTCAAGATTAAGTGGTTTCAGTGAGTCTTGTCCTTATCAGGACGGCGGTAGCGTTTCTATCATTAAGTCTTCCGCTATAGTTTTCTATAAATCATGTCATTAGCATTTTGGAGGCATTACAAGGCGTAAGCTAAACTAGCATAAAATTGCGCAAAAGTAGCCCCCGAAAATACCGAAGCAAGCCCCCTAAATACTCGAGCCGAGAAAACAAAATAGCACACAACAGGGGCAGGGATGCTGGCCATGAACGGCCAGCCATTGGCTAGGCGACTGCCGTCACCCGTTCTTGGCTGGCGGCTGCGCTGACTGGGGCGCTCGATGGTGGCCATGTAGTCGGTTGACCCCCTGTCACGCATTGCTTTGCCTTCTTCTTTTGTTCTTTTCTGGTCCTTTTCGTGGCACTTGCTTGGTTAATCTTATTACCTATAAAAGTAAATAAAGCGAGTAAAAATCCTAGGGATTATATTATTTTATGAGCTAAAATTAGGTGAAATAGACACATAAAATACGATAAATTAGCACCTAACACTTACCTTCCTCAGTAAGAACACCACCTATTCCTACTCCAGATGCATCACATTCGACCACAAAGACTTTCTCAAAGCATGACAAAGTAAGTACGGGTGCTTGAGCTAGTCTCCTTTCCACTTCCTCAAAGGTAGATTGGGCTTTAGGGGTCCATTTAAATGATATACCCTTAGTCACCTCTATCATGTGAGCCATAATAGTATTGAAGTCCCTTATAAACCTTCTTTAAGGAGATGCAAGTCCATGGAAGCTTTATACATCATTTATACTTTATGGAATAGGCTATGTCTAAATGGCCTTTAGTTTGCTCTCATCTACCTTAATGCCTTGACCAGTAATAATATAACCTAAGAAAGTCACTTCATGAGTGAAAAAGGTGCATTTCTCAAGGTTTCCATACAACTTCCCACGTTCAAGAACTAGAATAATCTAGATAAGACGATCTTGATGCTCTTACTCGTTCTTACTATAGATCAAAATGTCATCGAAGTACACAACCATGAATTTGCCAATGTAAGGTCTGAATACTTAATTCATTAACCTCAGAAAGGTACTAAGAGCATTGGAAAGACCGAAGGGAATGACTAGCCACTTATATAACTCTCCTTTTGTCCTAAATCTCATCTTCTATTCATCTCCCTCTCGTATTTTGATTTGGTGGTATCCACTTTGAAAATGAACATTTGAAAACACTTGAGAACCATGTAATTCATCTAACATATCCTCAAGTCTAGGCATGGGGTACCCGTACTTGACGATAATCTTGTTAATAGCTTTGCTATCCACACACATATGCATACTGCAATCCTTCTTAGGAGCTAGTAAAGCTGGCACGATACAAGGGCCTGAAGACTCACGAACTAGCCCTTTTGACATTAATTCCTCCACTTGCCTTTGAATCTCTATGGTTTCCTTAGGATTCATCTTATAACTTAGCTTATTTGGAAGGATAGAACCTGGAATAAGATCAATGTGGTGCTGGATATCTCTTTTAGGAGGCAAACCCATGGGTATCTCTTCTGGAAACAAGTGACTGAATTGGTGGATTTGGGAAATGGGTACCGGGTAGCTTAGCAAGGGAGCTTCTGGTTTCTCTTGAACATTCAAAATTCACTCTTTAAAAGCTTTAAACTCATGGTGAGACCTTCAAAAGTGGTTTACTAAAGGTAAGAAGCAAATCAGAATGGTTAGGGCGTTTTTATGGTTTGCTTTTGTAGAGCTCGGATGGGGATAAAAGAACCAAGGTGATCTTCTTCCCTCCTTCACAAAAGCATTATGTATTCAAGAATTCATTGTGTATCACCTTCTTGTCATACAACCATGGCCTACCTAACAAGATATGGCATGCGTCCATGGGGATAACATCACACCATGACTCATCCTGATAGTTCTTTCCAGTGGAGAAAGAGATGAGGCACTGGGAGTTAACTTGTAACCCCTTGCTTTGATTAAGCCATTAGATGTTGTAACAATGGGGATGGGATGTAGCTTGCAAGCCTAGGTTCTCAATCATGCTGAGAGAAACAACATTGGCACAACTCCCTCCATCTATAATCATAGAACGTACTTTTCCTTGAACAGTACACCGATAATGAAAGATGTTCTCCCTTTGCTCATCTTTAGTACCTTTCTGGCCACTTAAAACCCTTCTTAAAATAGGCATTTCACCCTCATATGCTTTCTCCTCTACCTCTTCTTGAGTTTCCTCAAGATCACCCTTAACATCCTCTTCCTTTTCCTCCTCAATCTCATGCTCTTTCATGGCTTCCCTTTGGGCTAAAGTGCACTTTTCTGTTTGGGTAGTTCACAGTAATGTGTCCAAGCCCTTGGCACTTTGAGCATCTTCTAGTGCTTAAATGACTAGGATTAGGTTTATTTTGAGGTGGTTGGCTCTTTTGTGGGGTTTGGGATCTTTGTGGGGTGGATGGGGATGGACTTATAGGATTTGGAAGTGGGTTAGGGCTCCCCTTGTTAAAGGGTGGGTTCCAAGGTAGAGGTTTTATAAACTCACATTGAAAGGGCTCCCTAGTTTTCATTTGTTGCTTATCCTTATGAGTGAGGACACAAATTTCATCAAAAATAGTAAACTATTATAGTTCAATCACATTAGCATACTTAGGCTCAAGCCCAAACCCTTCTGGTTCCTGAATGTCACATTTGATCATTTGTTTCCCAAACTCACATGTGTACTCTTCAACATTAAGGCTACCTTGTGTAAGGTTACAGAGTTGAGAGTAACTATCTTGGATGCACATTGGGGGTAGAAACCATGACTTAAGTTTAGCATTTATCTTTTCCTAAATTCTGATTTTGCTCTTTCAGTTTTTAACTCTCTTGGCACATAAGTTAGTCCACCATAATGAGGCATACTTCCTTAGCCTAAGAGCAACGAGCTTGACCTTCTTGTCTTTAAGAACTTCCTTGTACTCAAAGATCCTCAACCGTATGCATCCACTCAAGAAACTCATCTGGATCAAGCTTGCCTTTAAATTTAGGAATTTCAACTCTAAAATCATTAGAGTTAGCTTGGGGTCTTTGTTCCCTCCTTGTACTTCTTAAAGGTTCATCCTCACTAGATGAACTTAAGGGATTGCTTGTTGCCTCTTCTTCCTCACAGTGATCAGAATGGGTAGGTTCAACATGCATCTTTTACTTTTGTTTCACGAAATCACCAAGCTGTTTTCTTAAATACTCATTTTAAGCTTTAAGTTCATGATTAGAGGTAGAAAAGGCTCAGTTGTTCTTCATAATAGCTTCGAACTTCTCTTCCAAATTCATACTAGAAGTCATGGTGAAACTAGGTGTGCAAGGGGCTGCTTTGTGGAATGTGTTTAGGGAATGTAGTTGGATTGGTTTCCATGTTAAGGAGAAACTTAGCTCTAACATCAAAGTTTATGGATACAGCACTGAACTAACCTCACACTCGAAGGAATGCAAGGATTAGCTAAGAACAACAAGAACTCCACTTTGAGTTTAAGTGAATCCATGAGCAATGTAGGTTAAAGATATAAATTGTACTTGAATTTTGCATACAAAAACACCACTAAGATCAAGGTTATGGCCTTTAAACTTTGAATCACATACAGAAAAACTACTTAAACAAGGTTTAAGACTTTACTTGAACACCACCTTGCTCGACCTAAGTAAGGATAAACAAGCTAAATATTTTAATTTTGATTAAAGGATCAAATCTCTCTTTTAATTCAAAGTGTTATACATTCTGATTATAATGAGACCTATTTGCCTAGCTTATACATGCGCAAGCTGCCTAGGAAAAGATTAGGAGGTTTCTTCATGCTTAGAAAACCTCGAACCATGCTTAAAGCTAGCTTACATTCTGTTTAGAAAGCATGATTAAGCCAGTTGATGACAAGTAATGAGTCTTGTAAAACAAAAGATTAAAGCCTTAAAATCTTCCTAAGCTTTTCATTTAGCCTTAAGAAGGTGGCTTGCACATGGAGGAGAAAGGAAAAGGTTGTGCGCGGCATACATTTTACGGCAAGCTAATGGGAGCATTATTTCCTTTCTTTCCTTAGTTCTCATTAGATCTGCATTTGGCTACGCTGAAAAGGCTCATGATTACACTTTAACTCCCTTTAACTACCAAATGATGCTGCCATACCTTGATAGGATGCCAAAAAGAAGGAATAACAAACATTGCAGCCAACTGGATGCAAGATATAGATTCTGTCGATTTTTAACAGTTGCATTTCCTTAGCAAAAGTGAGCATGATTTGGATTTCCTTCAATGTGGGAAACCTTGGGATGTCCACTAACCCTTATAATGAGAAATCAAGTTTAAATCATCATTTGCTAGTGTAAAACTTAATTGAATAGAACCGAGCAGAACTGAAGCAATTTAGCCTTGTCTGTAGAATGGGCTTGGATCTTTAGTATACACCTGATTCAGCTTGATTTTCTTACTTGGACCAGATAGTTAACATCTTGAGGAACGTGAATATACAAAAATATTTGACTTAAACCTCAGGGGCCCTAAGTAATCAGGAACATAATACTGGGCATGAAATTTGCCTTGAACCCGATGCTTCTAATCTGATTCTGTTGTAAAATGTGGGTCATCCTTTGGACTTTAGCTGGTGAATTGTGACTTTCTTGACCTATTTAAGCATCGACATTAGACTGGCTAGATGGAACTCCATCACCCATCGCGTTTCCATACGACGTATCTGATGATGACCCATATGTCCTTGGAAGCATCACAACTCTTGACGGTGACGGCGAGGAGGGCAGTGATGATGAGTACCCAAATACCGAGGGTCATAGCCTCCTCCTCCCTTTTTTATCCGATCTCTTTTTTTCTTCTTCGTCTATTAGTGAATGTATCCACGTCAATAAAAAGGATTCTTTCTTGGATACCTTTGTGTTTTCGCTGGCTTGTTGTTTTACTTTTTTTTTTTACTTACCACTATGCTCTCGCTGGCGCTTATGATTGGCTGGTCCCAAAAGGAAATGACAAACCAAGAAAGATCCTTAGCCTATTTGGGCTAAAGGTATAGCGACCAGCCCCCTGATTGTACTGTAGGACCCTTAGTCCCTTGGGGGCCTAAAGGTGTAGCAATCGGCCCCTAGGCCGTGCAATAGCACTATTAGCCCCTTAGGTGCTAAAGGTGTAGCGGCCCTCCTCTAGGTCGTGCTATAGGACCTTTAACCCCTTGGGATCTAAAGGTGTAGCGACTAGCCCCTATGCCATGCTATAGGACCCTTAACCCCTTGGGGGCTGAAAGTGTAGCGACGGGCCCCTAGGCCGTGCTATAGGACCCTTAGCCCTTTAGGGGCTAAATGTGTATCGATTGGCCCATAAGCCGTGCTGTTGGACCCTTAGCCCTCTTAGGGGCTAAAGGTGTACTAAAACTGGACAAGAAATACAAGCGGCATGGTGGCCTATGGCCATTCATGTGTTTATTTGATATTGCTGTTGGTACATTGTGTTAACCATATATAACGGAAACTGTTAGTGACAATGCTTTCACAAATTGCTATTACGCCATATCCGTTGGAATGGAGTTCCTTCTAGTGTTGTTGGTTGATATGTGCCTAGTCTCACCTACTCCGTCACCTTATATGGGTCTTCCCAGTAGGCCGTGAGTTTTTCATGTTTGCACGACCGTACCACAACATCGGTCCTTTGAAGGATCAGGTCGCCCACCTTGATGGGATGGACTTTGACTGTGTGATCATGGAGCCGCATGACACGGAGTTTATAAAGTATCTCTCTGAGGAGGTTCACCCCAAACAGAGGGGAGTAAATTGAGGGCTTCACGAAAGCCTACAGTGTTGAGCTCTTCTTAGAAAGTAGTAAGATGGTGGGTGTTGAGTGCCACCTCAACAGGGAGCACAGCTTTAGGCCTATATGCCAGCATAAAGGGAGTTTTACCTGTGGTCGTCTTTTCCGTGTTACGTATTGGCCATAAAACACTGTGCAGCTCATCTACCCATTTACCCTTGGCCTCGTCCACCTTCTTTAGTAAGCCGTGGAAAATGACTTTGTTGGCAGCTTCAGCTTGGCCATTTGTTTGTGGATGAGCCATCGCGATGAACAGTGCCTAACACCCTAGGGTGCTCAGATAATTGGTAACCTTAGTTGAGTTAGACTGTCGGCCATTGTCCAAATGAACTTACAGACCTTAGCTATAGTGATTGAAGTGACCGCTTTGACCTCTACCCATTTTGTGAAGTAGTCTACAGCAACAAACAAGTACTTGTGCTGACCCGTAGCCTTAGGGAAAGGCCCCAGTATATCCATCCCTCAAGTTGCGAATGGTAAGGGGCTAACTATTGGTGTCAGAGAAGCGGTGGGCTTCCGCTGGATGGGGGTGAACTTCTGGCACTTGTCACAGCTACAAACCAAGCTCATACCATCTTCGCGTAGAGAAGGCCAAAATTGGCCGGTATATATGATGATGACTGCAAGGTATGCATGTTAGTATGTGAACTGTATACTCCATGCAACTCCTTGATAAGTGCATAAAGTGTATATCATTTCAGCGACATTTTGTTGCATTTTTAGGGAAAGTTATACGCTTTATGTGATAATTCATACGCGTTTCTTGATTTTACACTCGGATATGGTTGTTTTCGGTGTTTTGTAGGATTCTGGACCCTGTTGCCCTTTCTTTAACCCTCGTTGAGTGTATTTTGACTCTCACAGATGCCCCTGAGTTGCCATGCCCTTGGAAAGAAAGAAGAACAGAAGAATGCCAAGCCAGAGCTGACCACGGTCAGCCCGTGGTATATGCCGCGGTCCGTGGTGGACCTCTTTCCCGGGAGGCTGATTGTTTTCTCACGACTTTTCAACTTCCAAGCAGTTTTTAATGTCATTTATTCGCGGGACTGTTCGGCTACCAACAGCTTTGCTATAAAGGAGGACTCTCACCCTCATTTCAATGCGCATCTCATTCCATTCCGTTTCCTCTCTTCAAGTAGATTAGGATTTTAGAGAGAGTTGAGAGCAAGTAAAAGAAGAAGATTCGCAAGGAAGTGAGATCGGGTTCAATAATCAAAAGATTCAAGAGCACATTTTGGCTGAGCAAGCTCTTCTCTCTTCTCTTCTCTTTTGAATAGCTCGATGTTTAATTCAATCATGCGTGAGTAGTTTGACTTTGTCTAGGGTTTTAATAGTTTACGAAATATAATTGGATCATGTTTTAATATATAGAATTGTGCTTATTTTCATGATTGATTTTATTTCATTCTTTCAAGAGTTATTCACGTTGTGAGTAGATGCTTGGCCAAAATTTTCTTGCTTACTTGAAACAATCGTGTGAAAAACTGAATGGTGACGTTTAGCTGTTGGATTGCTTGATTAGACCTGACATAATGCCATCTCAAAAGAGAGATTTGCAAGTTAGGAGGACTAGAAAGTAATCGAAGATAATTAACTTAGATTCAGACAAATTAGTTTGAAAGAACGAATTTAGGTAAATTTAGGTAAGTTTGATTGATTTCCAAAGAATAGATCAAATTTCTAAATAGATTGCAATTCCTCAAAATTAACCGATTAGAGAAAAGCACAGGTTCATCATTTTGATCCAATCAACTTTCATAATTACATGAATTCCTAGGCGTTTTCTCCTTAATAGATTTAAAATTAGTGAATTAGAGGTTGTTAAATTGAAACCCCTTCAATTAGTTGGAGTTGGTTCTTTATCTTCGTATCTAAAGTTTGGATTCGCTTCGCATATCTTAAGGGAATATAGCCCAATAGATTAACCTAGTTTATGTGAGATCGACCTCGATTTGCTACAATGCCATCGTGCGCTTGCGGCTGCATCAAGTATTTGGCATTGTTGCTGGGGATTAGCATCAAATATTGAGTTTTTTCCTGATAGGTTTGACTAAGCATTTTGTATTTCTTTGGAAAAAAACCCAAAAAAATTAAAATTTAAAAATAATAAAATAAATTTTAAGAAACAACAATGGCAATTTTGTGGTTTTCCCAATTTGAGCATGAATTATTTTAGAGGTATTTTAAGCGTTTAAATGTCTTTCCTGCTCAATATGGTGATTGTTTAGGTAAATGGAAAATTCTAGACGTTGTTGAAGAGGGTGCGAATAGTGAAACCCGTATTCTTGTGGAGTATTGAGATTTTCATGGTAAAAACAATGATGATGCATGGTATTTGTTTGAGTTGATTACTTGGGATTCATTTAAGTTTGAGAAGGCTAGTCGTATTACTAGATATTCATTTCTTGATCCTTGTGCATTCTATTCTAAATCTTACTATGCTCCTTTTTGGGATGATTTCTGTAATTCTTCTCACCATGATATAAATTCATGCCCTTATTATGCCTGCTATGCGCAACCTAACTTGATATCATCCTAGGACAATACTGATGTTGTCCTATCCTTACCTAACTCGTCCTTTCCTTTAGCTCAGTGCATGGGAATCGAAGTGGGTGAGCCTTTGGGTTTGATGTTTTTGATGCATGTTTTAAGTTAGAAGATACTTTTTATAAGGTGCATAATCTAGTTAACACTCCTTTAGAGGGGTGTCGTTATAAGTGTGTGCACGAGGAACCTTCTAGCCTTTGTTTTAATTATGCTTTCCCCAATTTGCTTGATCATTCCCATGTTTTCCCCATAAGTTCACAACCCTATATTTCACCCAAGTATTATATTGATGTCCCCATTGATTATCCTATAATTGTTGATACTAAAAATGATTTGGGCTATGAGGATAACGTGATTGATATGCTTGGTGGGAATGTTCATGATTTTGTATCCCTAGGTTACTTTAGAGGGTGTGAGGGTCATGTTATAAGAGATGGCTAGTTTCGGTCCATTTGGGTGGGTTATTGTGAGTTGGATTGAGAGGTGTTGTAAGGTATTTAAAGTTCTATGCCAAGATCATTCTTTTGGGTATGTGAAAAAAGGGAAAAAGAAAAGAAACCAAAAACACAAACCAACAAAAAAAAAAAGGGGAAAAAATATGTGAAATAAAAAGGTTTCGACATAAATGTTATTTGGAATGCCTCAACACTTTCATTCATTTGGAATCAACTAGAGCGGATTATATCTTTTATAAGTGTTGGATTGTGTAGTTTGGTTGGTATAGTTAAGAAGCAATGCTCTTTGCCTTTAGTCTTTCGCTTCTAGCTCCACAAATCCCAACATGTTTGTTCCCTTCCAAACCTTTACCCTTAAGCCTCATTATAACCCTATTGATGTGCCCGTGATTTCCTTGTGTGTGTTTGTGTTTTAGTGTTAGTGAATTTGAGAATCTTATCAAGCTCATGGTAGCTTTGATTATTTGGAATGAGATTTAAGAGAACTGTCATATATTTTTACACACATAAGTGTTGAGTGCTTCATTACTCAAGTGAGGTTCTACCGGTTCTTTTTGCTAAAATCAATTCATGTGTCAATATAAGTGTTAAGTTTAATTGAGCAATTGATTTAATATTTCACCAGATAGTCTCTAATTGTATTTTCGAAAGCTTCATTCTCTTATTTGTTTTGCAAAGTTTTTAGTCACTATTGGGCTAACGTCTTGAGTCAGTTTGGCTATTGATGCTGTAACTCATGTTTACCTAAGGAGGTTCTATATCATAGTTATAGTTTCATTAGTTGCTTGGGGATAAGCAACCATTCAAGCATGGGCAAGTTTGATAAGTGCCCATAGAGTACATCACTTTAGCATCATTTTGATGCGTTTTTAAGGGATTCATGGGTTTTATTACTTAGTCTTTGTCCCAAAAATTTCATTTTACACTTGCGTATAGTGCTTTGATGATTTTTATAGGTTTTGAGACCTTTTGGATTAAGCATTGACCCTTAAAAGTCAAGTATATGATTCACCATAGACACCCCCAATCATCATGCCAATAGAGGAAAAAGAAGAACATGAAAACTTCGAGGCAGAGGCCCCTCACAAACTATCCATGGTGATGGCCACGGTCCGTGGCAAGTTTGAAATTGCAACAACTCTTCGTTTTCCTTGGTTTGTGCAGCTGAGAATGAAGGATGGCCGCTATTTGAACAGTGCTAGGTTGCTAGAAGGAAAAAATCCCTTAACTTATCTCTTAGAAATCTCTCACTAGTTTCGTAATTTTTATCACTTTTTAGTGTAAAAAGAAGATTAGAAGAAGGATAGTTTGCATTTGGAGCCTAGGAGATTGAAGAAATTGAAATGAAACCTTGTTGCTGTTAAGTTTTCTCTTCTATTGCTCTTTAAATTTAGTAGATTAGTTTTGTTTGGCTTATTTTCTTTGCTGAACAATTGTCTTTGCTTTTAATCATCACGAGTGAGTAGTTTCCCTAGCCTTGGGATTTGATAGCCAAGTTATAAACATGAATCCTTAATCTCTATCAATAATATGCTTATTCTTCTTTGAGTGTTTCAATCTATCTTGTGTATGAATATTATGAGTAGTTTTGGCTAAATTGACTTACAAATATCAAATAGTTAGATAAAGCAATGAAATGAGAAATCTGTTATTGGATGGGCAATTATAGACTTAACATAGTTGCTTTTGAGAGAAAGCCGCTTGTTGGGAGGAAACTTGACAATGCAAATTCTAAATTTTAGACAAAATCAAGAACCCCTTTCAAAGAATGGTAGTATGCTTAGTCCAAATGGTTCAATTCATTTTGAAAGAAAGGATTATATATTATATGTTTGTCATCCTTCGTTTCATCGAAATTACAATAATCATAGACATTATTTACCACATTCGTTTGATACTTGGTGAAACAAATCCCACAGCATTTTAAATTGATAGAATTCTAAAATCAGTGATAGACTTATTTATTTAGGAAATTCCCTAACAATCTATCTATACTTGCTTAGCATTTTCACAAAGGATAAACTCAATAATTGCAGTGGTCCCTATGGGATCGATATTTTATCTAAACTACAACACTCGTACACTTGCGAGCCTATCACATATGCATCTATATTTCTATTCCACTTGTATCTTAGCTTACCTAGTTGTCTAGTTACGATATTTGGGCATAATTTCAAAACAAGTATGTGAGCTCATTCCAAATTTGTCCCACACTATAAATTAAAAAAACTTCTCCATAAGAATGTTTAAAGAATTGTACATTTTGAAATTAAAGTCAACCCAATGTTTAATTGCATAATGATAGCAACCATGTTGCCATGCATAAATTTAGAGATGAAATGGTTGAAATACTTTTGTCACCTGCAGTTTGGCTATTTTAACATATGGTAAATGTCAAAACTCAAACGTAAATGCAATTTTTATTTTTCTTTAATCTTAAAACATGTTGACTTATTTTTTCTATAATGGCGTATATGCTTTATGGTGAGCCCAAATGTAATTCATCACTAAAATCTGGTTTTTTCTTTGCTTATATAAATATTATGTTCAATAAAAGGGATGTAAGATTTTTCATATTTGCAGTACATAAAAACATATATCCATATTTCTACAAATATGAGAAAAAATAAATGACAAGTTGAATGTTATATATGTACGGAGATATCAGAAGATATAAGAAGTAAGGAAATGTAAGGAGAAGTAACAAGCTATAAGAATTTAGTTAAAGTCATAAGGAACTATAAGAAGCTATAAGGAGTTGTAAGGAGCTGTAACCTGTAAGCAAGATCCTCTCAGATGCAGAAAAGAGCAATGCCTAAGGCATTAGATAAGCCTAAGGGAGTATTGAATATCATCGGTGCGTATTTTCTTTTACTTGAATACTTCTTAGTTATGTGCTCAAACATTCAATAAGCTTCTTGAAGCTTTCACGGCATCCAATGGGTACCTTTGATCTTGGCTACAAAGGGGTGGTTGATGTTCCTCAAATCTTAAAATTTCAAACCTCATAATGACCATCCTAGTAAGGCATAGTCGACATTATGCACTTAACCTGGTATGATCATTCCAACTGTCCACTCTTCCTCTTTTTCTTTTGGTGCTTTCTCTTTTGTAAATAGTTATGCATATCTAGAATTAGATTTTTCTATGGGGGTCAATATTAAGGAGAAATTTTGGATCTATTAAGCCGAGATGGCTATGAAAACCCTTGTTTGTTTTTTGTGTTTAGTTTTATGCATGGTTGGTGGTGTACTTTGAATTTGTTGCTTTCTCTTTTGATGTTGATAAATTCCCGAGCAAACAGTTGTTCATTAGGTGGTTTTGAGTCATTTCATCCTTTGAGTCCTGAATTTCAATTTGATGTGCCTTTGTGTGACTTTGAGGGAGATGATGACATCGATCTTTTCATATTCTTTTGCATATACTTCTCCTCTAGAGACTGGCTCGACTTAGTCTCCCCTATGGTTACCCCACATTCTCGATCTCCCTCTTCCTCTAATTCCATTAGGAGAGCTCAAGCAGGGAGAGGATTTTGAGGAAGAGTTTAGCATGGATAAGTTGGATGCTTGTGATGAGTTAAAATGTTTTTATGAAGAGGAAAATTTCATTGAGGAGACTATTTTGTGGGGGTCATGTAGGTTGCTTGTGCATGAGGTTCTCCTTCTTTCTCTTGAGCTTGTTGCATATATTTCCCTTAACTCCCTTGACTTGATCTCTGTTATTCTTACTTGTAAAATTTCTCTTCGTTAAGGGGAAGGCACATATTCAATTCCCGCTATCTGCTCAAGGTAAAGTAATTTCTTTACTACTTGTAAATTTTTGTGTACGTATAGTTGACCGTAGTGTGCTTATTCTCTCCTTCTCGTTCTATTTTTCTCTCACCCAAAAACAAAAGGAAAAAACTAATTAACACCACCACTTCTTTCCCCTAAGCATGACTTTGTGAGACCAATTGACGATCATGTGATGTATAATTATAGTTTCGGTTTGAGCCATATTGACCACATGCTTGATGTGCATACGAGGAATGTGGTTGAATTTGTTATGACTCTAGGCATCTTAGGAGGATATGCCCGTCGCTTGACCATTATCATGCTCACCTAGACGACATCCCTAAGAGATTCGTTTGGGTATCCTTGATATCTCATTCTGCCAGGTTTCTCTATGACTTTTGATAAGTTCAAGGGAGCATTGAATATCACTGAGAAAATTAGGCATATGTTCTCTTACTTACATGCTTCTTAGCTGTGTGCTCAAACATTCAATAAGCTTCTTGAGGATTTGACAACATCCAAGTGGGTACCCATTATCTTCATTACAGGAGGGTGACTGATGTTCCTCACACCTCACAATGACAGTATCTTACTGAGGCATAGTCCAAGTACATTTTGCACTCAACCTAGTGTGATTGTTCCGCAATCAAGTAATTAAAGCTTTCAATGTAATGTTTTTGTGCTCTCTCTCTCTCTCTCTCTCTCTCTCTCTCTCTCTTATACAATCTTCTTATTGTAACTTCATATTTGCCATGTTTTTGTGTGTAGTCCAATGGTTTGAGTTGTTAGTATTGGGGTTGATTTCTATTTTGAATATGATGATTTAGCTCTCTAATCTCATCCGCCATCTCATTCCTATTCTTAATCTTTCTAATTCTTCTTGAAATGTTGCAAATTTAAGGCTTTCACCGTCTTCTCAAGTTAGGGTATCAAAACCCATTTTTACATGTTTTATTTTTGGTCAATTATGTGTTAAGTTGGTCATGGTTATTAGAGCAGATTAGATCATGATCAGTGGAAACAAGCCACGAATTTCACCCCCATTTTACTTTAATGGAGGTCTAACCTCCATTATTAGATTATTGAGCTCTCAATGCTCTCTTAGTTAAATTAGATACTCCGTTCTTTTATTGTTAGTTATAATGATGTTACATCTTGATTGTGTTAATTGTATTTTATTTTGGATTTGTTTAACTAATTATGGTTAAATTAGCATTACTAAGCACTTCCGGCACTTTTATTGCTTTCGCTAGGTTAGAATTAGGCTAGAATGACAAGTGATTTGTTTTCAACCCTACTCACCACAAAAACCTATTCAATAAATTTGTTGCTGCTAGGTACAGGTGTTGGAAAGTATGTCATTTTGTGCTTTTATAGTCCTTTCCTATTTAGGTTAGCGATAAGTTTACATAAGATTAGTCATTTGTGTTTGAAAACCAAAATCCTTGAAAAAAGAAAATGTTAAAAAATTTAAAAGGGGGTGATTTTTCATTTTCCCCCAACATTAGAAAGAATCATTTTGTAGATATTGAATCGATTGATGTATATGTTTGAGAGGCTAAGCCCACAAAGACGCACAATGGCGGTTTCAAATTTGGTTCTAACTTGGAAGAACACTTTTAGGCAGAAAGTTAGAGTCACTTCTAAGTCCAAAGAGATGAAACTAAGAAGAGATTTCGAGTAGTAGGTGTATAATGATCACGGATTCGATTTGCAATGATTGTAGCGAGATAAGCCAAGCACTCTTGGGAAAGATATCACCACCATGAGCACTTAGAGCTCTCCCTTGGATCAATTGAGATAAAATATCACCATTTAAAGGTCACAAGAGACTCTTGATCTCCACTCAAGTGAGCTAAATTAGAGATAAGCAAGAGAGGAAACTTTGAGGGAGTTTGAACTCAACCTTTCTTACACTCACAACTTGAACATTACAAGAACCAATGAGGGTATTTAAAACCCTTCCTGAGCTGCCTTACATGTCCAAACCAGCTAGAAAACTACAATACAACTTGCTTAATCTAATTACAATTAGAAGGTTAAAGCTTGACAGCACATTAGCTTTAAGTCTCCATCAAAATGGGTGTCATAATCTAATACAATCTGATTCGTGCTCTTCTAATACCTTATTTGGACTCCAAAAAAGTTGTTTTCACTCTTGAATAGCCAAAAATTACTACTGTGATGGCTGGAAAGTACCTGGAATACAAAACAGTCCAAACCGGGTAAAATAGTGTTTCATGGGCTTTATGGCTGGATAAGAGCAAATTCCTTGGACAAAAGGCGCCATCTTTTAGGAGGAGTAATGATAAATATTAGGACACACTTTTATGTAAAAACATCCCACAAATTAGCTGGTTAAATAGCTCCATCACTCATTGATATTCAGAATAGGCGCTGTTGGGAGTGAATTTGGAGCAGTTGACTTTGGAGCTGAATTTGGCAGATCAAATAAACTCCAAATGCCTTCAAACTTGATTTTCTAGATTCATGACTTTTACGCTTTCATATGGTTCAAGAATTAGCTTATTTCCTTTCTAAAACTCAAGATATAAGGTAAGAAAGTTTAGCCTTTTTCTAGACTGAACCTAAAAGTTGAACAGCTTGGTACCCTTTGACAAGCTAAGTTTTTGCCTTGATTTCTTAGGTGTTTTGACTGTTTGGATGGTCATGATCAAGGCTCTCTTGCTGCCCCTACATGGGTACATCATCCTCTCCTTGTTGGAGAGAATTTTCCCTCAAATTTGTAAGGTTATCATTACTAAAATGCGGTTTAGGGATGCATAAAACCCTCAATCCTCCCGGTTGAGACAAAGCTTTCTTTTGGTGCTTGTTTGCTTTATTTTGTGGAGCAAAAGGGACTAAGGTGATTTTTCGACCATCTTAGCAAAGAGTGTATGTATTTTGCTAACCATCATACATTACCCTTCGATTATATAGCCATCCATGTGAATGACATCACACCATAACTCATCAACGTAGCCGTCACCCAGTGACAAAGTGATTGAGCAATGAGTTGAGACTTTAAGTCCCTTACCATGGTTTCGCCATTGGATAGAGCAAGGGTAAGGGTGAGGCCCGACTTTGAGCTTAAGCTTCTCTACCAAAGTAGTGGAAGGCACATATGTGCAACTTCTCCCATCCATAATAAGTGAACATACACGACCTTTACATCTTATATGGAAGATGTCCTTATGCTACTCCTCATGGTTTCAACCCTTTTTACCACTAAAAGCCCTTCTAAGCACGAGTAACTCTCCATCATCCACTTCCATCACACATTCCTGAATCTCTATTAGGTGATTCTCCTTATCACTCTCTTCTTCCTTTAACTCAGCTTCTTCAAGTTCTTGGTACTCAACCAAGGTGATAATCTTCCTATTAAGACAATCCAAGGCTATATGCCAAACCCATGGCACTTGTAGCACCTTTTTTCTCAGAAGGGTTGAGGGGTGATTTTGTGGGGTTTGGCTTAGAAGTAGGTGGGGTCATGGGCGTGTTTAGGGGTTTAAGAGTAGGAGTAAAACTTCCATTGTTAAATGAGTAGCTACTTTGAGGGGGTTTTGAGAGTTCTCTCTTGAACTTGGCTTTCTTTTGGAGTTCAACTTTATGGGCTAGTGAGCAAACGTCATCAAGAGGGGTGTAATGTTATAACTCCACAACATTCCTTATGGACTCATTTAACGCTCCCAAGTGTCTCACTATGGTTTGGGCTTCATCCTCCCTAATATCACAAGTCATGACAAGTTTTTCAAATTTACGAGTATACTCCTCCACACTCTTTGTTTCTTGCATAAGGTTATAGAGTTTAGTGTAGTTGTCTTGAAGGTAATGGGGTGGTACAAATTTAGCTTTGAGTTTTTCCTTCATCTTTCTCCATGATTTAATCTTCCCCTTCTCCTTCCTCGCCTTCTTAGCTAAGACAATACTCCACCAAATAGAAGCATACCTATGAAGCTTTAAGGCTACAAGCTCTACATTCTTGTCATTGGGGATGTCTTTATATTCGAACACTCGATGAAATCATCCGGGTTGAGTTGACCTTCAAACTCTGGAGCTTCCATCTTGAAATCCATGGCAAGTTGCTTACCTCTTCTAGTCTTTCTTGATCTTCTTTCTTCCTGACCGTCACTTGAAGCAAACAGGTTGCTCCTGATTTCTTCCTCCATAGATTCAGATCCACTAGTGGAGTGCGAACTTTGAGTCTCCTTCTGGTTGTTCCTGATAGCTTGATCAAGTTGCTTTCTCAAGTTGTCAAATTGAGCATCCTTCTTAGCATTAAGCTTTAGTAGTTCCTCAAAGTTCTCTTGTAAACTCAAGCTACTAGCCATACTTAAAACTAGTTAGCTATGGTTCTTTGTGGGTTGATGCGTTTAGGGTAAAAAGGTTGTGTTTGAGTTTGCAAGCCATGGCCTAGGAGGGTAGCCAATAGTTTTGGTACCAGATATGATGTATATCTTCGAGAGGATCAGCCCATAAAGATGCACAATGGTGGTTTCAAATTCGGTTCTCACTTGGAAGAACACTTTTAGATAGAAAGTTAGAGTCACTTCTAAGTCCAAAGAGATGAAACTAAGAAGAGATTTTAAGTAGTGGGTGTATGATCATCACAGATTCGATTTACAACTAGAAGGATAAACCAAGTAGTCTTGGATAAGATATCACCACCAAGAACTCTCCCTTGGATCAATTGAGATAAGATATCACCACTCAAAGATCACAAGAGACTCTTCATCACCACTCTAGTGAGCTAAATTAGAGATAAGCAAGAGAGGGAACTTTGATGGAGTTTGAACTCAACCTTTCTTTTACTCACAACTTGAACATTATAAGAGTTAATGAGGGTATTTAAAACTATTCCCAAGCTACCTCACACCTCCAAACTAGCTAGGAAACTACAATACAACTTGCTTAATCTAGGCACAATTGGAAGCTTAAAGCTTCACAACACATTAGCTTTAAGTTTCCACTAAAATGGGTGTCATAATCTAATACAATTTAATTAGTGCCCTTTTAATACCTTATTTGGACTCTGCAAAAGTTGTTTGTACTCTTCATTAGCCAAAAACAGCTATTGTATTACCCGGAATGGAAAACAGTCCAAACCCGATAAAAGGGTGTTTCATGGGCTTTGTGGCTGGATAAGAGCAAATCCATTCGCTAAAAGGCACCACATTTTAGGGGGAGTAATGATAAATATTATGAAACCCTTTTATGCAAAAACCTCACACAAATCAGTTGGTTAAGTAGCTCCATCACACGTTGATATTCAGAACAGGCACTACTGGAAGTAAATCTGGAGCAGTTGCTTTTGGAGTTCATTTCGCATACCAAATGAACTCCAAATGCCTTAAAACTTGATTTTCTGGATTCCTGACTTCTTAATCTTTCATATGGTCTAAGAATCAACTTCTTCCCTTTTCTAGAACTCAAGATATAAGGCAGCAAAGATCAGCCTTTTTTTGGACTGAACCTAAAGGTTGGACAGTTTGGTAACTTTTGACAAGCTGAGTTTTGGCCTTGATTTCTTGGATGTTGGGTGGTCATGATCAGTGCTCTTTTACTGCCCCTCCATGGGTACATCATCGATCGATTAAATGACTACCTTGCTTATTATGCTCAATGTGGTTTCTCCAATGGGAAATTGGAACCTTTGGTGTTGTTAATGAGGACATCAGTTATGATATCCGTACTCTTTTGGAGTGTTAGCGTTTTTAATTAAAAACTATGGATGAAGCTTGGGATATGATTGAATGGTTAGTTGGCGATACTTATAAGTTTGAGGAGGTTGGTTGCACATCCAAGATGTCATTCCTCAATCTATATTCCTCTCGCACAATTTCACACTATGAGAAATGATTTGTATAACCTTGTGCTCCTTCTACTCAATTCCTTGAATATGCTCCCCTTCTATGTGATTATTGTCAAACATCGAATCATGATCCTGACTCTTGTGCTCATGTTACTTTTTGGAACACCAGACTTGAGAAAATTGAACAAGAAATGGAAATTTATAGAAAGTTCATAGAGAACATGAGTAATTCATTTATAGATCAATTCTCAGGGTCGGTTAAGCACTATTTGGTGAGCATGGCATATGCCCAACATAATATCGGCCTTATGGTAGGACCATCCCCACCTAACATTTGTTTATTAGGTGATTTTGGGTCATCTCACCCTTTAACCTTTAATTTTAAATTCATGCACTTTCGTGTGGCTTTCAAGGAGATGATGACTTCTATTCACCTTCTTTTGCATATGCTTCGTCTCTTAAAGCTAACTTAACCTTGGTCTCCTCTAAGGATGTCCTAACCATTCTTGAACTCCCACTTCCTCTAATTCCTTCAGGGTGGCTCGAGGAGGGAGAGTATTATAAGGATGAGTCTAGTATGAATGAATTGGATGCTCGTGATAAGTCAAAACATGTTTGTGACAAGGAATATTTCGTTGATGAGACTCTTTTAGGTTGGTCATGTGAGATGCTTGTTCATGAGATCCCCTTCTTTCTCTTAAGCTTGTTGCGTGTGTGTCCCTTAACCCCTTTGACTTGATCCCCGCGCTCTTACCTATGTATCACCCTTTCTTTCTCCAGCATGAATTGGCGAGATCCATTTATTATCATGAGATGTATGATTGTAGTTTGGATTTGAGCCATGTGGACCACATGCTTGATATGTTTAAAGGGAATGTGGTTGATGTTGTTCTGCCCTAAGGTACCTTTGAAGGTTATGACCCTTCCCATGACCCTTATCATGCTTGCCTACCGGATGTGCCCGAGAGAGTCGTTTGGCCATCCATGATTTATGATTCTACTATGTTTCTTGAAGGCTTCTAATAAGTTCAAGGGAGCGTTGAATATCATTGATGCAATTATGCATATGTTCTCTTACTTTCGTGCTTCTTGGTTGTGTGCTCAGACATTTGATAACCTTCTTGAAGCTTTGACATCATTCGAGGGGGTGCCTTTAGTGGTGATTATAGAGGGGTTGCCAATGTTCTCCAAGCCTCACAATGACACCATCTTACTAAGGCATAGTCCGGGTACATTCTACACTCAACTTGGTATAATCCTTCCAACTCTCTTCTCTTGTCTTTTTTCTTTGGCTGCTTTCTCTTTTGTAAATAACTATTAATATCTAGGATTTTGATTTTCGGTGGGTGGTCGATTTTGAGGGAAAACTTTGGTTTTGTTGAGCGGGGATGGGTGCGATAACCCTTGTTTGTTTTGTTTGGTTCATTTTACGCATGGTTGTAGGTGGTCTACGTTTTTCATAAATATTTGTTAGCATTTTTGGTTTTGTGTTTTGTTTGGTATTGTCATGTGTTTATTTATATTTGTTGGCTTTGTGTAGGGTTTGGGATTATATTGCTTTTGTGATTGCTTTTTGGCGCCTTCATTCCGACAATGAGGACATTTTGGAATTTCAATTTGGTGGTGAGATGCCCAATTGTTGATATTTTTCAAAAATTTTGAAAAATCCAAAAAACTTTTGTTTTGATTGGGGGACCTATGTTCTTTTTTAAGTGATTGTGATCCCATGTTGCTAGGATATTGCATTACAGGTAAATAAAGTTTGTATGATGTAATGTCTAGTTTATGATGTAGTTTCGGTATTTTGTAATAACCCCATATCATATGTGTGATTTTGTGTCTACCTTGCCCACTTTACCATCAATTGTTCAAGTCTACTTACTAAGTTATCTTATAGATGCTTTGTTCATTGAGTTGTCTTCAAAGCTCTTGTAAAAATCTAAACAAAAGAAAGAAAGAAAGGGAGAAAAGAAAGGTGAATAAAAACCCGACACCAATGGTTAAGGACACTCTCTTTAGTTTGTATCATTAATTGTCATAAACACATATTATTTTACTTGATTATAGATTTATTTGGGTAATAAATAAATGGTTTGCACAATCTCATATGTTCTGCTTTCTAGGGAAGGCCCAAGTATTTGTAAATCAAGTGGGTGTTGAGGGTGTGCATTTTTTATCTTTACAAAAAAAAGAAGAAAGGAGGAAAGAAGGAGCAAATAAGTCAATTAAGCAAGGAGCTGGAGATAATATTAATATAGGCAACTTGATTTCTAAGGGCTTATACACATTGGCACATGAACAAAGGTGTACATATCATTACATATTGTTGTGCTGTTAAAAATGCATATTGCTGCATCTGATGTCTTCGATGTCTTTTAATTGTGCATTCTATTTATATAATCTGGTGACTTGGTTACTATAGTGCTGAAATTACCTAACTTGTGTGCATAATCTCCCCATCACTTGTATATATGAGCTTATTTTTAGGGAAAACATAGAAAGATTTTTCTTTGTTTTTGAGAAGATTTTGTTAGATTCTGTGGGCGTATCTTTTAAAAACCCTCATGAGAACCCATGTGTTTAGTTATGAAAATGATAGGTTTAAGGGCCTGGTGTCATGCGTTAAATGTAACTATGATTCCTACAAAGTGAGTTATGCTCTAGTATTTTCGTTTTGTTTTACTCGAGGGCTAGCAAAGTCTTGATGTGGGCATATTTGTTTAGGCTCAAAAAGTGATATTTTACACCCCACGTTACATAGATTTTGGTTTTTAATAATGGTTCATTTACGATTTTTATTTTTGTTTTGTGTATCTTGCGTAGGACATCGCTAATGTGATCAATCTCGGAGTTTTTGAGGCTTAATGGAGTCCAAACATATATAAAAAAAAAGGCTTAGAATTCAAGCTACTAATGCCAGGACAACACTACTCATCCTAGTTTATGTAAATCATATTTATTTATCTCATTAATCATATTTATTTATTTATTTAATCATGTTTGTTGATTCAACCACTCAAGATTATTAGTTTAACCAAATTATGTTTATTAATTCAATTACAGCCAATTTATTTATTTAGCAAATTACAATTTTGGGTCCCATTTTGCACTTCCAGTTTCAATTATCATAAAATTTTAGGTGAATTGACAGTAGGCCTCGATAATTATGTTTGAAGAATTCATTATTATTGTTATTATTATTATTATTGTTGTTGTTGTTGTTGTTGTTGTTGTTGTTGTTGTTGTTGTTGTTATTTTTATAACCTCGTAAAAATTGAATTTCGAGCTACGAAAATTCAATCGTACATGGTTTACTTCACTCCTTGGGCCTAAACTGTATAAACCAATCATAATCCAACAAGCTTGCTTGACTAACGTAGCTAATTACCATGATTTAAATCTAACTATGGTTAACAAAAAGCCTCTTTATGGGGTGAAAATTTAGCTAAGTATTTAAAAAGCATTCCTAGCCCAGCAAAGAAAGCAAATATCACAACCCATCTTCCCATCTCTCTCCTCTCACTCTCCACTCACACGGCTAGCCCCTCCCCCCTTAGTTGTTGCTGCTATGTGCCACTGTTCTAGCTAGCCAGAGGCTGCCACTAACCACCGCCAACTATCTCCCACCCCTCACTCCACATACATCTCTTGTTTTCAAGCATCAAAGTGAGTAAACCCTAACTTGATCTTGATGTATTTTTACTTTTATGATTGTTTAAGTTATGATTCATGCTCTCGGGATCGAATTAGATGTTATCATGAAAATTTTTTGGTTTTGGGGATATTGATCATGGTGGGGTTGAGCTTGAAGCATGTTGAGGTTAGCGTTTTGTCATGATCAAGTTAGCTTAAGTCAAGTGATTGATTTGTATTGTATTGTATATGATTTTGTAATCTTTAGTCTTATTGATGATTACGATGATGTTTTTTGTGATTTGGAATGATTTCAAGTGAGGATTTATGTGAAATAAAGAGGAGAAAGTAAAAACAAAGAGGGCTAAAAATGGGACAGAACATCGGTGACTTTGAGATTAAACTGGCAATGATTGGCCCGCTAAAAAATTATGATTTTTCGTAGGTAGATAGGTCAGTGTGTTAGCTTCCAAATTCCTTTTCAATCACCTTAATTTGAGTTCTATGGATAAATTTATGATTGTTTTACGAGAACTGCACAAGTTAGACTAAAACTAACACACTTGTGTTCTAGTCCCATTTTGGGAAACCTATTGTGGGAATCATGTTTTTTCTTGTAAATAAATATTTTTGGGGACTTCTTAATCTTTCCATATTGGGGTTTTAGGTCTCCATTTGAAGTCAAAGGTGAAAGTTATGAGTTTTTGAAGTAAACTGACTTACTTTGGTGAAAATTGGACTGTTATTGCAATTTTTGTGCAGCGCATACTTAGAGAAATATTCTAAAAATTTTATTGTAGATTTTCCATATTAATCTCAAATTACCAATAAGATTTCATGAATTCTGGTTGGGTATTTGGAATTTGGTGATTTTTGAAAGCATTTTTAGTAATTGTGTAAAGAGCAATAATAATGATTGAGTGAGATTGATCATGCACTCATTTTGTGTATTTTAGGGCAAGTAAGGTCATTTAAGAGGGAAATGAATATTTATGGACTTTCATAGAGCTTTTAGCTTGATTAATGACAAAGAGGAAGACAGGTATATAATTTGGAAGCTTAATTATGAATTTTGAATCACTTATGGATATTACAAAGAATGTACCAAGTTTGGGCAGTTTAATAGATTTCATTACGTTCAATAATCTATTTGCGGTAAAAAACTATATTTAATGGACTTATGGATGAAATATGGGAAGTGAGGAGTATTTTTGACTCAGAAACCATATTTATCAGACCAAGTTATTGCAGTTTATGTTATTTTGAGCCAAAATATATATCTCTTGGCCTCAAACCTCTATTACTTACTCAATTCAAAATGTATCAAATGCATTTATTAAGCCAATCCAGTGCTACCTTGAACCAAGCTGTACATCAGCGAGGCTCAAACCCGTATTAGCAACCTATTTCAGAAAATGCCAAAACCACTATCTCATTTGTCACCATCAAGGCCTTTTCCTTTGTAATCTCATTATGGTCTATTTTACTCTCATTTACTTAATATCGGATTTAATTACTTTCATTAATTTAGTTTTGAAGTTATATTGAAATGCCCAAGTTATGTATACCATTTAACTGCTCAATTTCTATTACACATACTTTTACTTGCTCAATTATGTGAGTAATGAACATTTACTGACTACACATACCTACAATGACATTTATGAAACAGAGTCGAGACCTAGTTATCGTTCCCCGTTATACATAAGTGTTATCAAGTCAGATGACTTTTTTTTTAAAGGCTCAATGAATCAGTTTATACAGTGATTTACCATTTAACTTGTGACCCCGTCAGTTACCATCTATAGGGCGTTAGCCCATTATTTACCTGTATAGCTTCAGGCTAAGTCTTGATCGGATTGACAGGTGTACACCTATGTATAGATCATATCATTGGAAGGGGTTCATATCCAGATAATAATGAGCAATTCAGTTTCATATTACTTTCATTTTCATGGTTATTGCAAACTAAATGAATTGCATAGGCGGATACCCATCAACAGTGTTTCTACGCTCATTTTACAATACAGGAATACATGTGCAGCATTTCTAGCTCACATTTTTGAATTGTTTTCATGTTTTCTATTTTAGGTGATGAAGTATCACATGTTCCTCCATTTAGCAAGCCCTTTAGGAAGTCATCAGATGCTCACAGTGGATTCAGCATAACATGAATATTAGGATTGACCTCAAGGTCAAGTTGGGTCTATATTCAATATACTTGTGCAGTGTGGAGTGGGAGTTAGCACATATTATGATTAAGTCGATTGTATTGAAGTTGAACTATTATGGACTTTGGTCCTAGAGTGTTTCAGTTTAATAAATATTGTAATCTGAACATGAGATGCAAGACTAAATGGTTTCAGTGAGCCTTGTCCTTATCAGGACGGCGGCAGGGCCTTCTATCATTAAGTCTTGCGCTGTAGTTTTTTGTAAATCATGTCAGTAGCATTTTGGTAGAGTTACAAATTTGATATTAGAGTTAAGGTTTTAAGGGCCACTGTGTACTATCACGTATTTATGAGTTAGCTATCAAGGTGCGTATGAGTTACGTTGGACCAGTTAAATTTGTTATTGACTATAAGTTGATATGCATGGGCTTATATGGAGTAGCCATTTCCATTTGGGTGATTCAATCATTTGGTGATATCCTAAGATTCGAGCATTAGCAAAGTGGAGTGTGAAACCATTTAGGAGACCTGTTCGTGAGGCATGCTCTCATTTATCTGGGAATTGTATTGCATGTTTCATTTCTCTCATTTATTCAAATTTTTGCAATTGTGCACTATGGCTGTGTGACCCGTTGAGTTATAAACTCCGGCATATAGCCGTTGAGCTATTGAAGTTTGATTTTTCATGACAAGTACATGTTGTAAGACTTTAAGCCTGGGTTTTAGCCCGTTTTTGGGCGGTACTCTGTCCGTTTCGCTCCAAAATTTGAGAGTTTCATTGAGGTGTATTAACATACATGATACTGAGTATAGTGATGTTTAAAACCTATTGCTAGAATGCCATTTGGAACTTGGTCTATCTTTGGGTTTAATCACTATGAGATGGAATTACTGTGGGGAATCTCGTGACGGTAATTCAGTAGCTTGCGGTGTGCTACTTGGCACTATATGAGTGGCATGAGTAAGATTTAGTTGCCATGCATAGAAAGAGGCTGCTCTCGTCACTAAGACCTTACACCAACAATGCTCCAATTACTTCTAGTCATTGATTTACTTCGACCGTAGTCACTTTGGATTGTTCAGGGGCATTATTCCTTTGTTATTGACACTCACTTAATCTATAACATCTCTTTATCTGGGCTATTTATTTAGATGGCTTTAATTGTTATCTAAACCATGCCAATGACAGCTTACCTTTTTGCAAGAACGCCTTTTATATTAATTCTTGAAACTATTTTCTTGTCTCATCTTCAAAACTTAATACTATCCAATATTGTTTAATCTCAATTTCATTTTAACCCGACATTTTCCATTAGCATGGTCTTCCATGTCTTTGCAAACCCATTGTTAAATGTGCAATACATTTTTGTTCGACCTTATATGATTATCAACATTCCAGTACTCTCGACCTTCACCATCTTTATTTCATGATCATGAGTTGTAGTTCATTCTATTGAGAGTCGATTCACACATCTACCTTACATCTCATTTATTCATAATGATAAGCTCGTATAACTTGTTTTGAATTCATAATATAATTCAACACTCATTGGTGTGGGTGATTGCGATTGTCATAATGCCCTTACTTTCCTTATTTTGAACTTCAACTCCCATACATATAGCGTACATTCTAATAAATAAACTTCCGCATTCGCTATTTAATCATATTGTTTTACTCAAATTGGCTTCATATGAGCAAGGGCATGTTCCTATTGTAACTTGCTCAATCTATTTATCTGTCCATTGCACTTTGCTCGTCTAATCCATTTATCTATCCATTGCACTTTGCTTGTACAATCTATCTATTGCACTTATGTTGTTTGCCTATGGCTATAAAATCATCTTGTTGAAGCTCAATCGCCTGTCATCTTTTTTCCAATTCATCAGTCAAACCCGAGTATAACTGGGCCATCTTTCTCCTTGGTTGATTATTTATTGGACCCTTTAGAATCCATATTTATAAATCTCAATACTTTTGGCATTATATTTTAGAACTTATGATACACCTATGGGTATCTTTATTCTAACCACCCCATGTTAATCCCCTTTTTTAACAATCTTTTCTAATCTCATTGTTTAATTGTTTTAGACTTAATGACTTGCGATTTTCATTCCTGGTGATTTTCATTTTATTGTCCAATGTAGAATTGGAGCAGACCTTTAATTAGTCAGATGAGGGGGAACAGGTGATGCCTTGAGAACACTAAATGAGGACATTTTGATAAGAGTATAATCTTAAGCAATGTTGGGTCTTATTAGAGCAAGCCTGAAGAAGCATTGGGTATAAGAATAGAGTTAATCCAAGCAAGTATTATGAAGGAAATTCAAGGACATGTTAAGGTGAGACATGACCAACAAAAGAGTTATGTTGATAAAAGTAGGAGACAATTACAGTTTCAGATGAGGCAAAAAGTACTTTAGGCAAATCATACCACCTCAAAAACCACTTGGAAAAACACAGAAAGAGATGAAAGCTAAATATCCACATTTATTTGTGATATCAGTGCATATTTTCACAAAACTCATTAGTTTCGAGGATGAAAGTCTTTAAGGGGGGAAGACTGCCGTAACCGGACCATAACACATATTCATTTATTTAAATAATATTTATTTATTTAATTAATCATATTCATTCATTTAATTAATCATGTTTATTGATTTAATCAGTCATGATTATTGGTTTAACCAAATCATGTTTATCAATTCAATTACACCCAATTTATTTGTTTAGCAAATTACAATTTTGGATCCCACTTTGCACTTGGGGTTTCAATTATCAGAAAATTTTAGGTGAATCGATACTAGGCCTCGATAATTATAATTTAAGAATTTATTATTATTATTATTATTATTCTTATTATTCTTATTATTCTTATTATTATTCTTATTATTATTATTATTATTATTATAACCTCACAAAAATTTAATTTCGAGATATGAAAATTCAATTGTACACAGTTTATTTCCCTTCCCGAGCCCAAACCCTATAAACCAATCATAATCCAACAAGCTTTCTTCACTAACCTAGCTAATTACCATGATTTAAATCTAACCATGGTTAACAAAAAGCCACTTTATGCGGTGAAAATTCAGCTAAGTATTTATAGAGCATTTCTAGCCTAGCAAAGGAAGCAAATATCACAACCCACGTTCCCATCTCTCTCCTCTCATTCTCCAGTCACACAGCCAGCCCCTCCCCCCCCTTAGCTACTGCTGCAGTGTGCCACTGTTCTAGCTAGCCAGATGCTATCACCAACCACCACCAACCATCTCCCACCCCTCACACCACATACATCTCTTGTTTCAAGCATCAAAGTAAGTAAACACAAACTTGATCTTGATGCAATTTTTGGTTGTACGATTGCTTTGGTTATGATTCATGCTCTTGAGATCAAAGTAGATGATATCATGCCAATTTTATTGATTTTGGGGATATTGATCATGGTGGGGTTCAGCTTGAAGCATGTTAAAGTTAGGGTTTTGTCATGATCAAGTTAGCTCAAGTCAAGTGATGGATTTGTATAGTTTTATATATGATTTTATAATCTTTAGTCTTATTGATGATTATGACGATGTTTTTGGTGATTTGGAATGATTTCAAGTGAAGATTTATGTAAAAAAAAGAGGAGAAAGCAAAAACAGTGAGGGCTGAAAATAGGACAAAACTGGGGCAAGATCGGCCTGCTAAAAAATTATGATTTTTGCTCAGTAGATTGGTCAGTGTGTTAGCTTTCAAATTGCTTTTGAATCGCCTTAATTTGAGTTCTGTGGATAAAACTATGATTATTTTATGAGAACTGTACAGGTTAGACTAAAACTGATATACTTGAGCTCTAGCCCCATTTTGGAAACCCTATTGTAGGAATCATGTTTGTGAATAAATGTTTTCTCTATATTGGGATTTTAGGCTTTCATTTGAGGTTAGAGGTGAAAGTTATGAATTTTTGAAGTGAACTGATCTGCTTTGGTACAAATTGGGCTGTTATTGTAATTTTTTAACAGTGTATACTTGAAGGAAAATTCTAAACATTTTATTGTAGATTGTCCATATTATTTTTGTTTTCCTTATAAAATTTCATGAATTTGGTTGACTGTTTGAAGTTTGGTGATTTTTGAAAGCATTTTGAGTAATTGTGTAAAGAGTAGATTGAGTGAGATTGATCATGCACTCATTTTGTGCGTTTTGGGGCAAGTAAGGTCATTTAAGGGGGAAATAAATATTCATGGACTTTCATAGAGTTTTTAACTTGATTAATAAGAAAGAAGAAGACAAGTATACAATTTGGGAGCTAAATTATGAGTTCTGGATCACTTATGGATATTACAACGAATCTATTTGGGGTGTATTTAATGGACTTGTGAATGAAATATGGGGAGTGGGGAGAATTTTTGACTCAGAAATCATATTTATCAGATCAAGCTATTACAGTTTATACTATTTTGAATCAAGATAAATCTCTTTTGGCCTCAAATCTCCATTACTTACTCAATTTAGAATGTATCAAATGCATTTATCAAGCCAGTCCAGTGTACTCACTGTTACCTTGAACCAAGCTATACATCAGCGCGCCTTAAACCCATTTTGGCAACCTATTTCAGAAAAGGCCAAAACCACTCTTCCATTTGTCACCATCAAGGCCTTTTCCTTTGTAATCTCATTTATCTCATTGTGGTCTATTTTACTTTCATTTACTTTATATAGGATTTAATTACTTTCATTACTTCAGTTTTAAAGTTATATTGAAATATCTAAGTTATGTATACCATTTAATTACTCAATTTCTATTACACATACTTTTACTTGCTCAATTATATGAGTAAGGATCATTTACTGACTACACATACCTACAACAACATTTATGAAACAGAGTCGAGGCCTAGTCATCATTCCCCGGTATGCATAAGTGTTATCAAGTTAGATGACATTTCTTTAAAGACTCAAGGTACGTCCATTACCTGTATCTTTAGAAAGCATAACATGTTTAAAAAGTTGCAACTCTTAATGAGTTTATCAGTGAATCGGTTTATACAGTGATTTGCTATTTAACTTATGACCTCGTCAGTTACCATCTATAGGGCGTCAGCCCATTATTTACTCCCGTGGCTTCAGGCCATGCCTTGATCGGATTGGTAGGTGCACACCTATGTATAGATCATACCTTTACAAGGGGTTCACATCTAGATGATAATGAGTAATTCAGTTTCATATTTCTTTCATTTTTATGGCTGTTGTGAACTGAATGAATTACAAAGGCAGGCACCCATCAATGGTGTTTTTACGCTCATTTTACAATATAGAAATGCATGTACTGAGTTTTTAGCTCCCATTTTCAAATTGTTTTCATGTTGGTCATTTTAGGTGATGAAGTATCACATGTTTCTCCATTTAGCAAGCCCTTTTGGAGGCCATCAGATGCTCATAGTGGCCTCAGCATAGCATGAATGTTGGGATCAATCCCAGGGTCAAGTTCGGTCTATATTCAATATACTTGTGTAGGGTGGATGATGTATCCTCAAAGAAAACCCAAGAGGATAGGAACGAGGGTGAGATGAAAGCAATGGAAGGTAACAACAAGGCAACTTTGAATTCACAAACTCACCTTGAGTTGGGAAGAATAGAACCGGAACTAACACCTACCTTGGATACAGAAACACCACCAAGGTTTGATGTTAGGGCCCTTAACAACCTCTTGGATACAGAAACACCACCAAGAAGGAAGTTAAGACTCTTACTAGATCACCACTCAACTTGGCCAAAAGATGAGATAAGCTAGAAGAGAGTTTGAGGATTCAAAGGAGCAAAGCTCAACTTTCATTCAATAAACAAGCTTAGTGGCCGGCCAAGGGGCTTGTGGGGGTATTAATACAAAAGTTCCAAGTACAAATCATAGGCCCTAGGTTGCACTATAAGCTAAACTAGGCAAAAATACATAGATCATATCAAAACAAAAAAGGGTAGATGCATCCTCCACTTGACACCTCTTCAATGCTAATCTTGAGGATGATGTGTCGGCCTAGGGGTGAATGGAAGCTTCTTGACAGCTAAGTACCCTTCATGATGACTCTTGCAAGTGGATAATTATGGGTTCGAGCAATAAAACACCTCACTCTTCTCTCTTGTACCCGGCTGCCCCATTACCCGGTTAAAAGGGTGTTTCTTCCCTTGTTTTGGTGGTTAACAGCTCCTCATGAGTGTAATTTGGCTGAGGTTTTTTATGGTCACTTGATAATATTTTTAAAGTACTTTCAAACCATAAAAGTTTCAACCCAAATAGAGGAGAAATGGGCCACCAAACAACCTCTTGTTTCAGCCCTGCCCAGTTCAGCGCCAAGATGTAGTGATTGACTTTGCCTAAGGTTTTGAGGTATCAAATGAACTCCAAATGACTTGAAAGAGGTCTTGATGGAAAGAGCACATCTAGAACTTAAACTTAGGCTTCCTGCAACCCCATTTTAGCCTTGGGAAGTTTAGGAAATAACGTGCACAAAACCGGGTTTGTGCACGCCTGAAATTCCAGTTTTGAGGAAATAATTTCCTTGTTCCCTTAGGTTGATTTCTTGCATCTTGGACATGAGGTTTGGACCTTTTGGGCTCCCTTGATGGCCATGGATCATGTTAGGGGATGGACCTCCATCATCCTCCCCTTGTTGAAGAGAATTTGCCCTCAAATTGATAAGATTATCATCCTCCTCATAAGGGCTAAGGTCGGCTACGTTGAAAGTAGCCGAAACTCCATACTCACCGGGCAAATTGATCTTGTATGCATTATCATTGATGCGTTCCAATACTTCAAAAGGACCATCGGCCCTTGGCATCAATTTGCTCTTCCTCTTAGAAGGAAACCGTTCCTTCCTTAAGTGAACCCATACCAAATCACCGGGGTGAAGCACCATCTTCTTTCTATGCTTGTTGGCATGGTCTTTGTATGAGGCATTGGCCTTCTTAATTTTGGCCTTCACGATTTCATGGAGCTTTTGGATCTCTTCAACTCGCTTGCTAGCCTCCATGTGAGGCTTCGCATTCATTTCTCTTGGAGCAAGATCAAGGGGACTCAAGGGATCCATCCCATAGACTACCTTGAATGGAGATAAGCCCGTGGCCTTGCTAGGTGACTTGTTGAAAGCGAATTCGGCTTGTGGCAAGGCTAAGTCCCAAGCTTTGATGTTGGATTTCACTAGCACTCTTAAGAGGGTTCCCAAAGTCCGGTTGGTGACTTCGGTTTGCCCATCCGTTTGAGGGTGGCATGAAGTGCTATACTTGAGCTTGGTTCCCATCTTCTTCCAAAGTGTCACCCAAAAATGGCTAAGGAACTTGGTATCCCTATCCGAAACAATGGATCTAGGGATGCCATGTAGCCTCATTACTTCCTTGAAGTATAATTCGGCAATGTGGGTGGCATCATTGGTCTTGGTACAAGGTATGAAATGGGCCATCTTAGAAAAACGATCAACAACAACAAAGATCGAATCTTTACCCCTTTGTGTTCTTGGAAGGCCAAGAACAAAATCCATGCTCACATCCTCCCAAGGATGATTGGGAGTAGGTAAGGGAGTGTATAAGCCGTGGGGTAGGAGGTGGCTTTTGGCAACTTGGCAAGTGGCACATCTCTTCAACACATCTTGGACGTCTTTGCTCATACTCGGCCAATAATAATGTTCCCTTAACATCATAAGGGTCTTGTTTTCTCCAAAGTGACCGGCAAGAGATCCTCCATGGACCTCACGTATGAGTAACTCTCTTGTGCCACACTTAGGCACACACAATCTTGATCCCTTGAATAAAAATCCATCTTGGACAAGGAAGTTACCTTTGGGATGTCGAAGGCACTCCTTGTAGAGCTCTCCCAAATCTTCATCATTCTCATAGAGGGACTTCAAATGCTCAAACCCAAGAATGCAAGCATCAAGTTGGAATAGCAATAAGTGCCTCCTTGACAAGGCATCGGCTCCTTGGTTGAGCTTTCCGGACTTATGCTTGATGGTGAAGTTGAAAGATTGGAGGAACTCCACCCACTTGGCATGCCGTGAGTTAAGTTTATGTTGCCCTTGAATGTATTTCAAGGCTTCATGATCGGAGTGCAAGATGAACTCACTAGCCACCAAGTAATGATTCCAATGCTCAAGGCACCTCACTATTGCATAGAACTCCTTATCATAAGTGGAGTACTTCCTCCTTGAGTCACAAAGCTTCTCACTAAAGAAGGCTAAGGGCCGCCCTTCTTGAGTGAGAACTCCTCCAATGCCAACTCCCGATGCGTCACACTCTACCTCAAACACTTTATCAAAGCATGGCAAGGCAAGAACCGGTGCTTGGGTGAGTTTGGACTTGATGGTTTCAAAGGCTTCTTGAGCCTTGGGAGTCCACTTGAACGATGCACCTTTGATAACCTCGGTCATAGGGGCCATAATGGTACTAAAGTTTCTAATGAACCGCCTATAGAATGAGGCAAGCCCATGGAAACTTCGCACATCATGAGTACTCTTGGGGGTTGGCCAAGACCGAATTGCTTCCACTTTACTCTCATCAACTTTGATGCCTTCACTTGTGACAATGTAACCAAGGAAGGTTACCTCATGAGTGAAAAATGCACACTTCTTGAGGTTACCATAGAGCTTCTCCTTCTCTAGAACCTTCATGACTTGTGTGAGATGTTGAATGTGCTCTTCTTCATTCTTGCTATAGATAAGGATGTCATCAAAATACACCACAACGAATTTGCCAATGAAGGGCCGGAACACTTGGTTCATGAGCCGCATGAAGGTACTTGGAGCATTTGACAATCCGAATGGCATGACTAGCCACTCATACAAGCCTCCTTTGGTTTTGAAGGCCGTTTTCCATTCATCTCCCTCTCTAATGCGGATTTAGTAGTAACCACTTCTCAAATCCACCTTAGAGAACACACTAGAACCATATAACTCATCAAGCATATCCTCAAGGCGGGGAATTGGATATCTATACTTGATGGTTATCTTGTTGATTGCTCGACTATCAACACACATACGCATGCTCCCATCTTTCTTTGGCACAAGGAGGGCCGGAACCGCACAAGGGCTCAAGCTCTCTCTAATCAACCCCTTATCCATAAGCTCATCAACTTGCCTTTGGATTTCCATGGTTTCTTTGGGGTTTGTCCGATAAGCCGGTTTGTTTGGAGAATGGAACCGGGTATGAGGTCTATGTGGTGTTGGATGGTTCTTTGTGGTGGTAAGCCGGGGGGTATTTCTTCGGGGAAGACATGGCTAAAATGTTTAAGGAGGGAAATGGCTAGGGGATGTGATGGTGTGGAGGTTTCGGATTCTTCAAGGGTGGCTAGGATCCACTCCTTAAAGGCCTTGAATTCATGGTGAGAAGCCTTAAGGAGAGGCTCACTCACGGCTAGAAGCATGTCCGAATGGTCATGGCTTGGTTGGGCCTTACTTTAGTGGAGTTGGGAAGGGCTTAATGGGGCAAGGGTGATCTTCTTCCCATCTTTGTGGATGGTGTAGGTGTTTAGATAGCCATCATGTATGACCTTCCGATCAAATAACCAAGGTCTCCCCAACAAAAGGTGACATGCATCCATGGGGATGATATCACACCACAATTCATCATGATAGTGCTTCCCAATTGAAAATGAAATCAGGCATCTTGAATTAACTTGCAACCCCTTACCTTGATTTAGCCATTGAATGTTGTAGGGGTGAGGATGAGCCGAAGCTTGAAGGCCAAGCTTCTCCACCATAGTCACGGAAGCCACATTTGCACAACTCCCACCATCAATGATGAGGGAACACACTTTGCTTTGAATGGTGCAACGTGTATGGAAGATGTTCTCCCTTTGTTCTTCATGCTCTCCTCTTTTGGTACTCAAAGCTCTCCTCAATACAAGTAACTCTCCTTCATCCGCTTCCTCAATCACTTCTTCTCGTTCCTCCATGTAATACACACCTTCTCTTTCTTCCTCCTCTTCTCCCTCTTCTTCTCTTCTCTCATCCCACTCGACCAAGGTGATAACCCTCCTATTTGGACACTCCGAAGCAATGTGCCCAAGACCTTGACACTTGAAACATCTCCTTTGGTCATTTGGCTTGGGGTTGGGACGGTTTTGGGAAGGTGGAGTCTTTTGTGGGACTTGGTTCTTTTGTGGAGGTGAGGGTGTAGTAATCGTGGGTTTGGGAGGTGGATAAGAGCTCCCCTTGTTGAAAGGTTGGCTCTTGGGAAAGGGTTTGGGAGGTTCTCTTTTGTAGAGCTTGGATTTCCTTTGTTGCTCAACTTTGTGGGCTAAGATACACACCTCATCAAAAGTGGTGTATTGTTGCAATTCCACCACATGGGCATACCTAGGATCTAACCCACCCAAATATCTCACTATGGTTTGCTCTTCGGGCTCTCTCAAGTCACACTTGATTAACAACTTCTCAAATTCCCTAGTGTACTCCTCAATACTCAAGTTCCCCTGGGTGAGATTGTGAAGTTGGGAATAATTGTCTTGTAGGTAAGACGGGGGTAGGAAACGGGCTTTGAGTTTGGTTTTCATCTTTTCCCATGTTCGAATCTTTCCCTTCCCTTGCCTAACTCTTTTAGCACAAAGGTTGGACCACCAAAGATAAGCATATTTACGAAGTTTAATGGCCACAAGTTTTACCTTATTTCCCTCGGAAATCTCTTTGTAGTCAAAGATTCTCTCAACGGTTTGCATCCATTCCAAGAACTCATCGGGGTCTAGTTTCCCTTCAAATTCTGGAATCTCCACTCTAATGTCTCCTTGGTGAGAGGTTGTCCGCCTTCCTCTTCTTGATCTTCTATAAGCCTCCTCTTCACTTGACGAGCTCAAGTGTGGGGCTTCTCTTGCTTCCGGCTCGGAGTCGGAGGAGTTAGAAGATCGGGAACTTCTAATTTCCTTTCGTTTCTGCTTCAAGGAGTCTCCAAGTTGTCGCCTCAAATACTCGTTCTGACCTTTGATCTCTTCATTCTGTAGCTTCAAGGCCTCATAATTCCTCATGAGAGCCTCAAACTTTTCCTCCATGGTCATGCTAGTAGTGCTTGTGTTGAAATAAGCAGGAACTTCACGGCCTGAATGTGGCACGGGCGTGCTGTGAGGCACGGGGCGGCCGTGCTCTGGTTCTGGACGGGAGTGAAGCTGAGATGTTGCTGGAAAAGGGGTGGCACGGTCGTGCGACATGGCACGGGGTGACCGTGCTGAAGTACTGGGTGTGGATGAAAAAGGAAGTGTGGCTGGAATGTGAGGGTGGCACGGTCGTGCTCTTTGGCACGGGCTGACCGTGCCGATTTTCTGGATGGTGAAAAACCGTGGAGCACGGTTTGGTGTTTTTGAGGGGGAATGTGTTTGGGGTGTGTGGAAGGGTGTTGGGCAGCAAGCTTAGGCCTAGGGAAGCCTTAGCTCTGATACCAAATATGATGTATCCTCAAGGAAAACCCAAGAGGATAGGAACGAGGGTGAGATGAAAGCAATGGAAGGTAACAACAAGGCAACTTTGAATTCACAAACTCACCTTGAGTTGGGAAGGATAGAACCGGAACTAACACCTACCTTGGATACAGAAACACCACCAAGGTTTGATGTTAGGGCCCTTAACAACCTCTTGGATACAGAAACACCACCAAGAAGGAAGTTAAGACTCTTACTAGATCACCACTCAACTTGGCCAAAAGATGAGATAAGCTAGAAGAGAGTTTGAGGATTCAAAGGAGCAAAGCTCAACTTTCATTCAATAAACAAGCTTAGTGGCCGGCCAAGGGGCTTGTGGGGGTATTAATACAAAAGTTCCAAGTACAAATCATAGGCCCTAGGTTGCACTATAAGCTAAACTAGGCAAAAATACATAGATCATATCAAAACAAAAAAGGGTAGATGCATCCTCCACTTGACACCTCTTCAATGCTAATCTTGAGGATGATGTGTCGGCCTAGGGGTGAATGGAAGCTTCTTGGCAGCTAAGTACCCTTCATGATGACTCTTGCAAGTGGCTAAGCATGGGTTAGAGCAATAAAACACCTCACTCTTCTCTCTTGTACCCGGCTGCCCCATTACCCGGTTAAAAGGGTGTTTCTTCCCTTGTTTTGGTGGTTAATAGCTCCTCATGAGTGTAATTTGGCTGAGGTTTTTTATGGTCACTTGATAATATTTTTAAAGTACTTTCATAAAAGTTTCAACCCAAATATAATGGGCCACCCGGACCAAAATGTGTCACAAGTTCTAAAGCTCCTCATGAGTGTAATTTGGCTTATGGTCACTTGATAATATTTTTAAAGGTTTCAGATTGGAGGAGAAATGGGAGTTTCAGTAGTTCATTGACTTTGCCTGAGGTTTTGAGGTATCAAATGAACTCCAAATGACTTGCAAGAGGTCTTGATGGAAAGAGCACATCTTGAACTTAAACTTAGGCTCCCTGCAACCCCATTTTAGCCTTGGAAAGTTTAGGAAATAACGTGCACAAAACCGGGTTTGTGCACGCCTGAAATTCCAGTTTTGAGGAAATAATTTCCTTGTTCCCTTAGGTTGATTTCTTGCATCTTGGAAATGAGGTTTGGACCTTTTGGGCTCCCTTGATGGCCATGGATCATGTTAGGGTATGGACCTCCATCAGTGGAGTGGGAGTTAGCACATGATATGATTAAGTCGATTGTATTGAAGTTGGACTATTATAGACTTTGATCTTGAAGTGTTTTAGTTTAATAGATATTGTGATTTGAACATGAGATGCAAGATTAAATGGTTTCAGTGAGCCTTGTCCTTATCAGGATGGCGGTAGCACCTTCTATCATTAAGTCTTCCACTGCATTTTTCCGTAAATCATGTCATTAGCATTTTGGGGGCGTTATGGTTATGCCAACTGCTAGTGATAGTTTTGGTAAGCTCGTCCCAACAGTAATTGAAATACTTGGCACCGCTGCGGCGATGACCTGTGTCATCCCTAATTATTGGACTTTTCTTCTAGATTGCTGGCATGGTATGACCATGGCACATGTCACGACTGTGCCAAACTTGTTGTTTGGGGCCCATACAAACATCTTTTCTGCTCATTTTTAATGAGGTAGATTTAAAATAGGTTTTGCTTAGTTTTTAGGGTGGTCGTGCTTAAGGGTAGAGTAGTGGAGAATTAGTTGAATTTTTAGACACAATAAACTAATTAAAGCGTTCAATGTAACGATTTAGTGCTCTCTCTCTCTCTCTCTCTCTCTCTCTCTCTCTCTCTCTCCCTCTCATGCGCTGTCTTTCTTTTTTACAATCTTTGACCTCATTGTAATTTCATACTTGCCATGTTGGCATTAGGGTTAATTTACATTTTGAATTTAACGATTTGGCTCTCTAATCTCATTCTCCCTTTATTTTTTATTCTTAATCTTTCTAATTCCTCTACAAATGTTGCAATTTTGTTGTTTTATCTATTTTCTCAAGGTAGAACTCGAGAACAAATTTTTGTAAGTTTTATTTTTTGTTAATTATGTGTTAGATTAGTGGTTATCAGAGTAGATTAGATCGGAATAAGTTGAGACCAGCCACAAATTCCAGCCCCTTGCTCCTTTGATGGATGTTCAATCTCCATTGTTGGATTACTAGGCTTTCGAGTTACTCCCCCTTCCCTCTCTTCTCATAATTGGTAAACTTAATGTTATCCTAGTTAAATTCGATGTTGTGTTAGCTTATTGTTAGTTATAATGATGCTTTGTGTTGATTGCATTAATTGCATTTTATTTTATATTTATTTAAATAATTATGTTTAAATAAGCATTAGTGAGTATGTTTATCACATTTATTGCTTTTATTAGGTTAGAATTGGCACTAGCTGGACAAGTGGTTTGGTTTTAACCATACTCACCACCAAAACCAATTCAACAAATTGATCATTACCACGGATGATGGTCACAAAATGGGTCATTTTTTGTTTTTGTAGTCCTTTCATGTTTAGTTTAGTAATGAGCGTGTGTGGATTAGTCATTTGCGTTTAACAACCGAAATCCATAGACATTGAAAGTTCTAAAATATTGAAAGGATGGTAATTTTACATTTTTCTTAATTTGAGATAGTAATGTGTAATAGATATTGAATCAAACTTATGAGTGCCTTTGCTTATTGTGCTCAATGTCATTTCTCATATGGGAAATTGGGTTTTGTTAATGCAGATGCCAATTATGATACCTGTACTCTTTTGGAGGGTTAGGATTTTTATTCCAAAAGTGTGGATGAAGTATGGGATATGCTTGAATGATTGTTTGGTGATACTTACAAGTTTGAAGAGGTTGGTTGTGCTTTCGAGATGTCATTCCTCAATCTATGTTCCTCTCGTCCAAGATCATAGTGCAAGAAATGATTTGTAAAATCTTGTGCTCTTACCACTCAATCCCTTGAATATGCTCCCCTTCTGTGTGATCATCTTCAAACATCTGACCCTGATATGATTACTTGTGCTCATGATACTTTTTTGAACTCTACACTTAAGAAAATTGAGTAAAAAATGGAAGATTATAAAATGTCCATGGAGAACATGGCTAATTCATTTATAGATCAATTGTCAAGGTTAGTTAAGCACCATTTGCAGAGCATTGTGTATACCTTGTATAACACCAACCTTAGGGCAGCATGTTTCCCACCCGATAATTGTTCATTAGTGTGATTTTCGGTCATCTCACCTTTAATCCCTGTAGTTTCAATTTGATTTGCCTTTGTGTGACTTTGGGGGAGATGATGAAACTCTTCACCATCTTTTGTATATGCTTCTTCTCTTAAGACTAGCTTGACCTTGGTCTCCCCTTAGGATGTCTCGACCATTCTTGATTTCCCACATCCTCTAATCCTCTGGGGAAGCTTGAGGAGGGGGAGGATTTTGAGGATAAGTATAGTATGGATGAGTTGGATGCTTGTAATAGGTCAAAGCATTATTGTGATGAGAAACATTTCATCGAGGAGACACTTTTAGGGGGGCCATGTGAGATGCTTGTGCATGAGGTTCACTTTCCCTCTTTTGAGCTTATTGAATATATGTCTTCCTAACCCTCTGGACTTGATCCTACTTCTCTTACTTGTTCACCACCCTTTCTTTCCCTAATGCATGTGTTTGTAAGACCTCTTAGCTATTATGTCATGTATGATTGTAGTTTGGATTTGATCATTGTGCACCTCATGCTCGATATGCTTGAGGGGAATGTAGTGGATGTTGTTGTGGCCCTAGGTGTCTTAGGTTTTTATGCCCCCTCTCTTGAACCTTATCATGCTTACTTAGATGGCATGCCCAAGAGAGTTGTTTGGGCATCCATGACTTTTCATTCTGCCAGTTTCTCTAAGTTCAAGGGAGTACTGAATGTCATTGAGACAATTACGCATATGTTCTCTCACTTATGTGCGTCTTAGTTGTGTGCTCAGACATTCGGTAAGCTTCTTGAAGCTTTGATGGTGTCTAACTAAGTGCCCTTGATCTTGACTATAGAGAGGCCGGTGATGTTCCTCAAGCCTTGCAATAGCACTGTCTTACCAAGGCATAGCCTGAGGACACTCTGCACTCAATTTAGTATGCTTGTTCTAACTCTCATCTCTTGTCCTTTTTACTTTGTTACTTTCTCTTTTGTACATACTTGTGGATATCTAGGACTATGATTTCTATGAGTGGTTGATTTTGAGGAGAAATAGTGGATTTGTTGAGCCAAGGTGGCTATGATAACCCTTGTTTGTTTTGCTTGTTTTGTTTTCTGCATGGTTGCTGATGGCGCATTTTTTCCATAAATCTTTGTTAGAGTTTTTGGTTTTGTGTTTTATTTGGTCGTGTCATGGGTTTGTTTATATTTGTTGGCTTTGTGTAGACTTTGTGGTTTTATTGCTTAAGAGATCACTGTTTGATGCCTTCATCCCCGCAACAAGGACATTTTAGGGTTTCGATGCAGGTGTGAGGTGTCCATTTGTAGATATTTTTCGAAAAATTTAAAATAACCACAAAAATTTTGTTTTAATTTGACGCTTGAGTTCCTTTTTATGTGATTGTGATCCCATACTGCTAAGTTGCTGCATTATATGTAATTAGAGTTTGCATGGTTAGATGTCTAGGTTAGGATGTAGTTTCAGCACTTCAAAATAACCCCATCCCATATGCGTGATTTTTTGTCTACCTTGCCCACTTTACCATCATCTTCGAGTTTGGTTGCTAAGTTTTATTATAAACAGTTTGTTCATTGAGTTGTCTTCTAAGCTTTTATAAAACTCCCAGCAAAAGAAAGAGAAAAGGAGGAAAAAATAGTTAAATAAAAACCCGACTATAATGTTTAAGGCCACTAACGTTTTTGTATCATTAATTGGCTTAAACATGTGCTGTTTTACTTGATTATACATCTATTTGGGCCATGGATAAGTACTTTGCACAATCTCATAAGCTTCGCTTCTAGGGAGGACCTGGATATTTGTAAGCCACTGGTGTATACATTTTTAATCTTGAAAAAAAAAGACAAAAGGATGAATGAAGGAGCAAATTAGCCAAGGAAATGGGGTAATACTAGTGTGAGCAGCTTGATTTATAGGAGTTTACATAGCATTGCATATTGTTGTACGGGTAAACAATGCATGTTGTTGCACCTTATGACATAGATGTCATTGATTGTGCATCGTATTTGCATATAATTTTGTGACCTAGTTATTATGGTGATGAAATCATCCAACTTATGCATATAATCTCCCCATCACTTGTATATATGAGCATCTTTTGAAAACAAAATTTTAAAAAAATTATCTTTATTTTTAAAAAGATTTTGTGGGATTTTGTAGCTATATCTTTGAGAAACTCTTATGAGGCCTTACTCATCTAGTTATGGACCTAACGGGTGTAAGAGGCTTGTGGCATATGTTAAATGCAATCATGATTCCTATAAAAATGAGTTAGGCTCTAGTAGTTTCATTTTGTTTTGCTCGAGGATGGGCAAAGTCTAGATGTGGGGACATTTGTTTGGGCTCAAAATTAACATTTTACGCCTCATTTTGTCTAGATTTCAGTTTTTAATAATAGTTAATTTAGGATTTTATTTATATTATTGTGTATCTAGTGTAGGAAATAGGCAAGGCAAGATCTCGTAGCTTTTGATGCTTAGTGGAGTCAAAACATGCAACAAAGAAGCTTAGGATTCAAGCTTAAGAAGTCTCGGATGACGATAAAAAGTACAAATACTGAGACAGCCTGCCAATTCTAGTTTTGGTAGGCCCACGCTAGATGCTAGTGCCAAATTTGGCAGGCTTGTGCCAATTGCCAGTGTCATATTTGGCACAACCATGCCAACTGCCTATGTCATCCCCTTCTTCGACACTATTTTCTTTTTCCAAAGGCTGGCATGGTCTGCCAATGGCACATGGGATTGTCATGCCAAAATTGCTGCCCAGGGCCTATATAAAAATCTTCCTCTCCTTTGTAATGGGGTAGATTTAAAATAAGTTTGGCTTAGTTTTTAGGCTTCTTAGGTTGTCCTTAGGGGTGGAGTAGTGGAGCATTAGTTTAATTTGTAGCCATAATCAAGTAATTAAAGCTCGCAATGGAATGATTTAATGTTCTCTCTTTCTTCTTTGTAATCTTCTCATTATAATTTCATATTTCCCATGTTTTTTTTACGCAGTCCAGTGGTTTGAATTGTTAGCATTGTGGTCGATTTATGCTTTGAATTTAATGATTTGGCTCTCTAATTTGATTCTCGATCTCTTTTCTATTCTTAGTCTTTCTAATTCCACTTGAAACATTGCAAATTTGTAGCTTTCTCTCTCTTCTCAAGTTAGGCTTTAAAAAACCATTTTTTTTGAAGTTTGTTTTTTGGTTAGATTAGTTGTCATCAGAGTAGATTAGATTATAATAAGTGGAAATAAGCCATACATTCCGCCCCCTTCCTCCTTCAATGGAGGCCTAACCTCCATTGTTGGATAATTGAGCTTTTGACCTACTCCCCTTTCTCTTTCTTCTCATAGCAAGTAAACTTAATGCTTTCCTAATTAAATTAAATCCTTCATTATTTTATTGTTAGCTAAAATGACGTTTTGTGTTGATTGTGCTATTTTTGTTTTATTTTAGATTTGTTTAATTAATTATATGTTCAAATTAGCATTCATGAGTGTTTCTGTCATGTTTTCTACTTTCATTAGTTTAGAATTAGGGTTAAAATGACTAGTTATTTGATTTCAAACCAACTCACCCCCAAAAACAATTCAACAAATTGGATGTTGTCGGGGACAAGGGTGGGAAAGCAAGTCATTTTGTGTTTTTTTAGTCATTTCCTGTTTAGTTTAGTGATAAGCGTGTGTTAGATTAGTGGTGCGTGCTTAAAAGCCAAAAGACCTAAAAATTGAAAATTTTGAAAAACTAAAAAGGTACTGATTTTACATTTTTCCCAATATAAGAAAGAATTGTGTAAGATCCGCCTCCTTCGTTTTAAGTTGACCTGGTCGTTTTACCTTCTATGTTACAAAATTCGTATTTTTATTGACTTTACAAGTTAAATTATTATCGATGTGCTTATGTGAATGATAATTTTATTAAAAAGAATGTTTTCGTTGCTATTAATATTATTGTTATTCTTAGTTTTGAAAATCTTTCGATGATTTTTAGTATGTGTTAATATAGATTATTAACGAGTACTAAATCGATTAGGAACCCGAATGCAATTAGGTTCTCAACCTTAGATATAGTTCGATGTTTATTAAGTCGAACCTTTACGTATTTAAGATTGAATAATCGACGAAAGGTCATATCACCGATTCGGGTTAAGATATGAGGTACGAGATTAGAAACTAGACTAGCGGTGTTAGTTGAATGAGCGACCATTAAATAAAAAAAATACATATATATATATAAGGGGCCAAAGCCCCTTACTCCCTCAGCGAAGGCACGACAGAGGGGTGTTCTCAACCCCAAACCCCCGACCACCACATTACACTAGAGAGAGAGAGAGACTGAGCGAGGGAGAGAGAAAGGGGGGAGTCGGTGACGGCGACGCCGGCGCTGCGGTGCGCGCAGCCGGCCATGGCCGCGGACCCGATGAAGTGAAAGAGAGATGGATCGAGCGAGAGTAAGAGTGAGGTGCTCGGTCCAAAGGCCACCACGACCATCACCGTCGTCGATAGGGCCCATGCCGGCTACCACCGGAGTAGCAGCAAGACGGCAGCTAGGGGCCAGAACAGTCCTGGCAGAGGGGTTTGGATTCACGATACTAGCCGGCAAATTGGGGCAGATTGGGGTTTGCGCTTATGGGTTTGGCATGACAACATCAAGTGGGTCGAAGATTGAGGTTCTTATAGCACTTAAAGCCGAGTCCAAAAGCCCTTCGAGCGAATCCCTAGATTGGATTAAGGTGAGTGTTCCTCGCCTTATATGTATTAGTAATTTCGAAATTGTTTTAACCCTTAAGTTGTGATGCATGTTACTTTAAAATTAGTTAGATCGATTAGAGTTATACATGTTCTGTCTCAGCCGAATTTAGGTTAAATCGAAGCATGTTAAGTTTAGTTAGTTTATGCCTGAAAGTGACTTCCAAATAACCTAATGATGCCTTGAATCGATATACGTTGATTTAGTTAATTAACGCTTGAAAATAGCTTCGAATCATTATATGTTAGTTTAGTTAATTCATCTTTGAAAACGACTTTGAACTGAACTAAGAATGCCTATATTCGATGCATGCTAAGTGGCTTGGTCCGTGTTTAAAAGTAACCCTGGAAAGAACCTAAACATGTTCTGAATTGATACTTATATAGTAGTTAATCCATGCCTAATTATTAGCTTCGAAATATTATATGAACACTTAAAATCGATGCCTGTCCATTTAGTTAAATTATGCATGAGAAGGACATGAAAATGGCATGTTACCTTCTGTTGTGAAATACGAATGCATTAAGATTTGTGCCTTGATTAGTTTAAGTTAGTTCGTAAGCGTTATTTCAAGTTAAGGCAATAGATGTATATGTATACATGGTTGTATATATGCCTGCGGTAACGCACCACTAGATGGTGTTGCTTACTCAGGTAAGTACATAAGCCCTATTACACGTTTCTTTATAAGCTTTCATGATAATATGCTATGGTTATAGAAATGAGAACTGAGATGATAGTTGGATAGCTTGAGGTTGAACTAACTAGAGTTTTGAGGTTCTTTGCGGTCGGTGTTGTGTGAGGACGGAGCCTGGGTTGTGAATTAATTACAATCGTGTGAATTGCGAGGCCATATGTGGCTTATTCTGTTGACTTGATTATGAAGTGTTTGAATGTGTTACCTGCAAACTCCCTTCCCTTTTAAGCCATTAACTTTCTTCTTGCTAGTGAGGGTGGGTTTGAGAAAGGAAGTTTTCATGTTTGTAACTAATAGTAGCCATGACGATTAGCAATCAATGGCCTATTTTAAATATATGAATAGAGTTTTAGGAGTGAACTCGCTTGAACGGGGGAATCCCTAAAGAATTTAGATAAAAAGAGAGTGCGATGTATGAAAAACGATTTCGCTGTGAGAGGCAGTAAAATTATTAGCCGTTATGGCCCATACGCTTTAAATTGACTAAGATAATGTTCTTCGGATAATATCATATGAATGATGTTAGCCTAGGGGATAAGTCCTGGTACTAGGAAACCCTAGAAGACCCTGACGAGGGTAATGGTTCGATATGTTATATGTAGCCTTCTCGAGAGTAAGAGCTTAAGCGTGAGCATTAGGTCTCACTATAGGATTTAAAATAGATCCCACCCAATCAGCACCCTGTAATGATCTTATGCCAGATGTAAATTCATAATAAGCGAAGAAAAGCTGTCGGCATTATGCCATTTTAAGTATTTTAGAAAGAAAGTTTTTATGGGCCATTATGAGGCCAGATGAATGAAATGTGAAAAGCTTATAAAGGTCATTATGCGACCAATACGAAAGAGATTTCTTTTAAAAGCATATAAGCCTTAAGAGGCTAAGAGAAGAGTTTTTATGTGCCTCAAGAGGCTAAATGAATGTTTTTAGTAAAAAGAAAGAAAGCTTCCTGTGCATGACTTGTGCATATCATATGAATAACATCTAAGTAAAGTATGCTGATGAAAATAAAGCGTTATGCACATATTCCAAGTATAAATTATGAATGAGATGCTAAGTAACATACGATTATGAAAAAGAAAGCCTTATAAGCATATTTCATGCATACCCTATGAATGAGATTTGAATGAGACTTGAAATGTGTGTGTCTTATGCATATCATATGAATGAAATGCCAATAAAAGTGTGATTATGAAATGAGATAACCTCATGTGCACATCGTATGAATGAGATTTCATGTATAGGTTTAGTGGAATGCTAAGAAGTTATGTTTATGAAAAAGAAAAGATCCCTATGCTTAATCTATAAAAGAAAGTTTCTGTGCTTCGCCCTTGATGCTTGCTTATGTGCTTAAGTGCATGTTAGTTAAGGAATTCAGTCACTCAGGGGCTTAAAGGTGAGTTTGAACGGCTAAAATGAAGTTCATGGATAGTGATCCTTCCTTGAGGATGCATGAACACCTAATATGATAGCAAAGTATGAATACGTGATATGTGACTATTATAAGTATTATTACCTGTAACGGTTTTTAGTTTTAAGGGGTCGGGGAATACTCACTGAGTGTGTGATTGCTCATCCCATTACTCTTTCCCCCTTTCCCCAGGTTTGCACTATGACAAGTACAAGCCAAGTCACTTATACCAAGATGGAATCCATTCTTGCTTGCAAGGTGTCATGTGTGCTCATTTGATGGAGTCTTATGTGTTTAATGAAGTCATGTAATGTACCCCTAGAATTGCAATCGTTTGTAATTGCAAATGTTTGTAAACAAGCATTCTAGTTCATGTAGTGTATTCGGTTTAGGAGTTGCTCTGTATAGCTATGTGTGCCAACCATCTTATCAATCAGTTATCTTTTTGTTGAAATCCGTTACAGTTTAGGATGTAAACCCCAGTACTTCGGTTGTGTGAACTATTGAATTGTATCTTTCACTTCTGATGTATTAATGAAGTATTTTGTTTGATGTACTCCGAGCGAGATGCTTGTTGAGTTATGAACTCCCGCGTGTAGCCATTGAGCTTCTTTTAAAATGTTTTACGCTTCCATTGATTACAGGGGTTATTGTAAGGCTTTTAGGCTGAAAACTATCAGTTTTTTGGGGAAACTCTATCCATTTTGCACTAGAATTTAAGTAAAAAGTTAAGAAACCGTAACGCTCCTAGCCCTAGGGGCTGGGGGTGTTACATTGATAGTATCAGAGCAAGGTCCTACGACCATAGGCTGCAACCTGAGTCCTGTATTTCATATAGTCGCCTAGGAGCACCTTGTGGTTATAAGACACATGGCTGCTTTGTATGCAAGTGTGCCTTATATTATGGCCATTTGCGACCTATGTGAGGCTTTAGTAGCTCGAATGAGTGAAAGTGGCGATTTATGCGTTAGTATAGAAGTTAAACAGCTCCCCACACCTTAAGGTGGCGTAGTAGCTAATCAGATGGTGTAATATGTTCCTAACGTGCGAGTTGACTTCACTGACTGAGTTTTATATGATTCGATGAAGCTGGTCTAACAAAATATAAGACATGTGTTAGAATGTGAGTCCTATTCACTTGTGTGTTATTGTGTGAGCTAAGTGATGATTCGAATAGTAAATGTTTTCTCCAAAAGCCCTGATAAGGCAATCGATAGTTAAAGCACATTGATTTAAACTCGAGCGATTGAAAATCTTATTCGAAGCTCATTCTTTGCCCTTAAGTACGATTTACTACTCGGGCCCCACAATAGAGAGAGCAGACGTACTTAGAGATGGAAGAGAGGAGGCTCAAAATAGATAACCCATTTTTTTATTTTTGAAATTCGAGGTTTCGAAATGTTAATGTCTTTTTCACTGTCGAGTCAAGCTTTACCTTGCACCGAAGGATTTGCGCCTTTTTGGCGATGATAAATGAGTTTAAGTTTACAAGTACACGCCTTTGTGCTATACGTGTCGAGATTGGTGCTATGATTGATGATCCTACTGAATGATACCTTGTTATTGTGAATATTAAAGTGACTAAGTGAGATTAGGGGATATTTTCGTGTGCATGCTCGGAAAATTAAATGCTAGTGGTAGGACACTGTTAAACATTGGGTAAGTGTACCTACTGTTCCTCTACCTCGCCATTGTTGCCTAAACCGTGTATTACTTGCTTTCCATTGTACAAATTGTTATTCGTGAATGGGGTGCTGATGTTTTGGCTCCAACAAACCCTAATACACCTAGAAAGCGAAAGGGAGGAAGAATCTATCAGACTTTGGAATTGTACATAGTGAACGATCCTTACTAAAGTAAGCGACCTACAGTAAGATTCCTCTGATCACCTGTGGGATAGGTGTACCCCATAAGACCTCAACGCATACCTATAAGACCATTAATGTCAGCCACATTCAAGCAACCCTAGCAACTGGACACCAATCCTTTCTAAATTAGATAGGGTTTAGGGCATGCCATTGACCACAGATTGCAAAGGAGGATTGTATGCATATATACAATTCTAAGCGTTCTTTCTATGTGACGATCCCGTGACTCTGCATGTTTTAAGGATTTATTATGATGCCAGGTAATGCTGTGTGATGTCTCTGTTGCCTTGCCATGAAATGAAAACCCCCTAGTTATGTAATGCAATTTTGAAGTGCTTTGATTTTGTATGCTGGTGAATGAGCTTGATTTGAGTTTGGATTGGTATGTGACTTGATTATTCAGATTATTTAAGTTTTGTGATTCATGGTGTGGCATAACGTCTGACTCATTGCTTGCATTCCGTGAATTCTATGATTCCATATAATAGCTGAATAACTACATACACACATATTTGAAGCATAGTAAGGCGTACAAACCTGTGTTTACGTATCCTTGCCCTTATATGTTTGATCAGAGTAACACACCGGAAGCATGTATGCCCATAAGCCACAAGCCTCGGACGCATCCAGGAGCATAACCATTCATTTTTATGAATCTATGACTTAAGAGATGATCAATCTAAAATGGGGACTTTGGGAAAAGCCTCCCCACCATCAAAGTCATCAACTTACATTTCTACATCAGCACCTTCTCTCCAAGTTGTTCTCGTTGACATGATTATGCTAGTTCATATTAATCGTGATTTCGAATTTTCAAGTGCTCTGTTGTAAACCTTACGTGATGTCAATGTGAATTCAAATGCCACTTCACGTCCCTTCATTGCCAATATGGCGTAATTTGATGCCTTTACTATCTTAGCGTGATGAGATAACTTTATAGTAAATGATTTAACCTTAGATTAACCTAATATCTTTATGCTTTTGAACGAACCTGACTAAGTTAATAGCCCTCATACGACTTTGAAATGCCCTGTCTAAGTTGCCATGAATGAAATGCTTCAAAGTTAGCCAGAATTGATATAAGAGAAATGTCGGTCAGATATACTTTTGTATTGTAAATCGTCTACCATATGTGCCTAAGCCAGTTTCATATTACATCCAATTCCTAAGCTTAAGAATGCTAAATTGCTGACACTATGCAATACTATGTAATGCTATTGTACTTAAATGATGCTACATGGTGCTATGTCATGTTCTTATTACTCTATTGTGCTATTGGAATCTTTGAGTTAACCATTGTGATCCCAAAGGTGAATTGAATTCATGTTTTAGAACGACACTACTAGCATATGACCTTAAGGAGTCAACTGCCCAATTTCCCCTTCCTTTAAACTTCAATTCGTAACAATGTATGTATATAGAGTTGTTGCTTACTAGGTAGATTTAGTCTAGATTATCAAAAATCTATGTTTATTTTTTTTTTTTTGAAAAAAAAAAGCTCAATATAGTTGTCCATGTCAACTCATTTGCCCCTCTTCAATGTGATTTTCCCTCGACACCTAAATAAAGTGAGTAGACGCATGAAGAGGATTGGCGAAGAGGAGACTGGATAGTGTAGATCATAGTTTGTGTCCGTACATTCTATGTACGGCTGAACTTAGTTTTAGAATTTCGAGGACGAAATTCTTTTAAGGGGGAAGAGTGTAAGACCTGCCTTCTTTGTTTTAAGTTAACCTGGTTGTCTTACCTCCTACGTTACAAAAGTTGTATTTTTATCAACTTTACGAGTTAAAATTATTATTGAGTGCTTATGTGAACGACAATTTTATTAAAAAGAATGTTTTCGTCGCTATCAATATTATTATTATTCTTCGTTTTTAAAATCTTTCGATGATTTTTGGTATGCATTATATAGATTATTAATGATTACTAAATCGATTAGGAATCCGAATGCGATTAGGTTGTCAACCTTAGATATACTTCGACGTTTATTAAGTCGAACCTTTTCATATTTAGCATCGAATAATCGACGAAGGGTCGTATCAACAATTCGGCTTAGAATATGAGTACGAGATTAGAAATTAGACCAGCAGTGTTAGTTGAATGAGAAAACATTAAATAAAAAATATATATGTAAGGGTCCGAAGCCCCTTACTCTCTCAGCAAAGGCACAACAGGGGGGTGTTCTCAACCCTAAACCCCCGGCCACCACACTACACCAGAGAGAGAGAGAGACTAAGCGAGCGAGAGAGAAAGAGGGGAGTCGGCGACAGCGATGCCGGCGCCACGGTGCGCGCAGTCGGTCACAGTCGTGGACCCGGTGAAGAGAAAGAGAGGGCGATAGAGCGAGAGTAACAGTGAGGTGCTTAGTCCAAAGGCTAGGGTTTCGAAGCCCTCAACCCCCACGGCACCATGACTGTCACCGTCTTCGGTGGGGCCCATGCCGTCTACCACCGGAGTAGCAGCAACGGCAGCAACACGGTAGCTAGGCGGGCAGAACAGTCCTGGCAGAGGGGTTTGGATTCACGGTAGTAGCAGGCAGATTAGGGCAGATTGGAGTTTGTTTTCGTGGGTTTGGCATGACAACATCAAGTGGGTCGAAGATCGAGGCTCTTCTAGCACTCAAAGCGGAGCCCAAAAGCCCTTTGAGCGAATCTCTAGCTTGGATTGAGGTGAGTGTTCCTCGCCTCTTAAGTATTAGTAATTTCGAAATTGTTTTACCCCTTAAGTTGTGATGCATGTAAGTTTAGGATTAGTCAGATCGATTGGGGTTATACATGTTCTCTCTTAGCCGAATTTAGTTTAAATCGATGCATGTTAAGTTTAATTAGTTTATGCCTGAAAGTGACTTCGAAATAACCTAATGATATCTTGAATCGATATATGTTAATTTAGTTAATTAACCGTTAAAAATGGCTTCGAATCGTTATATGTAAGTTTAGTTAATTCATGTTTGAAAATGACTCCGAATAAAACTAAGAATGCCTATATTCGATGCATGCTAAGTGGCTTGCTCTGTGTTTAAAAGTAACCCTTCAAATGACCTAAACATGTTCTGAATCAATACTTGTACAGTAGTTAATCCATGCCTAATTAGTAGCTTCGAAATATCATATGAACACTTGAAATCGATGCTTGTCCATTTAGTTAAATTAAGCTTGAAAAGGACATGAAAATAGCATGTTACCTTCTGTCGTGAAATATGAATGCATTAAGATTCATGCCTTGGTTAGTTTAAGTTGGTTCGTAAGCATTATTTCAAGTTAAGGCAATAAATGTATATCTATACTTGGTTGTGTATATGCTTGCGGTAACGCACCGCTGATGGTGTCGTTTGCTCAGGTAAGTACGTAATCCCTATTACACGTTTCTTTATAAGCTTTCATGATAATATGCTATGGTTATAGAAATAAAAACTGAGATGGTAGTTGGATGGCTTGAGGTTAAACTAATGACAGTATTGAGGTCCTTTGTGGTCGGTGTTGCCTGAGGAGGGAGCCTAGTTTGTGAATTAACCGCAATCGTGGGGATTGCGATGCCATGTATGGCTTATTCTGTTGACTTGATCATGAAGTGTTTGAATCTGTTACGTATAAACTCCCTTCCCGTTTATGCCATTAACTTTTATCTTGCGAGTGAGGGTGAGTTTGAAAAAGAAAGTTTTCATGTTTGTAACTAATACTAGCCAAGACTATTGGTAATCAATGCCTATTTTAAATTTATGAATATAGTTTTGGCAGTGAAACTCGCTTGAAGGGAGGAATCCCTAAAGAATTTAGATAAAAAAAAGTGCGATGTATAAAAATGGATTTCACTGTGCGAGGCAATAAAATTATTAGCCGTTATGGCCCATACGCTTTAGATTGACCAAGATAATGTGCTTCAAACAACATGATATGAATGATGTTGGCCTAGGGGATAAGTCCCATTACTAGGAAACCTTAGAAGGCCCAGACGAGGATAATAGTCCGATATGTTGTATGCAGCCGTCCCAGGAGTAAGAGCTTAAGCGTGAGCGTTAGGTCTCACTATAGGGTTGAGAATAGATCTCATCCAATCAGCACCCTGTAATAATCTTATGCTAAATTTATTTTCCTAATAAGCGAAGAAAAGCAGTTGGCATTATGCCATTTTAATTATTTCAGAAAGAAAGTTTTTATGGGCCATTAAAAGGCCAGATGAATGAAATGTGAAAAACTGATAAGAGTCAGTATGCGACCGATGCAAAAGAGATTTCTTTTGAAAGGATATGAGCCTCAAGAGGCTAAGAGAAGAGTTTTTATGTGCCTTAGAGGCTAAATGAAGTGTTTTCAGTAAAAAGAAAGAAAGCTTCCTATGCATGACTTGTGCATATCATATGAATGAGATCTAAGTAAGGTATGCTGATGAAAATAAAGCGTTATGTGCATATTCCAAGTATAACTTATGAATGAGATGCTAAGTAAGATACGATTATGAAAAAGAAAGCTTCATGAGCGTATTTCATACATACCCTATGAATAAGATTTGAATGAGACTTGAAATGTGTGTGTCTTGGGCATGTAATATGAATGAAATGCCAAGAAAAGTATGATTATGAAAAGAGATAACCTTATCTGCACATCATATGAATGAGGTTTCATGCGTAGTTTTGGTGAAATGCTAAGAAGTTATGTTTATGAAAAAGAAAAGATCCCTATGCTTAATCTACGAAAGAAAGTTTCTGTGCTTTGCCCTCGATGCTTGCTTATGTGCTTAAGTGCTTGTTAGTTAAGGAATTTAGTCACTCAGGAGCTTAAAGATGAGTTTGAACAGCTAAAATGAAGTTTATAAATAGTGATCCTTCTTTGAGTATTTATGAATGCCTAATATAATAGTAAAGTATGAATACGTGATATGTGGTTATTATGAGTGTTATTACCTGCAACGGTTTTTGGTTTTAAGGGGTTGGGGAATACTCACTAAGTGCATGGTTGCTTATCCCATTACTCTTTCCTCTTTTTCCTAAGGTTTTGTAACACCCCCAGCCCCTAGGCCAGAAGCGTTACGCTTTCCTAACTTCTTACTTAATTCTTGGGACGAAATGGGCAGAGTTCCCCCTAAAAACTGACTATTTCCAGGCTAAAAGCCTTACAGTAAGTCCCTGTAAATCAACGGAAGCGCAAGCATTTGAAACATAGCTCATCGGCCACACGCCGGAGTTCATAACTCAACGAGCCACTCGCTCGGAGTACACCAACCAGATTGATTTATGAATAAATAAGAAATGGAAGATATAACTCAATGGTTAACAAAACCGGAGTATTAAGATTTACATCCCAAAACATAGCTAAATTAAATCAGGAAGACATCTAACTAACTTGATGGTTGGCTCAGGCGGCCATACAGAGCGACCTTTATACCATATGCATTACATGAACTAGAATAATCATTTACAGACCTTTATAAACTAAGAGTACATTACATGACTTCATTAAACAAGTAAGAACCCTTTAATGAGCACATACAACGCCTTGTAAGCAACGATAGGTTCCTTCTGGACTTATCTAACTCAACTTCTTCCCGTCAGAAAGAAAACTTGGGGAAAAGGGGAAAGAGTAATGGGATGAGCAACCACACGCTCAGTGAGTGTCCCCCAACCCCCTTAAAACCAAAACCGTTGCAAGCAATACTATCTTTACTAGTCACATATCACGTTTCCATACTTTACTATCATAATAGATATTCATAGAACCTTTATGGGAGGATCACTAAACATAAACTTCACTTCGACCACTCAATCATATTTCTAGGTTCCTCAACGACGGAGTTCTTTACTAGCAAGCAGTTAGGCACGTGAGTAAGTATCGAAGGCTAAGTATAAGGATCTTTTCTTTTCATAACATCACTTCCTAATGCTCCATTTGAACTACACATGAACCCTCAATCATATGATGAGTATATAAGGTTATCCCTTTTCATAAACACACTTTTCTTGGCATTTCATTCATATAATATGCATATCACACACATAAACACATATCAACGTTCATTCTTTTAGGAAGAGACGCCTTCATTCATAGAATTTTCAACGTGCTATAACTTTCTTTCTCATCTCATACACTTTAAATCAGACAGATTTGCTATGGATAAGAATGATGCCACATAAGATTGGAATTCACATTCAACCATACTTAAAAATCATTCATAATACATCCATTGAAAGCTTTTCCTTTAATACACAGGCTAAGAATCCACATTCATCATATTTAAGAACATTTTCTTTAAATCTGCAATGAAACTTTCTTTGAACATTGAAAGCATTTCATAACCTTGAGGTTCTCAACCTTTTGAAAGAGTTTACATTTCGCATTCGTCGTAAAACGACCCTTGTATGCATTTCATATTCATTCCATGCGGCCTCTTTGGGCCCATAAAACATTCCTTTTCTTTAAAACATATAAAATGGCAAAGGCCAATTGCTTTTCTTAACTTAGTACGAAAGTACTTCTGGCATAAGATCATTACAGGTGCTGATTGGGTGAGAACTATTCTCGACCCCATAGTGAGACCTAACGCTCACGCTTAAGCTCTTACTCCCGGGATGGCTACATATAACATATCGGACCATTACATTAGCCCTCGTCAGGGCCTCTAGGGTTTATCCGGACTTATCCCCTAGGTTAACATTACATCATATCATATTGTCCGCAGCACATTATCCTAGCCACTTAAAGCGTATCGGCCATAACGGCTAGTAATTTTCCATTTCAAACAATAAAATCATTCAACGTATAATTCCCATCTCCCTTTTGTTAAAAACGTTTTAGGGATTCCTCCAAACACTATTTGAATAGCTAAAATAGGTCATAGCTCGTTACTAGATATGGCTATTATTCATTTAAAACACATGAAAAGTCATTTGCTAAAACATCACCCTTCCACGCGCATGTTACATTTTAGACATACAAGAAAAAGGGAATACACATATCACATTTAAACACTTCGTAATCATCTCAACACAATGAGCGGCACATGGCCTCGCAATCCACACAATTGCGGTAATTTCACAACCCGAACTCCCTCCTCACAAGCACCGTACCACAGGACCTCGAACGCTCATGATTCTTTCCTCAAACCATCCAACTACCAACTCGATTCATCGTTTCATTAATCACAACATATTATCCTATTAGCTTATAAAAATAAAGGGTGAAGTTTAGGTTCTTACCTGAGCATCCAGCACCATTCAGCGGTGCGCTACAACAAGCGTTCATATGGCCACATTTATTCATGAACCGACAACACTTTATTCAATAAATCAAACATAATTTGATTCTAAACATATACGATACATTTCGAAGAAACTTTCCTAAGCATGAATGTACAGAGAACAGAGGTTCGAGTGAAAACTAAACTTATTTCAATAGCTTCGAATTTAATTCATTTACATGCATTAGTTAGTTTAACTCGAGTCGAACCCAAACATGTTTATATAACTTCGAGATTAATTCCTTTAACATGCATTAGCTAATCCACTTGATCCAAAGCTAAACACATTTCATTAACCTCAAAATTAGCTCATTTGCACGCATCGGTTAATCTATTCGAATGGAGGCTAAACACGTTAAAAGGACTTCGATTTTAACCCTTTTTCATATATTAGCTAAATAACTTGAATAGAAGCTAAGCATGTTAACACAACTTCGATTTTAATTCTCTTTCGCACGTTATCTCATTAACTTGAGTCGGCGCTAAACATGTTAATATAACTTCGTTTTTAATTCTTTTTCATGCATCAACTAATTAACTTGAATCGATGCTAAACACGTTAAATTAACTTTGAATTAGCATCTCAAGCATGAATTACATTCATTGTTTCGAATCGACGCTAAACACATTTAAATTACTTCGAATTAACATCTTAAGCATGAATTACATTCATTGTTTCGAATCGACGCTAAACACTTTTAAATTACTTCGAATTAACATCTTAAGCATGAATTACATTCATTGTTTCGAATCGACGCTAAACACTTTTAAATTACTTCGAATTAACATCTTAAGCATGAATTACATTCATGGTTTCGAATCGACGCTAAACACATTTAAATTACTTCAAATTAACAACTCAGGCATCATTCACGTTTATTGGTTCGAATTGAAGCTAAACGCACATAATTTGCATCAATTTACAATCTCAGGCATCCATTAACTACATGCATTCGAATTAACGCTAAACACGTATAATTCACTTCGAATCACAATCTTAGGCATCCATTAACTACATGAATCGAACTTAAGCAGGTATAGCTCACTTCTTGCCATTTCTAACGCATTTAACAAACCCTAACTTAACATGCAACATCAATCTGCTGAAATTCGTTTGAAAATTAATATTAGTTTAGGAGGCGAAGAACACCCACCTGGAATCCAAACTAAGGGCTCGATTTGGGTGGTTTTTGGGTGGTTAGAAATCCGGTTTTGCCTCTCCCCACTGCTGTTGCTGCTGGTGGTCGCCAGAAGGGTGGTCGTGGGGTGGTGGTGCGTTGGCTTCAAAACCCTAACCCTCCGAATTATTGCCATCATCCAACCCTTCTCTACCTTTCTCTTCGCCGGCGGTGAACGGACGGCCAGCAGCTCGCCGTCGCTGCCCATCTCGGCCCACCGTCGCCACCCATTTATCCTTGCTCTTTCGCTCCTCCTCTCTTTCTCTCGCTTTCCGTCAGAGCCACGGTTGTGGCTTGGCCGCGTCCCCGACGTCGCCGTGGTCTGTCGTCGGCCAGCCATCGTCGCACCTCCTGGCCGGCCGACTCCCTCCTTCTCCTCTCTCTCTCTCTCTCGCTCTCTCCGATGTGGGGTGTCGGGGCTGGGGTCTCCATCCCCCCCTGGTCGTGCCCCCGTGAAAGAGAAAGAGGCTTTGGCCCTCTTTTTTTTTTTTTTTTAATTGTTTCTTAGTCGCTTGCCCAATCAACTAAAATTGTCTGTCTAATTTCTAATCTCGTACCTCACAACCTATCCCGAATCGATAATGCGACCTTTCGTCGATTATTCGATCTCAAAAACGTCAAGGTTCGATTCAATAAACCACAAACTAATTCTAAGGTTGAAAACCTAATCGTTTTCAGGAAACGATTAAATAAATCGAATAACAACTAAATTGAATTATCGATGTAATTTAAAGGCATAAATGGCACAAATTGACTTTGAAATCAATAGTAGCAATAATAATATCCTTTTTAATAAAAGTAGCTCCCAAAAGCACATCGATTAATAATTTAACTCATACGGTTACTAAAAATACGATTTTAGAACGTAAAAAGGACATTTAATTAGCTTAACGGAAAACGAAAATGCGGGGTGTTACACTCTTCCCCCCTTAAAAGAATTTCGTCCTCGAAATTCAATATCTAAGTTCTGTCTTTCCTAGAATGCACACACATAAATAGGATCTATGCGATTGGTTTCCAAAAGGTCATTTTGAAGATATTACTTCTTTTAAATCGAAGGAAGATGGCTTATGGTATCCAGTCTCCTCTTCGCCAATCCTCTTCAAGCGTTTACTCACTCTATTTAGGCGCCGAGGGCAAATCGCATTGAAGAGAGGCAAATGAGTTGGCGTGGAAAACCATATCGAGTTTGTTTTGAAAAAAGAAACATAGATTTTCAATGATCTAGACTCAGTTCGCATGGCAAGCAATAATTCTATGCATATGCATCTATAAGTGGGCATCTAAAGGCACGACAATTGAGACAATGACATCTTAAGGTCATACACTAGCAGTCTTATTCTAAAACATGAATTCAAGTCACTTTCGGGATCACAATGATTAACATGGAGACTACTATAACACATTTAGAGTGATAGAAATGTCACATAGCACCTCATAGTATCATTTAAGCATAATGGAATTGCATAATATTAGCAATCCAATATTCTTAAGCTTAGGAGTCTCGGGGAGCATGAACGCGTCTAAAACATACATGGCAAGCAATTTACAAAAGGAAAACATATGCACCAACATTCCGATGTCTGTACATCAATCCCAGCTAACCTTTAGGCTTTTTCATTCGCGACAACTTATTCAGGACATGTCAGGTCCGTATGAAGGCAGTTAACTTAGGCAGGTTCATTCAAAGGCATAAGGATATTGAGTCGTTCCAAAGTCAAATCAATTGGTCAGGAAGCTATCACATCGCACCTAAGCAGTAAAAACATCATGTTACACCACATTGACAATGAAGGGACTCAGAGTAACACTTGAATTCACATTGACATCACGGAGGGGTTAATAACGGAGCACTGAAGGTCAAAAATCATGAATCAACATAAACTAGCGTATCATGTCGAGAAGAATAACTTTGAAATGGAATGCTAAGGCATAATGTAAGTCGATGGTTTTAATGGCGGGGAGACTTCCCGTAAAGTCTCTACTTGGAACCGATTGTCTCTTCAGTCATAGATTCATACAAATGAAGGGTTATCCTCATTTAATACATTAATGTTTGATTCATTGCAGGAATATGCAAGCACAGTCTTCTAAGGATGTCTCATCATGCTCTAGATATGTGTGTACATACATGTAACCCGAGAAATGGTAGTGCTACTATGCCAAACGGTGTCGTATCTAGCTACAAGACAACTAGGTTGAGGGTAAGGCCAAACATGCTAAGCAAAGCATAGTAAGACAGCGTTGGTAGCATATATGATGGCTAGCAAAGCACTAACCAACGCTTCTCTATGAAACCTACCATGTACACATAGAATTCAGCATGTAAGACCTGATGCAGCTAACTTAGTCATACTATGCCAGGATACTTAGTTATAGCTTGTCAAGGATTGTTTTATACACATCCATTCATATCCCTTTAAGTCACGCATTCAAGTATGGTCGCAAGTACGCTGGCATGTCATATGGTCTAGGCAAAGAGGGTACAGGGCCAATAAATGCGAATGAAACCCCTATGGCCACAAGATCTTTTTGCTAGGCATATGAGTCTTTAGCCACTCAATCAAACATATGAAACATAGAACTTAGGCATATATACAATGAGTAACTCCGCTACCATTACGAATATCTTAACACATCATGCAATGATACATACAAGGGTAAGCATTCGAATGCGGAGGCCACAGTCGTGTAGTCATGTCATGAGGTATGTTCACAGTTAGCCACTTAATTATAATGCAAAAGGGCTAGTTGCTATGCTATAATTAGATAAGCACGGCTATATGAAGCAAACATTCACATAACTTGAATTATTTGGCCAACTCAGTGGCACATTCAACTAGAAATAATTTAAACACTTACCAAGTGGTTTATTTACTATACCTCTCACTCATGAAACACACGAATAACCATACATGCCATTTCATATAACAATATGGGCTTCCAAACGTTTATGAAAACATAGCATGTTGTCAAACACAATGGTTCACAATAATGTTGTACAAGAGTCACCTAAACGGGTATAAACGGCAGCAATCCTTATTAGCATTCTAGGGTCAAAGGTATGCCTTGGGCTTTACCAAAGTAACTAGAGACTAGCCATTAATCAGATAACAAGGGGTAAGAACAGTGGCACTACTGGTCTTACGGGGTACATCAATCCTACAGGTGATCGTAGGAGTCCTTTTGCAGGTCGCTAGCCTTAGGGGGGATCGTCTACGATGTACAATTCCAAAGTCTGCTAGGTTCTTTCTCCCTGAACAAAAGGCTTTAACCTGCAAGGTCCTTAGATTTTCGAAAGGAAATAGTCTAATTGCGTCTAGCTCTTTCTCTACCAACCTTGAATACGTCTGCTCACTCCATTATGGGGCCCGAGGAGCAAATCGTACCTTAGAGGCAAGAATATGCTTAGAGTTCAGACTTTCCAATCATTCAATTTCAAACCGTCAAGGAGTATAAGCAAATAAATAAACAACCTTCGATTGGACTAATACTTAACTCATTCATGAGAAAACAAGTTACTAGGCTTACACCCTTAACAATTCGTTCGTTCACCCGCTTAGTGAGCTCACTCGAGCAGTACCTAGCTAGCTAAATACGCCAAGATTCACATTAAACGCACAAGTGTAAACCTAGTAGGCATATATCACATCATTATGAACGCGTTCCTATCGAACTATATGAATGCAAGACTCAGGTCGCGGCCTATGGTCGCAGGACCATGCTCTGATACCATCAATGTAACACCCCCAGCCCCTAGGCCAGAAGCGTTACACTTTCCTAACTTCTTACTTAATTCTTGGGACGAAATGGGCAGAGTTCCCCCTAAAAACTGACTATTTCCAGGCTAAAAGCCTTACAATAAGTTCCTGTAAATCAACGGAAGCGCAAGCATTTGAAACATAGCTCATCGGCCACACGCCGGAGTTCATAACTCAACGAGCCACTCGCTCGGAGTACACCAACCAGATTGATTTATGAATAAATAAGAAATGGAAGATACAACTCAATGGTTAACAAAACCGGAGTATTAAGATTTACATCCCAAAACATAGCTAAATTAAATCAGGAAGACATCTAACTAACTTGATGGTTGGCTCAGGCGGCCATACAGAGCGACCTTTATACCATATGCATTACATGAACTAGAATAATCATTTACAGACCTTTATAAACTAAGAGTACATTACATGACTTCATTAAACAAGTAAGAACCCTTTAATGAGCACATACGACGCCTTGTAAGCAACGATAGGTTCCTTCTGGACTTATCTAACTCAACTTCTTCCCGTCAGAAAGAAAACCTGGGGAAAAGGGGAAAGAGTAATGGGATGAGCAACCACACGCTCAGTGAGTGTCCCCCAACCCCCTTAAAACCAAAACTGTTGCAAGTAACACTATCTTTACTAGTCACATATCACGTTTCCATACTTTACTATCATAATAGATATTCATAGAACCTTTATGGGAGGATCACTAAACATAAACTTCACTTCGACCACTCAATCATATTTCTAGGTTCCTCAACGACGGAGTTCTTTACTAGCAAGCAGTTAGGCACGTGAGTAAGTATCGAAGGCTAAGTATAAGGATCTTTTCTTTTCATAACATAACTTCCTAATACTCCATTTGAACTACACATGAACCCTCAATCATATGATGAGTATATAAGGTTATCCCTTTTCATAAACACACTTTTCTTGGCATTTCATTCATATAATATACATATCACACACATAAACACATATCAACGTTCATTCTTTTAGGAAGAGACGCCTTCATTCATAGAATTTTCAACGTGCTATAACTTTCTTTCTCATCTCATACACTTTAAATCAGACAGATTTGCTATGGATAAGAATGATGCCACATAAGATTGGAATTCACATTCAACCATACTTAAAAATCATTCATAATACATCCATTGAAAGCTTTTCCTTTAATACACAGGCTAAGAATCCACATTCATCATATTTAAGAACATTTTCTTTAAATCTGCAATGAAACTTTCTTTGAACATTGAAAGCATTTCATAACCTTGAGGTTCTCAACCTTTTGAAAGAGTTTACATTTCGCATTCGTCGTAAAACGACCCTTGTATGCATTTCATATTCATTCCATGCGGCCTCTTTGGGCCCATAAAACATTCCTTTTCTTTAAAACATATAAAATGGCAAAGGCCAATTGCTTTTCTTAACTTAGTACGAAAGTACTTCTGGCATAAGATCATTATAGGGTGCTGATTGGGTGAGAACTATTCTCGACCCCATAGTGAGACCTAACGCTCACGCTCAAGCTCTTACTCCCGGGATGGCTACATATAACATATCGGACCATTACATTAGCCCTCGTCAGGGCCTCTAGGGTTTATCCGGACTTATCCCCTAGGTTAACATTACATCATATCATATTGTCCGCAGCACATTATCTTAGCCACTTAAAGCGTATCGGCCATAACGGCTAGTAATTTTCCATTTCAAACAATAAAATCATTCAACGTATAATTCCCATCTCCCTTTTGTTAAAAACGTTTTAGGGATTCCTCCAAACACTATTTGAATAGCTAAAATAGGTCATAGCTCGTTACTAGATATGGCTATTATTCATTTAAAACACATGAAAAGTCATTTGCTAAAACATCACCCTTCCACGCGCATGTTACATTTTAGACATACAAGAAAAAGGGAATACACATATCACATTTAAACACTTCGTAATCATCTCAACACAATGAGCCACACATGGCCTCGCAATCCACACGATTGCGGTAATTTCACAACCCGAACTCCCTCCTCACAAGCACCGTACCACAGGACCTCGAACGCTCATGATTCTTTCCTCAAACCATCCAACTACCAACTCGATTCATCGTTTCATTAATCACAACATATTATCCTATTAGCTTATAAAAATAAAGGGTGAAGTTTAGGTTCTTACCTGAGCATCCAGCACCATTCAGCGGTGCGCTACAACAAGCGTTCATATGGCCACATTTATTCATGAATCGACAACACTTTATTCAATAAATCAAACATAATTTGATTCTAAACATATACGATACATTTCGAAGCAACTTTCCTAAGCATGAATGTACAGAGAACAGAGGTTCGAGTGAAAACTAAACATATTTCAATAGCTTCGAATTTAATTCGTTTACATGCATTAGTTAGTTTAACTCGAGTCGAACCTAAACATGTTTATATAACTTCGAGATTAATTCCTTTAACATGCATTAGCTAATCCACTTGATCCGAAGCTAAACACATTTCATTAACCTCAAAATTAGCTCATTTGCACGCATCGGTTAATCAATTCGAATGGAGGCTAAACACGTTAAAAGGACTTCGATTTTAACCCTTTTTCATATATTAGCTAAATAACTTGAATAGAAGCTAAGCATGTAAACACAACTTCGATTTTAATTCTCTTTCGCACGTTATCTCATTAACTTGAGTCGGCGCTAAACATGTTAATATAACTTCGTTTTTAATTCTTTTTCATGCATCAACTAATTAACTTGAATCGATGCTAAACACGTTAAATTAACTTTGAATGCATTACATTCATTGTTTCGAATCGACGCTAAACACTTCGTTAAGCATGAATTACATTCATTGTTTGAATCGACGTACTTCGAATTAACATTCATTACATTCATTGTTTCGAATCGACGCTAAACACTTTTAAATTACTTCGAATTAACATCTTAAGCATGAATTACATTCATTGTTTCGAATCGACGCTAAACACATTTAAATTACTTCAAATTAACAACTCAGGCATCATTCACGTTTATTGGTTCGAATTGAAGCTAAACGCACATAATTTGCATCAATTTACAATCTCAGGCATCCATTAACTACATGCATTCGAATTAACGCTAAACACGTATAATTCACTTCGAATCACAATCTTAGGCATCCATTAACTACATGAATCGAACCTAAGCAGGTATAGCTCACTTCTTGCCATTTCTAACGCATTTAACAAACCCTAACTTAACATGCAACATCAATCTGCTGAAATTCGTTTGAAAATTAATATTAGTTTAGGAGGCGAAGAACACCCACCTGGAATCCAAACTAAGGGCTCGATTTGGGTGGTTTTTGGGTGGTTAGAAATCCGGTTTTGCCTCTCCCCACTGCTGTTGCTGCTGGTGGTCGCCAGAAGGGTGGTCGTGGGGTGGTGGTGCGTTGGCTTCAAAACCCTAACCCTCCGAATTATTGCCATCATCCAACCCTTCTCTACCTTTCTCTTCGCCGGCGGTGAACGGACGGCCAGCGGCCCACCGTCGCTGCCCATCTTGGCCCACCGTCGCCACCCATTTATCCTTGCTCTTTCGCTCCTCCTCTCTTTCTCTCGCTTTCCGTCAGAGCCACGGTTGTGGCTTGGCCGCGTCCCCGACGTCGCCGTGGCCTGTCGTCGACCAGCTATCGTCGCACCTCCTGGCCGGTCGACTCCCTCCTTCTCCTCTCTCTCTCTCTCTCGCTCTCTCCGATGTGGGGTGTCGGGGCTGGGGTCTCCATCCCCCCCTGGTCGTGCCCCCGTGAAAGAGAAAGGGGCTTTGGCCCTCTTTTTTTTTTTTTAATTGTTTCTTAGTCGCTTGCCCAATCAACTAAAATTGTCTGTCTAATTTCTAATCTCGTACCTCACAACCTATCCCGAATCGATAATGCGACCCTTCGTCGATTATTCGATCTCAAAAACGTCAAGGTTCGATTCAATAAACCACAAACTAATTCTAAGGTTGAAAACCTAATCGTTTTCAGGAAACGATTAAATAAATCGAATAACGACTAAATTGAATTATCGATGTAATTTAAACGCATAAATGGCACAAATTGACTTTGAAATCAATAGTAGCAATAATAATATCCTTTTTAATAAAAGTAGCTCCCAAAAGCACATCGATTAATAATTTAACTCATACGGTTACCAAAAATACGATTTTAGAACGTAAAAAGGACATTTAATTAGCTTAATGGAAAACGAAAATGCGGGGTGTTACAGGTTTGCACTATGACAAGTCGAAGCCAAGTCACTTATGCCAAGATGGAATATGTTCTTGCTTGTAAGGTGTCATGTGCGCCTATTTAAACGAGTTTTATATGTTTAGTGAAGTCATGTAATGTACTCCTAGAATTGCAAACGTTTGTAATTGTAAACGTTTATAAACAAGCATTCTAGCTTATGTAGTGTATTCGGTTTAGAAGTCGCTCTATACGGCTATGTGTGCCAACCATCTTATCAGTCAGTTGTCTTTTTAGTTGAAATCAGTTACGATTTGGGATGTAAACCCTAGTACTCCGGTTGTGTGAACCGTTGAGTTGTATCTTTTACTTCTCCTGTATTAATTAACTATTTTGTTTGATGTACTCCAAGCGAGGTGCTCGTTGAGTTATAAACTCCGATGTGTAGCCGTTGAGCTTCTTTAAAACTGCTTTACACTTCCATGAATTGCAGGGATTATTATAAGGCTTTTACCCTGGAAACGGTTAGTTTTTAGGGAAAACTCTGTCCGTTTCGCCCGATAATTTAAGTAGAAAGTTAAGAAAACGTAACGCTCCTGGCCCTAGGGGCTGGGGGTGTTACACATTGCTTTTTTGATACTAAATCGATTAAATGACTACTTTGTTTCTTGTGCTTAATATGGTTTCTCCTATAGGAAATTGGAACTTTCGGTGTTGTTAACGAGGATGTCAATTATGATACACATACTCTTTTGGAATGGTAGGGTTTTCTTTCCAAAAGTGTGGACAGATATTGGGATATTCTTGAATGGTTGGTTGGCGATAATTCTAATTTTGAGGAGGTTGGTTGTGCCTCTGATATGTCATTCCTCAATCCATTTTCCTCTCATGCAAGATCATACTATGAGGAATGATTAGTACAATCTGGTGGTCCTCTCACTTATTCCTTATAATATGCTCACCTTCTATGTGATTATTATCAAACATCTAACGGTGATACTAGCACTTGTGCTCATGTAACTTTTGTGAACCTTAGACCAGAGAAAATTGAGTGATAAATGGAAAATTATAGAATGTCCGTTGAGAACATAGCTAATTCATTTATAGATCAATTTTTAGCGTTGGTTAAGCACCATTGAGAGAGTCTTGTTATTGCCTTGCTTGAGATTGATCTTAAGATAGGACCTTCCCTACCTGATCATCATGTGATTTTGATTAATGTCACCCTTTGAGCCCCGAATTTCAATTTGAAGAACCTTTGTGTAACTTTAAGGGAGATGACGACAACTCTTCTTCGTCTTTTACATATGCTTCTCCTCTTGAGACTTTCTTGACCTTGGTCTCCCCCAAGGAAGGGTGTCGTATGGATGAGATGGGTGATTATGATGAGTCGAAAACATTTTTATGATGAGGAAGATTTTGTTGAGGAGACTCTTCTAGGAGGCTCATGTGAGATGCAAGTGCATGAGGTTTCCCCTACTTTTCTTGAGCTTGTTGAATGTATGTTCCACAACCCCCTTAACTTTACCCCTGTATCTCTTAGATGTTCACCACCCTTTCCTTCCTCTAAGCATGACATTGTGAGATCCATTTGCTATCATAGGATGAATAACCATAGCTTGGATTTAACTGATGTTAACCACCACCTTGATATGCTTAAGGGGAATGTGGTTGTCACTGTTACGCTCCTAGGTATCTCAGGAGATTACGACCGCTCCCTTGACCTTCATCATTAAGCTAGGTTTCTCTAAGGCTTCTGATAAGTTTAAGGGAGCGTCAAATATCATTGAGAAGATTGTGCATATTTCTCTTGCTTACATGCTTCGTAGTTGTGTGCTCAAACATTGGATAAGCTTCTTGAAGCTTTGACAGCATCAAAGTGGGTGCCTCTGACCTTGACTATAGAGGGGTGGCTGATGTTCCCCAAGCCTCACAATGACACTATCTTGCTGAGGCATAGTCCGGGTACACTCGTACCCGGCACTCAACCTGGCATGATCATTTCAACACTGCTCTCTTCTCCTTTTTCTTTTGTTGCTTCCACCTCTGTAGGTAGTGGTGGATATCAAGGATTCTAATTTTCTGTGGGTGGTTGATTATGAGGTGAAATTTTAGATTTGTTAAGTTGAGATGGCTATAATAATTGCTGTTTGTTTTGGGTGTTTTGTTTTATGCGTGGTTCTTTACAGTGTGTTTTTTTTTGCAAATATTTGTTATTGTTTTGGCTTTGTGTTTTGTTTGGTGGTGTCATAGGCTTATATATATCTATTGGCTTTCTATAGGCTTTGGGATTGTATTGCTTATATGATGAATGTTTGGTGCCTTCATTCCTATGGTGAGCACATTTTGGAGTTTCATTGTGGGGGTGAGGTGCCATTTGTAGATATTTACACAAAATTTTAAAAAATCCAAAAAAGAATTTGTTTTTCTTTGGGACTTGTGTTCCTTTTTTATGTGATTATGGCCACATGTTACTAGGATGTTGCATTATATGTAAATAGAGTTTGCATGAGGAGATGTCTAGTTTCGTATGAGTTTCAGCATTTCAAAATAACCCTATCTCATATGAGTGATTGTGTCTACCTTCCCAATTTACTATCAATTTTTTGAGCCTCGTTACTTAATTGGCCTATAAACATTGTATTCATCTAGTTGCCTCCTAAGCTCTTGCAATCCAAGAAAAGGAAAAAAAGTAGAAAAAAGGAGAATAAAAACCCGACAGTAATGTTTAAAGCCATTATCTTTATTTCGTATTTTTAATTGGCTTAAAAATGTGCAATTTTACTTGATTACGCATCTATTTGGGCAATTAAATAAGTTCCTTGCACAATCTAATAGGTTCTGCTTTCTAGGGAAGGCCTGACTATTTGTAAGTAATGTGAGTGTACAGTGTGCATTCTTTATCTTGAAAAAAAAAAAGAAAAAGATGAGGAAAAAAGTAGCAAAGAAGTCCATTACAGAAGGAAACAGGGTTAATATAAATATGAGCAACTTGATTTCTAAGGGTTGGTACAGTTTTGCACATGCATCATTGTGCACATATTATTGCATATTGTTGTGTCAGGTGAGAAATGCAAGTTGTTGCATCTTATGACTTAGATGTCTTTTGATTATGCATTTCATTTGTATATAATTTGGTGACTTAGTTATTATATTAATGCAATTACCCAAGTTAGTGTTCATAATCTCCCAAATTACTTGTGTATATGAGCATGTTTTTAAAGAAAAAATAAAAAGATTTTTCTATATTTTAGAACAAATTTTGTCGGACTATGTGGGTGCCTCGTTTAAGAACACTCACGGGACCTCACTAGTCCACCTAGGGAACCGAGGGGTTTAAAGGATATGTTAAATGCAACTAGAATTCCTCAAAAATGGGCTAGGTTTTAGTAGTTTTATTTTGTTTTGCTCGAGAATTAGCAAAGTCTTGATGTGGACATGTTTATTTAGGCTCAAAAAGTGACATTTTACACCTAACTTTACTTAGACTTTAATTTTGAATAATGGTTAGTTTAGGATTTTGATTTATATTTTGTGTATCAGTGTAGGAAATAAGGAAATGCAAGCAATCTCGGAGCTTTTGAGATTTAATGGAGTCGAAAATGCAAAAAAGAGGTTTAGGATTCAAGCTCAACAAGGCCATGACGAAGACAAAAGCTACTAATGCTAAAACGACATTACCAAATGCTAGTTTTGGTGGGCCTATGCCAACTGTTAGTGCCAATTTTCACAGGACCGTACAAACTGCCAGCGTTATATTTGGCGCAGCCGTGCCAATTACCCATGCCATTCCTAATTTTGGCACTTTTTTCTTTTTCCAGAGAGCTGGCATCGTCTGGCAATGGAACATGGCAGGGTCGTGCCAAACTTGCTGTTCAGGGCTTCTATAAACATCTTCTCTTTCATTTGTAATGAGGTGGATTTAAAAAGTTTAGCTTAGTTCTTAGGGTTCTTAGGTTGTGCTCAGGACTTGGGTAGTTGAGAATTAATTTAATTTGCTGCCACAATCAAGTTGTTAAAGCTTTCAAGTTAATGATTTTGTTCTTACAATCTCCCCCTCCCTCTCTCTCCCTTCCCCCCCTTTCTCTCTTTCTTACAATCTTCTCGTTGAAATTCCATATTTTCCATGTTTTTGTTCCTCATCTAGTGATTTGAGTGGTTAGCGTTGGGTGTGATTTATGCTCTGAATTGATGGTATGGCTCTCTAATTAATTTCATTCTTCCTCTCTTTTCTATTCTTAATCTTTCTAGTTCTTCCTGAAATGTTGCAAATATATAGTTTCCTCTCTTATCAAGTTAGGGCTTCAAAATGTATTTTTACAGGTTTGCTTTTTGGTTAATTATTTGTTAGATTTGTCGTTATTGGAGTAGATTAGTTGAGAATAGTGGAAACAAGCCATAAATTCCAACCTCTTGCTCCTTCAGTAAAGGTCTACCATCCATTGTTGGATTCTTAAATTTTTGAGGTTCTCTTCTTTCTCTTTGTTCTCTCAGCTGGTAAACATAATGCTTTACTAATTAAATTATAGGATTTGTTAGCTTATTGTTGGTTATAATGATATTTTGTGTCGATCGTGTTATTTGCTCTTTATCTCAGATTTATTTAGTTAATTATGTTTAATTATAATTAGTGAGTAACTAGTTTAATTAACCAAATTTAGTCACATTTATTGCTTTTCTTAGGTTAGAACTGGGGTTAGCATAACAAGTGATTTTATTTGAACACTATCGTGAACGATGACAAAATTTCGACCCCATTCACCACCAAAAACTATTCAACAAATTAGTTCACTTCAGACTTTTTTAGTCCGCTATACTTAGTTTAGTAATGAGTGTGTGTTAGATTACTCATTTGTGTTTAAAAGCCAAAATCCCTAACAATAGAAAATTTTGAAAAATAAAAAAGATGATGATTCTAAGTTTATCTCAATATGAGAAACAATTGTTCCACAGATACTGAATTGATTAAATGACTACCTTACCTATTGCGCTTATTAATGAGAATGTCAATCATGACACCCATACTCTTTCGGAGCATTAGGGCTTTCATTCCAAAAGTGTGCACGAAGCCTAAGATATGCTTGAATGGTTGGTTGGTGATACTTGTAAGGTAGAGGACATCGGTTGTGCCTCCAAGATGTCATTCATCGATCCATCTTCCTCTTAGGCAGGATCATGCCATGAGGAACAATTTTTAGAATCTTATGCTGCTCTCTCTCAATCCCTTAAATATGCTACCCTTCTATGTGATTACTCTCAAACATCCGATTTTGGTGCTAGCTCTTGTCCTTATGTTACATTTTTTTATCTCCAGACTTGAGAAAATTGAGCAAGAAATGGAAAATTATAGAAAGTTTATGGAGAATATTAAAAATTCAATTATAGATCAATTCTCAGGATTCGATAGGCACCATTTGGGAGCATTATGTTTGCCTAGCATGAGTCTGTTACGAATGAGTTAGATGCATCTGATAAGTCAAAAAACATTTTTGTATAAGGAATATTTCGTTGAAAAGACTCTTTTAGGGGGTCATGTGAGACGCTTGCACATAAGGTTCTCCCTTCTTCTCTTGAGCTTGTTTAGAATATGTCTCCCAACTTCCTTGACTTTATCACTGCTTCTCTTCCTTATTCACCACTCTTTCCTTCCCCTAAGTAGAATTTTATGAGATCCATTAACTATCTTGTGATGTATGATCAAAATTTGGATTTATGCCAGGTGGACCATGTGCTTGATATGCTTAAGGGAATGTGGTTGATGTTGTTATGTACTTAGGTGTCTTTAGAGTTTATGACCCCCTCTATTGACCCTTGTCATGCTTACCTAGAGGAAATGCCTAAGAGCATTATTTGGCTATCGATGATTCGTCATTCTATCTATTTTTCTAAGGCTTTTGATAATTTCTAAACAACATTGAATATAATTAATAAAATTGTGCTCATGTTCTCTTATTTACATGCTTGTAAGTTGTCTGTTTAGATATTCAATAAGGATCTTCAAGTATTGACATCTTCCAAGTGGGTTTCCTTGATCTTGGCTACATAACAGTCGCTGATGCTTCTCAAACATCAGAATATAAGGCACAGTCTGGGTACATTCTACATTCAACTTAATATAATCGTTCCAACTCTCGTCTATTCTTATTTTTTTAAGGTTTCTTTCTTGTTTTTTTATATAGTTGTGGATATCTAGGATTGTGATTTTCTATGGTTGTCGATTTCAAAGAGAAATTTGGGATTTATGGAGCCCAAATGGTTGTGATCACTCTTATTTGTTTTGTATGTTTTGCTTCATATGTGGGTGTTGGTTGTTTTTATTTTTTCTAAATATTTCTTATTGTTTTTGGTTTTGTGTTTTGTTTGATGGTTGTTGTAGGTTTGTTCATATTATCATATTTGTGTCTGTTTTGTTGTTGTCTTACTTATGTGATCAATTTTTGGTGCCTTTGTTCCCCCAATGAGAATGTGAAGCTTTAATGTGAGGATGAGTTGCCCATTTACATACGTTTTTTGAAAAAAATATTTTTGTTTGCTTTAGGAATTTTGTGCTATTTTAGGTGATTGTGATCCCTTGTTTTTAGGATGTTGAGTTATATTTAGATAGAGCATGCATGATGAGACATCTGGTTTAGGATGTAGTTTCGACATTCCTTTATTAAATACAATTAAAGTAATCCTCTGTTTCAATTTCTTTGGATAAATTTGAGTAAATTTTGATCTTGTGAGATGATCTAAGAAACTTAACTCCAATAAAAAAAAAAAGTAGTTGGTCTTCCGAAGAAGATGGCACATACCTCAAGTTCTCATTATCTTCCTTTAGAGAGAGAATGCTTGAGTTTCAGTGAATTCTTATAGTGTCCACCCCTAAAATAAAGGGGATAGGGGTCTATTTATAGGAAAATTCCCTAATACCCTCTTAAAGGTCAAGATAGACCTTGACCTTTTTCGGCCTACAATTGGGCTTCACCTTGAATCGATTTCACTTAGAAGTTTGCGTTAACTTGGTGCCTTGGTAATTGATTTATTGATTTGGCAGCTTATTGATCGTCGAGTTGGATCGAGGGGTTGAACCTTGACGAGACCTTGATTTAGAGGTAATCAGGCCCTTCATTTGCCTTTGATTGGCCTTTGACTTGGGAGTCTCCTATGCTTTGACTTGGGAGTCTTTTGGGCTTCAATTGGGCCTTGGCTAGGTAGTCGACTTGGGCTTTGAGCGGGCCTTGGCTTTAGAGTCAAATTCGATTTCGCTCATGACCTGTGAGTCAATTTGACCTTAATTAGATAAATTAGAAGGGTTAATTTAGCTCTATCTTTGGGTATGTCACACATTCTTTAAATGCTTGCAAACGTCCCCCTTGACTGGGTCACATGGAAGACTTGTGTTGCTCAAGTGTGACTAGAATCTCTCTTTTTTTTTTTTAACTTGCCATCTTGGGAGGTATCGACATAACTTCATATGTTACACAACTGGGTCACATTAGCATCGTCCCTCTTTTTATTTTTTAAAAAAAGAAACTCGCCCTATCAATTTATCGTTTTGATGGTTGACATCCAAAATAATATTAATATAGTGGGTTGTGCTATTGTTTTAAGCTTTGTCGACCGAAGTTGTGTAACATATGGAGTCGAGTGTGACAGGCGAACTTACAAGAGATCGTTGTCAAGTGTCATTATGTTCCTCTTTTTTTAATAAAAAAATACACCTTATCTTAGTCTAGTTTAGTACTAACCAAATTGGACATAATTGTCCAAGTAGTAAGCTTAACCTTTTGTTCTATCCTTTTTTAGTTTTTCCTAGCTCCTGTTTTTTCACGTGCCCTCCTCCATGAGCTTAAGGCCAAGTCTTTTTTGTTGGGGTGAATAAATGTATTCATTAGTTTGCGTGGCCAGAAGAGATGCGAGCTTATCTGAAAAATCTATTCGTTCACGGCCCCCCTAATATAAATGTTATCCCTTTACTTTGAGCAAGAAACCAAAGAATACTCTCCTTTTTGTATGATAAGTATGAGGGTGAAGCTATTATGGGAATGATTCAAAGCGTCAATTAGATATTGGTTCCACCCTTCCCCCTTTTTTTATCATTTCCAATTATTGCTTTTCATGCCAACGGTCTCTTTTGACTCATTCATTTTTTAACCATTCTTTTTATTAATAAAATTGATGTCTCACCTAATAAATTTGAGAATATACAAACAAAGCCTCAGCCTTTTCTGTGGTTGTTGAAGAAAAAGGCACTACCTTTCTTGGTGCTACCACCCAAGCTTCTAATATCAAGGTTATATCTATATCACTTTTTTATTGAAATCTATAATGCCTTGTTTGAGCATGATCCTGACCTCTTTTATCGCTTCAGTTGATTGTTAATTAAAAAAAATTGATTGCTTTAAGTAAGCCAATTCAAAAACGTGGCAACATATTTTTTTAGATCTGACCACCCAATGCCCCCACATGCTATTATTCTATTTTTTTCTTAAAACTTGCATTGTTGTTGCCAACTTTGGGCCAATTCTATTGCTTACTAAGAAAAAGTTGGCCAATTTGAATTAATTAAAAACCGCAAAAGGCACCTGCCTTTTACTTTTCATTGGCTTCCTCTATGCTTGCGTAAGGTTTAGCAAATTTCCCCAAGCCATCCCCCTATCCTCTGTTTGCATGCTGGTTGTTCCACTATTAGTTAGAGTCTTGTTGTGTCTTATGCAATGCAATGAGATCAATAGTGGACCATGACTCTTTTTTTAGCATAGATTGAATAACCATGATTTGTTTAGATCTCGAGGATACGCCATCTTTATTGTTATAGAATTCTCATTTTGATGGTTTTTCGCTTGTTCTTACTCATTTCGCCATAGTGGCATGTTACATTTATTTTATGCAGAACTCTATACTTTTGGTCACATTTCTTTATTGCCAGTTGCGTAGGTTGGTAAGCAATCTGAAAGATCACTTGTGAATGCAATTTACCACTGGGCATTTTGCGGTCTAAAATCGAAACCCACTCGCCATAAATGACACGAAGATTTGAAGACCCATTTCCAAACACCTTTTACCACTAGACCTTTTGAGGTCTGTAATGGCAACCACAAGCCACAACTAGTCCAAAAAGTTTAAGGTCCACTTGCAAATCCGATTCCACCTAGCCTTCCGGGGTTTAGAATGGCAATGCACATGCTACAAGTGGCATAAAGATTCGAAGACCCACTTGTCAGTTTACCGCTAGACCTTTTTGGGGTTTAGAATGGAAACCCACGCACTATAAGTGGTGTCCACCAGTAACTAGCAGCTTAGCGGTGAACAACTAATGTCTTTGATTGACTGATTTTTTTATGCCTTTTCTCCTTTTTTTCCTTCTTGCATACTAATTTTACTTGCTGGCTTCCTCCCTAAAAACAAAAATAACTTTTTATTTCCTTAGTTTTAGGTGATTCATAATGGTGCACCTCAATGAATTTAAGTGAGATGGCAAACTCTTTCTCTGTATTGTAGATAAGTAGGATGACAAACCCAAATCATAGGCTTCCTTCTTTGGTCATTGTTCCTTACACAGGCCGAAAGCTAATGAAGTGCCTACTATAAAGCATGTTCGTCTCCTCTGGAGTTATCAATTCGAGTGGAAATAGGTATGGAGGATGATTTAGACACCTATTTACTTCAAGGAATACATCATGACCAAACTAATTTGATTATTAAGTTTCTCACACTTTGTCGATAAATCATATATGGGAAGTCTTAATAGGGACTAAATATGTTTTATGGAGAGTTTGGTTACATACGCCTATACTGCGAGTGGACAGAGCATGTACTCTCTATTTTGAGTAATGCTTATGGGGTTGTTCACTATATCAAGCAGTGTATGTTTAACTTTACACCTGCAAAGACGATGTTCACATTTTTTCCTCCCTTTCCAAGAGTTGGTGCCTACCACTAATACTACTCATACTATGTCTAGGGAAATGTACATCTCTTTATGGGATTTATACAGACTTGGGGCCCCCTTAATCAATGGCATGATACATAATAAGACCATCCCTGTCATTCAGTTTTCAGTTATTGGGATAAGCAACATCAAAGAGTGATTACCTCTTTTTACTGATTCTTATTTGCTGCTTTTGGAGGCTTAGAAAGGGCACATAACCATAAGAAGGGAGTTAGTGCTCAAGTTTGGATTGATATTTAGTGCAAGTAAGGGTAAGGGTTCATTAATAACCCACCTACTTGCTCTTGTCACCGTAACGCGATTCCTACAAAGAGCCATAATCCTAGTGGTCAAACTCAAACTCAAGATATTCATTGGAGTTGAGAAGAATTATGGGTCTTCAAAAACCTTGGGGTTCCCAAAAAGAAGAGGGAGAGCACTTAGTTGGCTACATTCCTATCATATTAGCTATGTGTCTTCGTACTTCCCGATACTAGGGAGAGATTTAGCAGCCCAAGAACATTTAAGATGGTCAACTTAATGGCATCTGGATGCACCTTTAGTCTAGCGATCCATATGTTAGCAAACATATACCGTGGTCTAAATGAGATAACCAATTCCACGAAGCCTTCCCATTCATAGTTATTCTTTACAGGCCATTACCTTTATGGATGGCTTGATCACTGCTTCAAAACCCATCATGCATTACACACCATCCCTCCAGGGCCTTTCATAGTGCACTAGTGTGGCTTTCGAAATGAAACACATCACCATTACTGATGCTCGGAAAGTTATTTATGAAGGGAAAATCTTTAACATGGGGTATCTCATGTTAGGAAGAATCGATCAGAGACCCTTATTGATAATGGTGAGTTACATGAAGACAAGATAAGTTATTTGATATCTCTTCGAGATAGCTTCCTTACTATTCACCACGGCATAAAATTCTATATTAAACTTTACAGCCAATATCGGCTGAATAAGCAATTTAGCTTTAGCTAAGGGATTCTTGAGATGCTTATTGAGGATCCTCACACTCGAGCAGTGTTATATGATGATGTCCTTTGATATTGGAAGAGACTCTTAATTTTGGATAGCATGTCTCAAGGCTTTTTACCTTGTCATTTCGTGACACTAAATCAATATGTCACTTCAGCTTATAAGCATTGGTGGCATAGGTGACTGTCAATAACCTTAGTACCAATGTCTCAATCCTTAAGAAGAGCACGGGAATGAAATCACCCAAATAGAAAGATGTAGAGGCAGGCTTATTGAAATAGGCTCAGGATAAGGGAAAAAAAAACCTCCTACGGAAGGCTTTAATTCTGTGGAACAAAAGTCTTGTGGTGATGATTGTGAGTCCCTACGGTTTTGCTTTACTACTAGAAAGCAACACCTGGCAGAAGGTAGTGACAGTAAACCAGGCTTTGAGGTCAATTTCAAACATGGAGGGCATAGAAGGAGTGAGACTGTGATTCTAAGGATGCTAGAGCAAGCCTTGCGGATAATTTTTTTGATGATGTCGAGAGTTGTTCAACCAAACAAGCCAACCTTGATAATGTGCGTTCCCTTCCTTTGTCTTCTTATTACCTCTATTTTTTTTTGCTTCTTTAGTTTTTTTTTTTTTTGATAAGTGCATATTGATCCCATGCTTGGATTGTTCAATCCTTTGCTTTTTTCGGATTGGTGAGTTCAACTTAGCATAGAAGGCTACACCTATTATTGAAGAACGACTACTTAAGGAAGTTAATCTTGTAGCTATGTCTTCTACCCGCATAGCACATCCATACATAGGGAAGGATATTTACGTTATGAGAGGGTTGACATCCTGTCACACAGTTTGAGATTCAGCTTCAAAGAGAAGATAAGCTTTGTATGCCTTGCTTTTCAACAGTTGAGATTCAATGACCCAATTCTCTTTAAGTACTTGCGAGGAGATTGCCCACTATTGTTACAGATACTGTTATTCCTGGGGTTTCAAAGCATAGACCGCTTGTTTTGTTGCTATAACTGCCACTTCTTCCCGTTCGGGATCTGGCACTAATTGACCTCAATTTTGATTAATCCCTTGCTTCCTTTTTCAATTCATTTCCTTTAATTCTCCTTTGATTTAGAGGGATTTGAACAAGTTTTGCCTCCTCTAATGCTGTTGTCTTGTTTTAATCCTCTTTTCCACTTTTTACAAGCTTTTTTTATTTATTCCAGGATGACGGGTGTCTAAGACATGGAAAAAAGCAATGCAAGAGTAAAGACGGTCACGCAAAAGCGTGATAGGACCAAGAGAGCAAGAAATAAGTGAGGATTTAAGGGTATAGGATAGGCGACGACCGCCGCATAATCGACCACCAGTTGTCATTTGCCCACAGGAGGAGCCTCCACTTCCAAGGGGCCGCGATGGCTAGCTATCACTGTCGTAATCGGGAATCGCCCTGGCGACCGCCATCACCCTTTCCTAGATTTTTAGCCTATAAATACCCTATTTTGCTTGATTTCGAGATTATGCTTAACTACTCTTGTAAAAAGCACTTTTAGCACTTTCTAGGTTTGATTTAGCGCTAAGGCAAGATCAATGTTTTTGGATTACTATTGATTGAATATTTTGAAGACTTTCATTCTGCATTCCATTAATCTAAGTTTGCTCTTCTTTCTCTTTTTTTCCTCTTTACGTGCTTTTGCTTAATTTGTTTGATCATGCTTGGTTGTGATTGTTGGATCATTATAGTGTTAATTATTGAATAGTTTTTCTTAACTGGGATTGGGGATTAGGAGCTAGGATGGCATAATAAGCTTGGTGTGATCTTCTCTTCCTTTAATTTTCAAGTTATTTAGGGGTCACATTCTCTACCCACCAAGATATTTACAAGGACATAATGAAAAGATGGCATGAAAAGCATATCCACTGGAGGGAATTAGAGGTTGGCAATTTAGTCCTCCTCTTTAACTCAAGGTTTAAATTATTCCCGAGCAAATTCCGTTCGAGGTGGTCGGACTCTTTTGAAATGAACAAGGTCTTCCCATATGGCAACATAGAAGTTAGGACGGAGGCCGCGGGCGCTTTTAAAATGAACCGATCGCGTCTCAAACATTACATTACTGGTGAGTCGATTTACGGGAAGATCACCCACGACCATCCCGATACCACTTCTTCTTGAAATTCTTTCATGCTCAAGCTCATAACCTTAAAGGAGCGCTTTTTGGTAGGCACCCCAAACCTCCTCTTGGCTTTTGACTCAAACAAGAGGATGATTCACCCAAAAATGGGAAAAAAAATGGAGTGCTTAAAAAAGCCCAAGCCATCGGTGGGTTATCGACTGTGTGACAGTCATCGCCTGGGCCTACAGGATTTAGGGAAACATTCCAGAGAGTGGCAATGGGACCCCATCGCCAGCATGATAGGTCGTCGCCAGGCAGGTGACGGCAGGCCATCGCTCTGCCGACCACCGTTGCCAACCCGCGAACCTTTTTCTTTTCTCCATCTTTCTTCGCTTTATCTTCTTATCTCTTTCAACCACCCCTAGCTCGCGCGATTTTCTCTCTTTAAAAGCTCTTCCAAGCTCCACCACCATCCTCAAATCCACCACTCTCTCACTCAAATTGCCACCATTTTCTTCACTCTTTTCACCTCTTTTTACTCATTCTTCCATTAAAACACCTTCTTTCTTCGCCAATCACTCAAATCCTCAGCAATCAAACCCTAACGCCCAAATTTCCCATTCTGAAAATCCGGCCATTTGAGGTGCTTTTCTGTCAATCCCATGCCAGAATTTGCTTCCACTCCTTCCAAACTTCCATTTGACTACCTCTTTGCACCATTCCCTCACCACTTTCTCTCTCTTTAGCTTTCCACCTCCATTGAAGAGTTATTGAGCTTGAGAAGAGAGAAAGTCTCATTTTTGAGGTCTAATTAATTGATGTTGGTGCTCACTTGCCAATAGGTATCTCCATTGCCCACTTAGATTGCTTGGTTTTAGAGTGTTTGAAGTGCTATAACCACATGGAGTTTAAGGACCTTTTTGCTAACTTCAACCATGGCAAAGAAGGCTACAACACCCAAACCTTCATCATTGGGAGTGTCCAAGAGTGCTAAGATGGTCGCTCCCTCCCCTTTCGCCAATGTGCCTTCAATCCAGGCGCAAGCAGCCTGAGGTGACCACCTTACTCCCCTTCATGTTATTAACTAATATAAGCTTCAATTTGTTAATCTCGAGCATGTTGCTCGTTATGATTTCATTGCTTATAGAAGAATAACTGAGCCTAAGTATATTTATGTTGTCTTGTTAGGGAGTCTTGAGTTGTTAGAACGATTGAATGAATTGCTCGAGGTTGTGGGTTAAGTGTATGAAAATGGATAAACCCGCGCATGAGAGATTGTGTTTGGAGTTTGTGAGTTCTATAGGTTAATTGGAATATGCCATACCAAAATCGACCAGTTCACATTCAATTTCATGTTTTTAATAGGGCCTTTGACACGAACCTAGCAGAATTCGATTGCCGCTTAAGGCTCCCACATGGTGGTGTTTGCACCCCCTATGAAAATTTTAATGAACAAGTGAAAGACAATTCGGGGATTACGTGGCCTATAGTACTAGTGGATCTAACGCCACTTCTATTTGCAACCACACCCTCCGATATCTTCACTGCCTCATGGCCAACACCATATTCACAAGACACGAGAGTCAAAACAAAGCCCGATTGAGTAAAGTTTTCCTCTTGTGGTGCATCTTATATGATGAAACTTTTGATTCAGGGGCTTTTATCCTTCATCGATTAGTCTCTCAGGCTTAATCTCCTAAATACCCTATCGCCTGCGGTGGCATTATTTCAACTATTGTGTATGCTTAGGAGTTTGAGCCTCTATTCAGGTGGTTAACTTCATTGATCCAAGGGAGCCGGCTAGATTTGGCCACTTGTAATAACGCGGAGATATTCAAAATTGATGGTGGCTATGTTTTTGTCAACCACCATGGTAGACTCCTTTTTCCCCTCCCGAACTCCCTAAAAACCTCTTGTTTCAACCCCTCCAATTGGGTGCATGATGATGACATTGATATGAAGATGGATAAGGATGAACCTAAACCCCAAAGGGGGAACGCCGATAGCAGTGAGGGAGGTGCTAAGAGTTCCGAGGCCCAGGCCATCCCACCCGAGGAGGAGAGGTATGAACCCCCTTTGACTAGGAGCTGCATTGAAGACGGCTATTCAGGCTTTAATAAAGCCCATTGGTACCAGTACATGGATGACTATTTCTCTCGCCTCAACTTAAAGCTCGATCTAATTGATAAGCGTCAACAGAAACACAATTAAGATCAACAACAGCTGCTCCACTGGCAAATGGATCTTGATCTCTGGCAGCAAAACTTGGACCAGCATGTCTACTACACATACAAGCACCATAGTTGGCCCTACCCTTCACCCGATTGGAGGCCTAGCGGCCCTCTTGACCCTTGTTGATGGTTTGTCAGTTTCTGCCACTCCATTTCCCTTTGATCTCCTTAGATGCTTATACATTGGGCACAATGCATGTCATAAACAAGGGGCATGAGCTAGCAAGCTCGGGTGCTGTACGAGTGCCTTTGGATTTGAAATGCGTTTTTCTTGTTATCATTGGGGGGAATTTCTTAGGACTATGATGATTGTTGAATTTGTTGGTTTGTGTGGTTGTGCAATTGGTGATTGGCTAGACTAAGAGGTGTTTATGGTTGTACATAGTAGCCCACTAGGATAGGCAACCCATTTAGTTGCATTTTAGAAATCACTGCATACTTAGGACTTCCATGAGCCAAGCATATAGTTTAAAGCATGTAGATTCTTCTATTGTGTTTTATAAATTTGTGTTCTTTTCCGAACTTAAGGAGCAATGCTAAGGAAAACATCATTGGGCTTACAAGGTACATTTCTTACCCTACTCTTCATTTCTCTCTTGTGATCTGCCTTTGAAAAAAAAAGACAAAAACATTGAAAAATTGAAAACTTTTGGGAAAAAAAAAATCCTTCTATGATGTAAATACATGGTGTAAATCTTGATTAATTAGCTTGGTTGCATATTTAGGTCGTGCCATTTACTTTGGTTGTTGGAGCATGATACTGTGAGCTTCCTTTGGAGATCGTTTTACCTTGCGTGCATGCTTTAGTTTTTGAGCCCCTTTTGGCTTGACTTGGAGGGGCTTGCTGGTGGTTCACTCATGGGGTAAATAGATGTCATCGGGGTGAATTGACCTGTGAGTTTTAAGCTTCATATGACCACTCATTGTTATCCTCCTTCTTCTTATGTGGCTCACCATTGATTGCAATGCCAGAACTTGACCGAGTCCTCTCCAAAACCACATCAGGTAATATACACCATTTGATGTGATTGAGGCATTCCTTGTTATTTCATGCCACATAGCCTAATATGCCACATAAATGATGTTCAAACCCTTTTGGTCACCTACATTAGGCCTTGTCTATCTTTGTTGTTTGCACACTCATTTCACCCTTGGCCAATTTGCATTTCCTACCCTTGTGCCATAGAGGTTAGTGGAGTAACACTTTTCACGATTGTGGGGTTTGCTTTTTGACTGGAACATTTGTGGGTGTATGTTATGGTAATTTGTGTTGGAAAGGGAAAGAAGGAAAGCTGGAATATCCTTGACTAAGTCCCTAGCATCATGTTCCTTATTTTAAGCTTCCTTAAAAAATGGAAAGGAAGAATAAAAAAAATAAAATAAGAAAACTTTTGAAATAAAAGTGAAATAAAAGAAGAACAAGCCTTTTAGCATGAAAAAGGAGAAAAGAAGAGAACGCTTGCACAAACAAGATGCTTGGCACGATGATTTGCATTTTAAACCGAATCAGCTCCCTTCTTAAGCGTTCAAAGTAGGTTGTGGGTGTGAAGTAATGTTTCGCTTCCATTTTTTTATCGTGAAAGTTTTCTTGCTCCCTAGCCATAAGGCTATTTAGCTCCACTTATCCCAAAAGATGTTGCCCTTTCTCACCCTTATCGAAGAACCCCATTTAAACCCTTTCAAAGCCCTCCTGATCAAAGAGCGTGCATTTTTACCCCGAGTGGTGGAGGGATGAGGACCCTTCCAAGCCTATGGTTTTTGTATCATTGGTTGAGTAATGAGAGTATACATGAACATGTTCAAACAGTTAAAGAGGATGTTCCACTTGACCACAAAATGAGGCTCTCCTCGGTCTCTTTTACCCACCGCTAGCAAGCCACTTCTGTACTTATCTTAAGGATATCACTTAGTCTTAGTTTGTGCCTTTAGGTGAGGTGATCCCTAGAGAGTTTCATAGCTATCTCGCTCCCTCGCCTCATCTTGGCTACTTCTTAATTGTGTGACTTTGCTTGTTGGTTGGCCTTCATTGCCATGCCTGGGAAGACTGCTTAAGGGATCAATTTTCCTATTCATGCAATGTCAAGCTAAGCTTGCTTTAGGACAAGCAAGAGCTAAGTGTGGGGTTGTTGATAGACCTTAATTTTGATTAATCCCTTATCCCATTTTCTGGTTCATTGCCCCTAATTCTCATTTGATTTAGAGGGATTTGAACATGTTTTCCCTCTTCTAAGGTTGTTGCCTTGTTTTAATCCCCTATTAAACTTTTTGCAGGTGTTTTTCAAGTTATTCAAGGAAGAAGGGTAGCTAATACATGGAAAAGGCACTATAAGAGTAAAGACGGTCACGTAAAGGCCCGAGGGGAGTAAGAGAGAAAGAAAAAGTGAGGATTCAGGGTTACAGGATAGGCGACGGCCGTCACGTAGTCAACAGCCAGTCATTGCTTGCCTGCAGGAGGATCCCCTAGTTCCAAAGGGTGGCGGCGGTGGCAACAAGCCATTGTCAAGGCATGGCCAAGTTGTCGCCCTAGCGACCACCGTCGCACTTTACCATATTTTTAGCCTATAAATACCCCATTTGCCTAATTTCGAGATTATGCTTAAGTCCTCTTGGAAAAAGTACTTTAAACACTTTCTAGGTTTGATTCAAGGTTAAGGCAAGATTAGTGTTCTTGGATTATTATTGATTTAAGATTTTGAAGACTTTCATTCTTCATTGCATTAATATAAGTTTGCTCTTCTTTCTCTCTCTATTCCTCTTTACTTGGTTTTGCTTAGTTTGGTTGATCATGCTTGGTTCTAATTGTTGGATTGTTACGATGTTGATGAGTGAGTAGTTTTTCTCAACTTGGCTTGGGGATTAGGACCTAGGCTAGCAATAATAACCTTGGTGTGATCTTGTCTTGCTTTAATTTTCTAGTTATTTAGGGGTCTCATTCTCTACCCACTAAGTGTTTAATTGAAATGCCTGCAAGGACATCCTATCCAATACATGGGGTGAATAACCACACTAAGAGGTGGGTATTCATCTTATCTGGATAGAAGAAGAGAGAACAAGCATTGGGTATGAAAGTAACCTAAGGCCCTGTTAGGGCAAGTTGGTCATCTTCAACCTTAACCCTCAAGCCCTCACGAAAATAGGTCGGCTTATGGATTAAGGTTACCTTTACTCTCCAAAACGAGGTTTGGCGACCCTAACTGAGCCAATCACCTCCTTACGATCACTCATAAATTAGGCAAGTTTGGGAACCAATGCCTAGCATAAATAAGCAACCACTAGCGACTAATCTTTTGACTCAAGCCCTTCTCCTATTAAATTTTAGACAACTATTTTAAGTAGTTTTTGTTTCCTTCTCTCTCAAACTTACCCTTCATCTCTCTAGATACAATCTAATCACTTAATTAGATACCCTAAGTCTTATTCTTAGTGGGTGGCACTCCAAGTACATGGTGATAAATTGTTCACTTGCGAAATAAGTTTAAAGCTTATTTCTAAGTAAATAGGCTCTAGGAGCATCATCAATGCTGTCATACGAATAATGGGGCCTGAGTACATAACTGATTTGAAAGATACGAAATTTGATGAAATAGAAGCCAAAATCCATGAAGCTTTAATGATATATAAGGGAATCAGACAGCTATGTGGGTATCAAGACCCTTGAGAAAAAAGGTGGAGGATTATGAAAGCATTATATTTGTCTTCATGTCATTAAAGAAAGCAACTTTCGTACGTCATCATCCTAATGATGTGAGGAAGGAGATGGCTATGTGCGCTCACTAGGTTGAACTTGTGTGATCGTATCTTGCCATTGTTCGTGCAGATTTTGATGCCCTGTGTAGATCGGAAAATTGTTGACTTGGAGGAAGCACTTTGCATGGTCCAGGAAGAAAAGTGCCAGCTAAAGGATGATATCAAAGCTAAATCAATTATGCTAGCAGCTGCTAAGAAGAAAGTTGATGAGAAATCCAATGTTCTTGCTGGCATTGAAGTTGTTCCCACTCTATCACTTAATGATATGGATGGCTTAGAAAGGCATGAGTATGTCATGCTAGAATTCACTCAACTGCACTGCTTGGTTGGACGCCGGCTGATTTACTACCTAGTATGTTATGTTCTGTTCTTTCTTTTTTACTACTCATAAGGAACTCTTGTGATAAGCTTTGTGTTCTTTATCATATGAAAGATGTTTGGCTGCCCACTGACTTCCCTTTTTCCTATCATATTTTGACGGCACTTTGCCATTTTGTTACCAAGCTACCTACGTACTCATGGAAACTTGCAATTCCAAATAGGATCAAATCATCATGTAGTTCAACAAAGTTTAATTATTTCTTTTGTCGTTCATAGTTTATGCTCTTGTGGGGCAAAAGTATTACAGAGATTTTTTTTTTGTGTGTGAATAGTCTAGGCCCTTGTCCAAGAGTTAGTTAGCACTGTTCCCAAGAGAAGTAGTGCTTCAAGAACTTGTTATTTATCGATCCAACTGAAACCCCTTGCCCATCCACTATCTTATAGGCACCGTTTGTATGCACCACATGGGCGACATAAGGTTTCCCCCATTTAGGAGTGAATGTGATTCCCGTCTTATAAGTCATGATGATTGGCCTCTTTAGTGTAAGCACCTGGTCACCAACCTACAACGAACATGGTTGCACCTTTTTGTTAAATGCCCAAGTTAGGTGAGCTTAATAGCATTCTAATTTTTGCTAGGCTTGAAGTATTTTCTCATCAAAGGCCTCCAACTCTGCTAAGTGAATCTGGTGGTTTTCATCACCGCTAGAAAAAAGATTTCTAACAGCAAAAAGTGTCATCGTTAAAAATCTATTTTATTGTAATTAAAGCTTTTAACAATGCAAAAAAAAGTTGATCATCATTTATCGTTATTGGTTCCATTGTTAATGCTTTTAATGATGACTTGAAAATTTTCAACATTATTATCGATAACAGCATCACAAGTTTTTGTCATCAGTAGTTAGTTAGTAACAATGAATTGTTTAGCAATAACAACTGAGTTATTCAACATAAATAATACATAATTACTTGCCACTGGTCAATAAATATGAATTTGCTTCATTGTTATTTTCCAGATTCAGTAGATTTAGTTGTTATAGCACGCATATTCATCGTTAAGACCTATGATTTGATAATGTCACCTAAAACTTTTTTGATGGTAATTATATTTTTAAACAGTATAAATCATGCATTCAGCGTACATCCAATTAAGCCACTATCAAGCTATAACAACTGAATTAGATAAATAATTGAAAAATGAAATTGTGATCATTAAAGTTTGAAATAGATGTAATTTTATAAACACACCTAAATAGATGTAATAATACAACATTACAATAGGAATTTGACATAAAAGAGCCATTGAAACTAGCAATTTATCTTTGAAATTTTGAAGTCAAAATTTGTAAAATGACAATCCAAAGGGCTAAAGTTGTTGAGTGCTTTAGCCATCTACACAAAAATGAAAGCAAAAATTAAAGATTAGCTATTGAAATACATAGCACTAGAATCTAAGCAACAACCTGAAGGCAATAAATTTGAAAAATAAATGATGGTCATAAGTAAGAAATGAAAGAACCCAAAGAAAAATGCAAGAATTAGTAAGAATGAAAAGGAGTTTGAGATATATAGAGCTACATATGTACAGGAAAACAAAACAAACAAATATAGAGTACAGGGGAAAGAGCAAAAAGGCCTATACAGTGAACGACATAACCAAAAGGCTCTTCAAAATGGGCATGATATAAATATATTATCAGCACTTCACTCGACTGAAGTCTTCATTTCTTAAGAAAGTCCATACAGATTCTAATAGATGATTATCGCAGATATCATTTCCAAAGTGTAATAGTAAATTGCAACAGACTTTACTTTTGGGGGGTTGAACAAAATTTTATCAATCTACGAATACAATAATACACCAACAACAAACTGGAATTATTCTAAGCTAAAGAAATGATAAGCTCACCCCGTTAGCTAAAATTGTAAATAAGTAAGTGGTCCAATCCCGAGCGAGCACCCCTTAATCTAAAACAGGTGCTCAATAATTATACAAAACCAAATTGAAAAGAAAACAACAAATATATGAAGTGGTTACCCACACAACATCAAAAGCTTCACCACTCCAAAACTTAGAACTATCCTTAACACAAGACCAAGAGAAGTAAAGAGGAAAACTATGCACCTATTTCCGAAGAGATGACAAAGAACATAACAATATTAGATCCAATCCACCGGCAAACTTGCTATAGCATAATAATTCTTGTCTTATGGTTCTAGATATGACTATTATCTTCTTGGGTGAAAGCTCAATAATTTGCAGAAACTTATTACAAGTCAGTCATTACCAATTCCTCATAAAAATGTAAGTGTTATCATGATTCTAGAATTTCCATAAACCAAAATAACCTTTACATCATTTGAAGTTCACTAAACTGAAAATTCATTACCAAGTAGTGTACATATACCGAAAGAAACCGAAATCACAAGTCCTAGTTCTACATAAGCATATTTAAACCTTGAGAATTAAGAATGTGAATCACTCTGGAACCCACAAAACACTGTAGGAATCTCAAGCAGTTTCTAGGTGCTCGATTACCATCTTCCAATAGAAAAAGAAAAATAAATAATGCTCATGTCTTGCATATATAGTTAGTAGTATATTTGTTATCCCATAAAACAATGGACTATAAAACAATTATTGAACAATTCCTTACGCGAACTAAATATAGGTGTGTTGCTGGATAGCCTTCAATTAAATAAGCACTGACTCAACCACCAATACGCTAGTTGTAAAACCAAGCAACTGTAAATTTCTTCATAAAGAACGTAAGTCATTCAAACATAGTTACTTACAGCAGAAGTTCGACAATTTTGGTCCCCAACTTGGAATTAGTCCCTACTAATAAGCTAGTCCAAATCACTCATTTACCTAGACATCTGAGCAACCAAAAGCTTCTAACTATGTTCCTAAAGACTAAAAACAATCTTATGTCTATAGCTAAAAAATCAAAAAGTAAAAAATTAATGAAAACCTCAATTTTAATTAAAAAATCAACAAAATTATTGTTGTTAACAAACTCATCAACCATGAGATGATCCTAGCCCTTTATTCACTTGAGAATGATAGCCCTATGTTTCCCTTTCTACAAAACTGGGCAAAGAAAGTAAATCGTCAAAGTGGAGTTTCTCTGACGACTATCCCATACATTCGAATAAACAAACAGTAATAATGATTTGATGCTCATTTGAAAATGGAGTACTATTGGGATCTATAAAGGAAGCTAGACATCTTAGGAATCAGATGAGCAGTTAATTTCATTCCCAAGTCATAGGAAATAAATGGCAACAACAAAATTCCATTAATTATAAAACTACTACAACCTAAATAAATCAAACAATTAACAAACAAAGAAACCAATTGGACAACCAATGATCGAAATTAGCAAACCATAGATCCGAAGCACTTAACCACACAAAGATGGAACAAAATTCCAATTCTAGGTAAAACATCTAAATTAATTGATGTCGTCATTGAATCTTAAACAATCGTACCTTAATCAAAACTGCACACAACTTTTAAGATGAGATTTCTAAACAGCTTAGATCCGTTCCAAAAAGTAGGAAAAGCCAAACACTGACATCCCTCTTACCTCAAGCGAGGGCCACTGGAGTCTCTGGCAAGGGCACCAGTGATCAATTAAGAAATATTTTGTGTCAACCGTATAATTCAGCACATGATTAGCGCAAGTGAGGGAAAAAAAAAAAAAAACAAATAAGAATGGGAAAGATAAAGACAGAGATTGGAGTACCATGCCTGCTGGCAACAATTACGATAGTGTGTTATCACCATGGCCACTATCAAGAAATTTCAATATGATGGTGCGTGGGGATTCAGATTAAGGCATCGAAGGGATGAAGAATGATAGGGACAAGGGTTAATGACGAAGTGTTTTATTTTCTAAGAGTGACGTTAATGTGTGTGAGTGTGATACCAATTTTGATGCCTAATAAGGGTAAGTGAAGCAGTAACTATGTTAATTCTTTTCCAATTTGTTCTTTCCTTCAATTATTTTTGTTTAGCAGGGAATTATTGTTTATTTTTAAAATTTTTGCTTTCCATCATTTTAATATTGCCTCTAAATGGTATTAACGACGAACTCATAAAGTGAAATAACAATCAATATTTATTGATCATCGTCTAATGATGACTCTTAAATGAGATTCAATGACGAAGAAGTTATTTCATTGTTACCAACATCTTTGAACGACAGTTTTTATGTGTGATTGTTAATCCTTGGTCATTAGAAAGTCATTGTCTAACGGTGCATCTTCACACAAACCCATTTGTATAGCTTCTTGTTCATATGCTACAACATAAGGAGTTTATTGTGTGGGCCTCCTTTATATGTTTAAATAGGACCAATGAACCTCCCGTAAGTTCTCATGCCAATCTCGCTTAGATTTCGATGCCACTTTCTGGAGCAGGTTGCACCACATTTTTTTGAAAGCTTCTGATACATTGCCTTCGATAGTATATTGAGGCGCACCATATCAATAGATGATGTACGTTCGAATGAAGTCGACAACATTTTCTTTTTCAACATCTTTTAATATAATTGCCTCTACTTATTCAGAGAAATTATCAGTGGTAGCTAAGATTTGGAAGTGATAGGTCTTACAACATCAAGTCCCAATGCCTCAAAAGGCCATGATATTGCTATTGGATGGAGTGGTTTCTAGAGGCTGGTGAATGAAGTTAGCATAGAACTGACATGTATCAGCCCTTTTTACATAGTTGATACAATCATGCGTCTTGGTGGGCCAATAATAACCCATTCGTTTAATGAGGTCATGTAACTTGGGTCTCGGCTGATATTTACACACGCTGGCATAGGCTTCATCCATTACTTTTGTCCTTCTTCTTCATCTAAACATCACAGCTAGAGACTAAGGAAAGAGCGCCGGTATAATGTTCTTTTGTAATAGAGAAAGTATGAGGCTCTTTGTTCGACATCTATTTTATACCTCAAGTCATTTGGCAGCTTCCCATGTTTCAAGTAGTCAATAAGTTGCTAGCACTAATATTCTTTATCTATCTCATAAAGGAAGATTGTTTTGACTTCTTTCACACATTTGGCCTCGGACGATGTAATGAGCCATTGACCATTAATTAGAGCAGTAATGTTCTCTTCTGCCTCTAGTGCCAGAGTGGATGCAAGGTTTGCAATTGCGTTAGCCATATTATTGGCATTCCTAGGGATATATTCCAACTTAATAGTCTCCAGCCTATCCAATAGACGTAAGGCATGCTTATGACATAGAATAGGATCTTCCTTCTTCACCTTGAATTCTTCTAGAAATTGATTGACAACCAATTGTGAGTCACCATAAGCATCAAAGTCTCTGTTTCCCATCTCAATTGTCAGTTGAAGGCCTAGTCTAAGTGCTTGATATTCATCCATATTGCTAGAACTTAGCTGGGTTAGTGCAAATGAATATGGAAGAATGTTATTTCAAGGAGAAATAAGTACAATTCTTACTCTCGCGCCATTAGGTCATGGTGCAACATCAAATTACATTGCCTAGGGTGGCAGGATGCCAACAAAGAACACCTCTTTTTCAGGAAGATCGTTATTCAATTCTCACTCATCAAGGATTGGATGGCCTACTAAGAAACCGGTCATTGCTTGCTCTTTAAATGCCCTTTGCAACATATAAACAAGTTCATATTATTCTAATAACCAGCCATTTTACAAGTTATCCATTACAAAACTACCCTTGAAAAGATGTGCTTAACTATATCAGCTTCAAAGATGACATACATAATGTGAGCCTGTATATAATGCCTCAACCTTTGAACAACAAACATTAGAGGCAAGCACGTCTTTTCAATCAGCGAGTACTCAAGTTCAACACCAACAAACACCCAACTAAGGTAGTAGATAACCCTCCCCTTGCCTTTAGGATTCTACTGGTCACATAATGTCACAAGTGAATGCTTCTGCCCTGTGATGTAAAGTAAGAGAAGCGTATAAGAAGTAGGTCCCCCAACACCGAAGGATTTAGCAAGTACCTTTTAATACTATCAAAAGCCTTTTAACATGAGTTATCCATTCAAAGGGGCCAACCTTTTTCTTACGACCAGTGAGGTCTGATATGAACTTTTTGATATATGCTAAGCATCCTTGCAAACCCCAAAGCTCTTTGAGCATCTTTGGTGGGGGCATGTCTAAATTACTTTTATCTTAGCTTAGTCAATTTCAATCCCTCTATGTTGGATAACAAAGCCTCGGAATTTCCCAAATGTGACACCAAATGCGCATTTTATTGGATTTATCTTTGGTTGGCACTTTCACAATCTTTCAAAAATTTAACACAGATCTTCCAAATGATAAGATCTTTTGGACTTAACTAACAGATCATCTAGATAGTATTCCACAAGTTTGTGTGACATGTCTTTGAAAGTGGCTTGCATCACCCTATGATAGGTTTCTCATGTATTTTTCAGGCCAATAGGCATCACTTTATAGTAAAATATTCCCTTCGGTGTGCAAAACATTATGGCCTCTTAATCTACTAATGCCATTTGAATTTGGTGATGGCCTATGGTGCAATCCATGAAGGATAAGGCTTCATGACTAGTGGTAGCAATAATCATGAGTTTAGGGCATAAGCAGAACGTCATCTTTCGGGCATGCATTATTAAGGTCTGGGAAACCCACACATATGCGACTTTGGTCATTCTTCTTCCTTATTGGGAGGATGTTCACAATCCAGGTTGGGTATTTCACCATGCTTATTAACCTAATATGAATGAACTTGTTTACCCCCTTTTTGATTTTCGATATTAACTCGAGGCGAAATCACAGTTGATGTTGCTTTTTAGGTGAAACGCCTTTTTAATGAACAAGTGGTGAATTGAAACCTCGGGTCTACTCCAAGAATTTCCTTGTAAATCTTACCAAACACATCCTTGTATTCAGAGAGGAGCTTGAAATACTCTTCTCCTTCCTTGACTGTGAGCATCGCGTTCACATAGATAGGATGAGGTTCTTCACGAATCTGTGATTAAACTCTTTTAGGTTATCAACCATGCTTACCCCTCATCTTCTAAAGTTTCTAGTGCTTTTAATGAGTTTTATTTCGAAATCTAAGTATGTTCGGTCTAAAAATATTGTAATTTATACCCTCATTTATTTGACATTTGGTCTTAACAAATTTTAATTTCTTGAATTCTTATTTGATTTTGGTTTATTTTGTAGGAAATAATATTAATCCTATAGTAGGCAAGAACTGGGTTCAAAATGGTGAAAATCAAGTGAAGATCGAAGAAAAAAAAACCCAACATGGCTTATCATGCAATTCTACACGGCTGTGCAAAGTTTTTAAAAGCAACTAAAACATTAAAGCGATGCACGGCTGGTCGTGCACTTTTTCCACGACCGTGCATATTGATCAATCAGCAAAATTCGAGAGTTACATGGTTGACCGTGCACTTTTGCAAGGTCGTGCGTCTGTACTATAAATTTTGCATGGCTGTGCAAATATGCCAACCGACATTTAGGGATTATTTATGTAAAAATTATCATTATTTTAGGGGGATGTTTTGGCTGGGGTCTTGTGTGTCTCAACTAGGGTTTATATCAGCCACATCCAAACCCCATTAGGGGGAGAATAACTTAGGCAGATTAGTGTACATCATGTGCAAGATTGTGGATTTCACAATTCAAGGCCAAGTTTCTCTTCTCTGTCTCTTTAATTTCATACTTCTTGCTTTGTTTAGTAGTTTTTTAATTCTTTGCTTTAATTTTCTTTTGGATGTTTAGTTGTGACTAAAGTAGTGATCTTTGATTGTGCTTAGCCCCTAAGATGGCTATTTGATCTTTTTTAAACCTTAGCCTACCTTTTTTATGCTTGGATTTAGGGTTTTCTATCATGCCCACCAAGTGTTCGATGAAATGCTTGAAAGAGTTTCCATCTGGGTTTTGGAGTGCTGAAAGGTGAGGCTGATTGTCTAGTGTTGATGGAGAGGATAGTTAGTATTTGGACATGAAAATAGTCCAAATCCTAACTAGGTCAACAATTGCTACTCTTGTAGTTTAATTGGGTTGTCTTTATGAAAATAGGTAGTTGGAACAATTAAAATGGCCTTGAACCCCTAAAAGAGGACCTGGGTGAGTTCTAATAGTGCTCGATCATTGTTGAATGCTAACATAACATGGGAAGGTAAGGGTTTGGCTTGATTAGTTAGTTCATCTTAGGTTTAATTATAATTGAAGTCTTCTTTGTTTGTCACAGTAGTAGTTTAGTTCTACTTTCTATCACCCTTTAGTTCGCTCTGACACTTGAAAGCAGAACTCAGTGTTGATTAGACCCATACTTGATGGTTGCTAGTTACCGCTACACGTGCACTTATGGTAATTTTAACTGAACAAGTTTTTGGCGCCATTGTCAGGAAGTTGTTGCTTTTCAATGTTAAAGTTTACTTGGGCATTCGAGACTAGAATTTTAGTTTTTAAAAGAAAAACTAAAAATTTAGCAAAAATAAATGGCTATTTTCTATTTTTTCAGCTTGAGCATGAACCTTTTTCACAGTACTTGTCTACGCTAAAAGCTTATCGTGCTCAATATGTGCTTTTCATGTATAAAAAATGGAAAATATGTGAAGTGGTGCTTGAAGGTATAACTCATAAGACCCAAGCTATCTTGGAGTCTATGAGTGGCGGTCTCTATGCTCTGAATGTTGACGTGATATGAGATTTCCTTAAGTCTTTAGCTTGGCATCAATGGCAATCTGAGGATGCTAGTGAGTCTTTTGTGTGCCCTTCCCCCAATCCCTATGACTTGTATGTTCAATCTCTATGTGTTGATCAATTTAGGGATTCTTTACATCATCATACTCCTTATTATGCTCATGTGGTATGCACTAATTGCCAATCTTGCAATCATGATATAAATTCTTATCCTTATTATCTAATTTTTGATGAAGGTTTTGTTAGATTAAATAACATGATAGAGACAATGAATAAGCAAACTGCTAAGTTTGAAAATTATTTACGGGAGAATCACCTATCATATGAGACTAACCTTAGCCTACCTTTTTCCAGGCCTGAGGTTAGTTTGTGTAATGATGGCGAGTCTTCCTTTCCTATAGAGCCTAATTTTGTTGAAACAACTTTAACTGAGCTAGAGAAAGTGATCGGCACTCCCTTGACTCCTGTGTTGCGTGTTGCTCCATCCTCACTTAGCACCCCTAGAGATAGTACTGAGGGTGTCTTGACCTTACCTATTTCTCTCCTTCCATTAGCTCAGTGCATGGTGCTCAAGATCGACGAGCCTTTTAGGGATGATGCTAGTACTTATGATAAGGATGATTCACTTGCTTAGTCAGAAGAACTTGTATTGGTTGGGAAATATTTAGAGGAGTCCCCTTTAGAGAGTCTTGTGATGATGATGTGGTAGTTGGTGCCTCACCTAGCCCCAAGCCCAGTGATCCCATTCTTGTTGAGATCCTTAACTTTGTTCTCATCCCATCTCCCTTACTCCCGACCATGCCCCACGTGCATGCATTACATGAATCCCTAGGTGATTTTAGGGGGTATGTTCCCCCCATTGACCTTTCCTATGCATACCTAGAGGACATGACTACAAAAATAAGGTGGATTTCTTTCCTTGGCACCTGATAAGTTTAAGCGGGTGCTAATCATTTGTGTTGTATTTTTATTAGCATTCTCTTACTCACAATATAATGGGATGTAGACCTAAGCACAGATAACCTCTTCAGAGCTTCGACCTGAGTCTTAAGTGATACGAAAGGGTGGATGATGCTCCTCCTGCCTCCCAGAGCCCCATCATGAGGAGATCATAGTTTAGGTTTACCCAGCACCTAACCTGCTAAATTCATTCCCTCTTTTCCCTTTATTTATTTTTGTTTTGTATAAGTCTTTTTCCCTTTCGTAGTTTGTCTCATTTTTTATATTTATTATTGTGGGTTTGTTTTATGTAAGCATGTGTTGTATTGGTGTCGTGACTCCTTGGCTCCTGACGAGGACATTATGAGACCTAGGTGTGAGGGAGGAGAAGTTATGCATCCTTCAAACTTTAAGAAAGGAGAAAAAAAAAAATTTATAAAAAATATTTGTAGGGATTTTGGGGAGTTTTGTACTATCTTAATTGACTCTTTGACCCCTTGCACCTTGACTGTTAGTTTTACATAAGTATGATGTGCATGATGGATCTTTGCCTAATCGTGTCATTCTAGGCCTTGATTCTAACTCCGACAGTTCATCATAGCTGCGGAATTCAGTCCTTATTTACGCTTCATCGTTGTTTTAGATTCTTTGTCTTCCATGATTGACTCTCTTGATTTTGTGCATAACTACTTTTGTTTTCTCTTTTAGAAAATAAAAAACCAAAAATAAAAAACAAAAAACAAACAAAATGTATTACAGTCGGAAATGACAAGTATTCCTTTGAGATATCTACTACTAGATGGCACCGTTTGAGAAAATATTGCTGCTACAAAAGCTTCCTTTCCAAGTTAGTAAGTCAATAATGTAATTTGTGTCAATCAAGTGGGATTGAGTCATACTCTAGTAAGCTTAACTCCTAAGATGATCATGCACTTGCACACTAAGCACTATGATGGATTTAAAGTTTTGATGTACTATGGGGTGAAAAGCTTGTGCTTTGATGTCATCCATGGGGATTGAGAGTCCGATGTGTATATTCAATTTGTGCGTAAGCAAATATCTTTCTTATAACTGTGGTTTGGTTGGTTAGAATATTCCCATTTTCTCCCTTGTATATATTTATGTTTTGTTTGTAAACCTAGAAAGATTTTCTACTTTCTTTCTCTTTCCCTTTTTGTTTCTCTTCCTTAAGATTTTGTGACTATATCTTCTAAAGGCCCTTACGAGACCTCACTTGTCCACTTAGGATCTATTTGGATGAGGAGTAGGGAGGAGTAAGAGGGAGTAAGGGAGAGTGAGTACTCCCCTTTACCCATGTTTGGAAGTAAGAGAAAGAGAGTAAGGAGGAGTCAGGAAGCGTAACTTTTACTCCTCTTTACTCCCCTCAACCCTCCATTTTCTTACTCTCCAAAATGCAGTGCAAGGAGGAGTAAAGAGGGGTAAGGAATGAGTAGTTTAGATATTTACCCCCACAAATCTGAATATAATATTTTTTTAACCTATTTAGTGAAGGCATATCTATCAATTCTTTCATTTACTCTTATTAACCCTTCTATTCTTCCAAAGAAGGGTTAATCCTTCCTCTCTATAAACTCCCAAACAAGAGTAAGCAACTAACTCTTATTTACTCTCCCTTACTCCTACTCCTCTAACTTACTCTCCTCCCAAACGGACCCTTTGTGGAACCAAGGGGTTTAACGGGCTTGTTACATATGCTACATGCAACAGTGATTCCTATGAAAATGAGTTAGGCCCTTACATTAGTTTGTTTTAATTTTGCTCGAGGGCAAGGAAAAATAGGTGTGGGGGTATTACTTAATCTAAAAATATAGTAGTTTATACCCTCACTTATTTGACTTTTGCCAGTAATAAATTTTAATTTCTAAAATTCTTATTTGATTTTTATTCATTTTGTAGGAAAGAATATCAATCCTACAGTTGGCAGAAACCATATTCAAAATGGTGAAACTCAAGTGAAGATCGATAGGAAAAAAAAACCCAACATGGCTTATCCTGCAATTTTGCACTGCAAAGTTTCTAAAAGCGGCTAAAAAGTTGAAGACGTGCACCACTGGTCGTGTACTTTTTACACGGCCATGCATATTGATCAACCAGCAAAACCTGAGAGTTACACGGCTGGCCGTGCACTTTTACATGGTCGTTCGTCTCTCCCAAAACTTTTGCACGACCATAAAAGCCTGCAATAAATATTTAGGAATTATTTATGTAAAAATTGTCATCATTTTAGAAGGATTTTTTGATTAGGGTCTTACATGCCTCAACTAGGATTTAAATCAGCCACTTCTAAACCCCATTAGGGGGAGAATAGCGTAGATAGATTAGTGTTCATCATGCACAAGATTGTGGCTTTTGTAGTTCAAGACTACGTTTCTATCTCTCTCCCTCTCTCCTTATTTCATGCTTGCTACTTCGCTTACTAGCATTTTAATTATTTGCTTTGATTTTCTTTTGGATGTTTAGTTGGGATTAAAGTTGTGATCTTTGACTATGATTAGCCCCTAAGGTCTAGTTGATCTTGCCCAAACATTAGCCTACCTTATTTATGTTAGATTGAGGGTTTTCTCTCATGGCCACCAAGTATTCGATGAAATGCTTAAAAATGTTTTCATATGGGTTTAGGGTAACTTGCTTGCACTAAAAGGTGAGGTTGATTGTCTAGTATGGGTATAGAAGCTAGCTAGTATTGAGATATGAAAATAGTCCAAATCCTAACTAGGTCAAGGGTTACTGCTCTTATAGTTTAATTGGGCTGATCCTATAAAAAAAGGTGGTTAGAATAACTAAACCTACCTTTGGCCCCTGCGATTTCTAATGGTGCAATTGATTATCTTTGTATGCTAATATAACTTGAAAAAGTGAGGATTTGGCTTAATTAGTTGGTTTATCTAAAGTTTAATTATAATTGAAGTCTTCTTTGTCTTCCTTATTTCTATCACCTTTTAGTTGACTTTGGGACTTAAAAACACAACTCCTTGTGCAGAAGACCCATACTTTCTAGTTGCTAGCTACAGCTACATCATGTTCCTTGCGGTAATTTCAACTCAACAAAGTCATCGACCTCTTGAACTTTGATGTGGTTAGAAGAAGCTTGTTCCTCCTTCTTGTTTCTTTCGTTTGACCTAGCACTAGCCCCCAGCTAGTGAGAACTAGTGTATGCCTTTTCACTTTTAGAGAGCTATCCCTCTTCACATCCAAAGTAGAAACACATTTTATACATGAACGAATGGAACTTTAGACTTTATTTGTTTCACCAAGGCAGCTGAACACCAAATCCCTCTCTTGTGATAAATAGGGAGCTGATGATCTCTCACCTATCTTGATTCAGGTGAAGACTGAGGATTTAGGTTGCTTATCTCCTTTAAACCTATTAACATGGAAAGGTGTTGTTGTGATGCAGACCATTATAACCCGTGAAACACCGATGACTTGGGGTTTGTCCTAGGTGTTTCACCCTCACCATCATTAACCTCCTCAACTACGATGTATTGTATAAGCAAGTGTTTGCTCTTATGCCATCTGAAAATCCTTATGGGTTGGGGTGGTATGTAGCCAAGGCTAATCTTAGGCGTTGCAAGTTCAACCCTTTATGTTTTTATCACCTTTTGTGTGTCGTTGAGTCCGTAAGGCTTAGCTTTAATGATAGGCCCCAAGGATGTTGGCCTATTAAGGCGATTCTTGGTTATGAATTTAGACCAAACCCATCACGAGTGTGCATCCTTGGTAAGTCATTTTGCTCTTGGAGTAAGCCTTTAGAAGAAGCGATGAATCCGGGAAGGAGGGCCTTAGTTAATTTTCCATGGTTTACCTTATTAACTAGAAGCATACACATGTCCATTAGCTTCCTTGAACTTGATGTCATTCTTGCTTATGCCTTTAGGAATTGTACATTTCACAAATGGTGATTCACCATCATTTTGATGGGGCTTAGGAATGCACCCAAAGAATGCTGGTACTAGGTTTAACATGATTGTTTGTTTGGCAGGAGACACTGGAACTGTCTACTTATTTTCTTCTTCTCATTGTTGTCGTGGCTTGGAGTTGTCATCATCACCATCTTCTGGATGCGCATGAGTTTCCTTGGCATTCTTTACATTGTCTTTCTATGAAGAATATAGTAGCTTCCATATTTTCTTTTAGCACAACATCTTCCTCGAAGAACTTCGCATCAGCAAAGCATGATTTGGCCACGATAAATGGTTTAACATCCCCATTTACCTTCTTTTCACCCTCCCCATAGACTTAAGACATTGGTGTAAGGCTGACGCCACCAGTCTATGTTCATGTAGCTGGGGATACCCAAGCTTAACTTGTAGGGAGTCTTGGAATCTATCATAAAAAAAAATTGATGATGTTTTCAAGTCACTACTTTTCAACTCTAAGCAAAACGTACAACTTACACGTTGCCCTTGTATGTTGAAACTCTGTATCATCATTCGACTCTTGGATAATTCTGCAATGGTGATATCTAAGGTGATGATGGTAGACTTAGGCATGATATTGACTACCGAACCACCATCTACTAGAATACGCTTAACCATTTGCCCCCAAATATATCAAGTAAGAAACAACGGATGATTATGTGGTTCATAACTTAATAACAAGCCACCATCGTTGAATGTCACGGCATTATTCTAGTTGGCACATTATGCACAACTGCTCGTAAGTGGTACATCCTCACCCTATCAGCATATAATTCTGTATGACGAATGACAACATCAACTAGTTCATGCATCTCTTCTATTAGGTAAAAAATTTACTGCCAATCCATGTGCGCTAGTAAAGCTTCGGAGTGGTGAAGACCATGATGTTTCTTTTAGGAGAGGTGCCTTTCTAGCATTCTGCTCTTCATTTGTCTTGTCATCATCATCATCAAATTTAGAACATAAAGTCATGTTGAAAACCTCTTTGTTAAATAATCCTTTTATGAAGAATTCTCCTAAGGCAATGGAGATAGATGGTTTGTGGTGGAGTGGGTCGATGGCTCAAACTTCAGGCTCCTTATTGACTGCGAACTTCATTCTCCTTTGACTTTTCTTATGATAAAGTGATGGCGGCTGGGCTTTCTTTTACTCCTTCAACTTGTGCCTAGTAACAAGGATCCCTGCTTTGTCATCCTTCTGAGGCCCTCTTTGGTGAGAAAAATAGGAATGAAACTTGAAACCTGAGGGTTCAAGTTGCTTTCCTTATTGTTTAGTAAGTGTTTTAGAGAAAAGGAACTTGATACCTTTGGTGTCAAGTTCCCCCCTAATTCTCAAGAATTTGAACCCCCTAATTATGAGAGGTATTAGGTCCCTAGCTCCCCAGGGGTTAGTTTTATTTTAACCAAAAAAAAAAGGAAAAACGTTTAAAATATTTTGACAACAATGTCGTGAGCTCTCCTTCTTCTTCATATTTTCATTCCCTTCTCCTCCAGCAAACCCTAACGTTACTGCAACATTAGCAATCGTCGCTGCTTGAAAATCGTTGTCATTCGTTGAAGCCCCACCTGCCGCCAACCACCACGAACGTCACCCCCTATCACTGGTCGATGCGAAAGCTCAGGAAACTTGCCTCGAAGCTTTTTTTTTAATTTTTTTTGTTTGAATCTGTGAATTACCCATGGATTTTAATTTTTGTATATGTTCATGGATTTTGAATGTTCATGGATTAGTGTTCATGGATTTTTAGTTTCATTTTTTTGGTAGTTTTTTAAATTTTTTTGTTTGAATTTGTGAATTAGCCACCAATTGTTGTACCTTGGTCTATCCTCAAACCATTAATGTATGTACCATCTCGAAGTCTCATTTTTTAGTTTATGGATTTTGTAGATTCCTCTCTTCAATAGAAGGTTAATTCACCATTGAATAGTGTTGTGCTTAGTGCTGCTATTTCCAAGTTCATATCCTTGTTTGAACAAAACTCTGTATCCACAAGCACCATCTGAAAAATCAAGAATAAACATCATAAGGTGATAAATAAATATATATATATATATATATATATATATATATATATATATATATATATATATATATATATATATATATATATATATATATATACGGACACATATATACATATAAACATATATATATATATATATATATATATATATATATATATATATATATATATATATATATATATAGTAAGATCAATATTTGTAGTAAAAGAGGATTCACTTAGAATTTGTTTAATTAATATTATATTACATATCATATGTTCTTCTTTCATCTGTAAGGGGATGAGAGAAAATTTACAAATTAACATAGGGTGATACCGTTTCTACAACAATTAAGATCCTCTTCTCAAAAATAAGCAAGGTTAAGTAATCAATGTTGATCATGAACATATATTGTAATATGCAATCTATATTTGGAAAACGCAAATGTGTGTCCTTTTTGATTTCACATGCTAGTTTGTAGTATGAAATTGTGTCATCAATTTGGTAATGAATTTTGCCAAAATGATTTCGACAGAATATGGCTCGATCTCATCAATTGTTGCTTATGTGGAAGAGGAAGAAAATGCAATGCAATTGGTTGTCACAATTATGCTTCTTATAAACGCTGTACTTTTGGTGACGTTGATGCCGTTGATGATGGCTATGGTTATTCATTAAACGCAAAAATTGAAATTGTCCTATAGAGAAAGGAAGCATCATACATTAGTGAATTTGAATAAGTTAATTAGAGGTAGCGACACAACTTGTAAAAGCGAGCTTTGCATGAATAGGCGTACTTTCAATATCTTATGTGAAATGGTTAGAGATATTGGGGGTTTAATCGGCAGTAGATATATGCCATTAGAAGATATTGTTGCCATGTTTTTGTATACATTTGCTCATCCGTTCAAAAATACAACAGTAGGAAGTTATTTTTATCAAAGTGGAGCAAGTGCGAGTAGAAATTTCCATCGTTGTCTTCTAGCAGTTTTAAAGTTATATACACACTTGCTCAAGAAGCCTATGCCTATACCAGAAGATTGTGACGATAGTATATGGAAATGTTTTAAGGTAATGCAACTTTTACATTTAATTCCTAATAAGCCTACATACACGATATGTGTCTAAAAAGTTATTTATCTATGTTGTCTTATAGGATTGCATAGGCGCATTAAATGGTACATATGTTAATGCTCATGTACCTATTGAGGATAGACTACCATATCGGACCAAAGAAGCCACTTCTGCTATGAATGTGTTAGGTGCATGCAAACTTAATATGGAGTTCACATATGTATTGTCAGGTTGGGAAGGATCTGCACATGATGGTCGTGTTCTTCGAGATGCACTTTCTATGCCTAATAGTTTAAAAATTCCTCAATGTAACAATTAAGATAAATATATATTTAGTGATCACAATATTCTCATGATAATAAATAACTCGTTTTTCCGTTCTTATCAAGGTACACATTATTCGGTAGATGCTGGATGTAATAATTATTAGGGATTCCTAGCATCATATAAAGGTCATCAATATCACTTGAAAGAGTGGCGTGATTGATAACCTGTAAGTGCAGAAGAGTACTTCAATATGGAACATTCCAAAATCTAGAAATGTAGTAAAGCAATGCTTTGGAATATTAAAAGGAAGATGGGGTATTCTTAGATTCCCTTCGTACTTTCCTACACGTGCTCATAGTCGTATAGTTCTAGCATGTTCTCTATTACATAACTTGCTTCGAAAATATGTGCCAGCGAATGACAAGGTGGTCTTCGAGGATGAAGATGAAGAAGAAACTGGTGATGATGATCATGACACTGATGATGAAGTTGAATACGTTACTCATGTTGAAACATCTGATGCTTGGACGACTTTTCGGAGTTCCTTGGTGCAAACATTTTTCAATAATTGGTGAATTAGGTCAAATAGGAATAGATTATGTATTACAACTATTTGTGTTGAACTTATGGCGTTATGATGTATGATGTTCTAGACTATGATGTGTGATGTTTTAAACTGTAGTGTACTTATTTAAACTATGGTGTATTTGTGTCAACTGTGGTGCATTTGTTAAAACAATGGAGTATTTAGTTTATGTGTTGTATATGTGGTTTAATGTGATATAGGATGGAACAAAGTCAAAACTCTCAAGGTGCTAGTAGGATGGACATAAGTCAAAGTTCTTAAATTAGAAAAGGGCAAAACAAGCGATTTTAGACTAAGGAAGAGAAGTGGACTCTTGTCCATGGATTATTAGAGTTGAGTGTCAATCCGCAATGGAAGGGGGAGGGGAGCTTCAAAGGTGGGTATTTGGTAATGTCGGAGGAAAAGATGAATACAAAGTGTCCTCGAAGTGGTTTAAAAGCATACCCTCATATTGACTCAAAGATCAAATGGTTTAGAGAAAAGTATAATGTATTAGTGGAGATATTTCGTACATCTAGATTCTTGAGATGACACCACCCAAATGATCAAGTGTGAAAGACAATCTTATGATGATTTTTGTAAGCCAAACTTTCTACTAATTTGCAACCTTGCATTTATTGTTATCTATAATATGCCGTTATTTTTAACTTGTTGTTTAATATAGCAGAATCATAAACAAACAAAAGGACTTTGGGGTGTTCCTTTTCAGTTTCTTGATGAGTTAGGGAAACTTTTTGGTGCTGATAGAGTTACTGGAACTAGTTGTGAGGATTATGTAGAAGTTGTGGATAACTTGCATAATGATAATAAGTCCATTGATCTTGACAAGGATGGAGAAGATGAAGGGGAGGATGAAGATGAATAAGTTCAATTAGCTCAACCATCTCCACAACCTTCAAAAAGAGCAAGAAAGGGGAAACTCCAATTGGCCCGCACTACTAAAAAATCAACTTTTACCGATGGGTTTTCCAATGGAAAAAACAACATTTTCCGTCGGAAAATGAGTTTTCCGACGGAAATTCCGGCCGACTGTGTCCGTCGGAGTAAGGAGGATCGGAAAGGCATTCCGACCGAAATAATAAGTCCGTTGAACTGCTTCTCCAATGGAATTCCGACGGAATTGATCGGCCGACGGACTCATCCATCGGATGCAAACAAAAATTCGCGAAAAAAATCAAAAAAAACTTATTTTTCCCAGAATTTTTAAAATTCATTTAAAAAATAAAAAATATAGTGCCGAACTATAAAAATATTTTCAATGTATATAATACACTATAAATTCTCATCATTGACGTTAAATTGATATTGGCATTGAATTATGTTTCATTAATTAAAAATTACATTCTTTAACAACAAAGTACAAAATTGAGAGTAAATTATCATCCTAACAAACTAACATCAATGCAACAAACTAAATATATAAACTATTAAATTTGCATAATTACATATAAACCAATTATACAAATTATTAAATTCAACGTATATATTTAATAAACAACAAATTTATACAAATTACACATGAGAAAACCTTATCAAAAAGTCGACGACGAATAACGGCGAGAGGACGTGATGGCGGCAACCGGCAGTGGGGCACTGGCAAGTGGCGGTGCTCCCTCTCTCTCTCTCTCTCTCTCTCTCTCTATTTTACGAAATGAGCAACCAAAAAATGAGACGAAGAGCAAGTTGTATAAGAGAATGCCCGACGAAATATGCCATCGGAATTCCAACGGATTTTGCTGTTGGAATATTCAAAAATTTTGAATTTTCCCTCCAATCAACTCGGGGCAAAAACTTTGAATTTTTATTTTCCGATGGAATATGCTGTCCGAATTCCGTCAGAAATTCCAACGGAATCCGAATTCCGTTGGAAAATGCACGAAATTCAAAATTTTGAATTTTGAAAATTTTGAATTTTTTAAATATTTTTCAGTGGTAATTGCGGCGGAAAATAGATCCGTCGGAAAATCCGTCGGTATTCCAGTGAATTTTTCTAAATCCGTCGAAATTCGATTGGAGATTCCGATGGACAAATTTTCTGTCGGAATATTTTGTCGGAATTAGTTGAATTTTTAATAGTGCAAGGGTAAAAAGAGAATTTCAGATGTTATAGTCTAACATATCTAGTTTTATTGAGTGGTATGAGTTCTCATCTTGAAACAATTGCAAGTGCTTTCACTACTACTCAACAACATAAGCAAGTTATCATGGCTTGCGAATTACATCTTGATCAAAACAAAGGGAGCTTGATGAAAAAAAGGAAAGGTTTGTTCAATGAAGTAATGAAAAATTCTCGGGCTCATTAGAGTTCAAGCAATGATGGCAGTGAAGAAGTTGGTTTCCGATGAGAGTAGCTTAACCATCTTTTATGAATGTCCTGATGATAAGTGGAAGGCAGATTTCATCACTAATCTTATTCATCCAGACTTGCCTCCATCTAACTAGAGCTTGCATGAGTTTCGTGCTTTAGATTATACTTATGCTGTTATTAGATGACATATGTGGGTGTCACCTTGTAATCTTTTAATGATTGTAAATTCAAAGTGAACATGAACCTAGTTTGTACTTCTTTTTTTTTGGGTTTTTTTGGGCTTTAGATGTCATCTTTTTATGTGAGTAGTAGAAGGTGAATATGAAACTTATGTGGAAATATTTGTTTTCAATGTTAATTATGTTTGTAGTTGATGTGTAATGTTTATTGGTTTATTAGATTGTTCTCTTCCAAGTTTATCTACATGTCAATCAAGGAAAAAAAAAGGGAAAAAATTACAAAATAATTATTTTAAAAAATTACAATTAAATCAAATACTCTCAAATAGTTCAGAATAACTTCTTGGAATATCATTTTTAACAAAACAAAATAATGAAAGTTGAAAAAAATAATTCATGTTTGCATATAATATTTCTAAAATAAAAACAAAGTTGATTCCATTCCCAAACTGCTCACTAAACAGTAAGAACTGGAACGTAATTCCATTCTAGTTTTTACCGAATAACTGTGTTCAGGATTCAAGTTCTATACCCAACCCCGTAGGATTCAAGCCATGATTTCATTCCATTCCTGTTTACCTCACCAAACAAGGCCTTAAAGGTGCTTGATGCAGGATTGCTCTTTGGCAGTTTTAGTGGGATTAGTAGCAAGAGAACTACTAGTTCTATACTCTCAAATTGGGTTTTGATTAGGTCCTCTTTCAACAAAGGGGTTAAATTTTATTTCTCCAAGGAAGGCAAATTATTCGACTTTTATTGACACGAAGGCGAATGATGCTCACATAAGATAAATATGTGATTAACTTCTATTATTTCATACAAATCCAGAATGATTCTTCCATCCTTATTCAACCGTATGATGCTTTTCTTGAGTGTAATGTACTTTTCAAGAGGGTGACTTATGACCCTATGGTATCGACAGTATTTTGCATTGGTTTCGTTCTAACTTCTTCTAGGTGCTTTCATTTGGTTAGTTGAATAACACCCTTCTTAAGGAAGTCATCTAGTACACCTGTAAAATCTAAGCCAGGAAATTGTTATTTATTTTATTGAATCTCTTTTAGAGTGAGACACTTCTTTATTGCATCCTTAAGGATGTGCTCTTCTTATTTAACAAACTTAGGCCTTCCTGTAATCCAAATTAGCTCATCTGTAGAGATGGGCATCGCCTCGTTAGTCATGATTCTAGAGAACTCAACATTTTTCTTAAATTCAACTTTATCCTTGTTGGATTCAATGGAATAGAAAGAGTTACCATGATCATTTATAGAATGCACAGCAGGTCCCACTCCATTTCTTAGGTACATTTCAAGAGCAGAAGCTTTACATAGTCGATCTTTACACTCAAGGCTAAGTGCATGCAAGGGGTTGATGTAGTCAAGAACTGGCTCATCTTTTCATTGTTTTGTGTTTGCCAACTTAGTCATACTATGATGCATTAGGAGCTATGGAACTTGTTGAGGCGCCCTTGCTCCATTCGTTTTCAAGTACTGATGGACTCCGGTTATAGGTCTATATACTAGGGCTGTCAAATAGGTTAGGTTAGGTTTGAGTTCGTGTTCACGTCGAACTTAAATGGGTTGAGAAATCCTTGATCTAAACCTAACCCATTTCTTAAACAGGTTGAAAACCTTGGCCTATACCCATTTATTTTTTAAACGGGCTGATCCAAAATTTACCTATTAACCCATTCAACATAAATGGGTTAGGTTTATGTTATCCGATTACCCATTTCCCCGCTTAACATTTTGACTAACATATGATTATCAAGCACTATAAATCAATCTCGTAACCTTAATATATCATGATAATAACCTTGTCCATGATCCATAAGAACCACAATAATAAAGCAAAGATTGCCTTGATTAAACCCCACATTTTCACAATTCTCCCCAAGAAATACATGCTAATTGGGTAAAAAGTGTACCTATTTAACCCATTTAACTATTAAATAGGTTTTTTTTGTATCAAAATTCTCAACCTGAACCTAACCCAACTAATTAAACGTGTTCAATATGTTAACTCATTTAATTGAACGGGTTGAAAATCTTTACCCAATAATTTTGTGTTCGGGTCTAGTCAGCAATAGTGTTAGGCTAAATTTTGACAGACCTACTCTACACTAATCAAAGTCAATAGGTTTCAAAGTCTAGACAAATTTGTTTATCATGAGGTTCCCAATAGCGCTAGCATTATTCCATGTCTTGATGAAATGTGCAACATGTTACTTTGGGTTGGCCTTCCTATTAAACTAGTGGTACTTACAATTGGGCTTCAGCTTGAATTAATTTGATTTGGAAGTCTGTATTGACTTAGTGTCTGAGTAACCAATTTATTGACTCAGTAGTCTATTACAGCGTTGATTTAGCTGTTGAGTTGGATCGAGGGGCTAAGCCTCAACTAGACTTTGACGTAAGGATAATCAGGTACTTGATTTGGCTTTGATTGAGTATTAACTTGGGAGTCTCTTGAGCTTTGACTTAGAGTTTCTTGGGCTTTAACTAGGTCTTGACTTGGTAGCCGACTTAGGCCATGATTGAGCTTTGACTTGGGCCTTAACTTAGTAGTCAACATGGGCTTTCGGCGAGCTTTCGCTCCAAAGTCAAATTGAGCTTAAGCCATGACTTGTGAGTTAATTTAAGCTTAATAAGATCAACTAAAAGGACTGACCTAAATAATTAGTTTAACTTTATCTCTTGGTAACATAATTGTTTTTGAGTCTATGATTTCATAAAACCCCTTGAGCTTAATTAGATCAATTAAAAGGATTGACCCAAATAACTAATTTAACTTGATCTCTTGGTATGACACATATTTTTTTAGTGTCTACAATTTTATAATAACCTCGTCTCATAAGTGTGATTTGGTATCTGCCTTGTCCACTTTACTATCAACTTTTCAAGTGTATTTCCTAAGTCGATATGTAAACTTTTTGTTCATCGAGTTGCCTTCTAAACTCTTGTAACAATCAAAAAATAAAGAAAGAAAAAAGAGTAGAAAAGGTGAATAAATACATAACACCAATGTTTAAAGCCACCATCTTTATTTTATAGCTTTAATTTGCTTAAATGTGTGTTATTTAACTTGATGTAGGCAATGAAATAAGTGCTTTGCAAATCCAAAAAATTCCACTTTCTAGGGAAGGTTCAAATATTTGTAAATCAAGTGGGCTTTGAGTGTGTGCATTTTTATTCTTGTAAAAAAAAGAAAAAAATGACGAAAAAGGGGCAACGAAGTCAATTAAGCAAGGAAAACAAGGATCATGTTAATATAAGCAACCTGATTTCTAAGGATTAATACACATTTGTGCCTCCACTAATGTGTACATACAACAATAACAACTCCCAGTGTTGATCCCGCTTTCGCGGGATCTAGGGAGATCTAGATCTAGGCAGTCTCACCCCTACCGGCATCCCTACCCGTACAGAGTCTGAATTTAAGCGGCCCTAATACAGCCGCAAGCACACGGTGGCATTGTAGCAAATCAAGGTCGATCCCACAGAAACTAGGTTGATCTATTGGGTTATAATCCCTTAAGATATGCTAAGCAAATCCAAACTTTAGATTGATAAAAATACGAAGATAAGGAAACAACTATAACTAATTCAAGGGGTTTCAATTTAACAATTTCTAATTCACTAATTTAAATCAATTAAGGAGAAAACGCCTAGGAATTCATGTTGTTATGAAAGTTGATTGGATCAAAATAACAATCATGTGTTTTTCTCTAATCGGTTAATTTTGAGAAATTGTTTCTAGTCTATTCTTTCAAACTCAACCAAATTTGCCTAAATTAAGCAAAAGTCATTCTTTCAAACTAATTTTCCTTAATCCAAGTTAATTATCTTCAATTACTTTCTACGTCCTCCTAACATGCAAATCTCTCTTTTGATACGAAGTTACGCTAGGTTTTATTAAGCAGTCTAACGATCAAATGTCAACTTTTAGTTTTTCACCCGATTGTTTCAAGCGTGCAAGCAAACTTTGGGAAAAAATCCACTAACAACATGAATAACACTTGATAGAATGAAATCAAACTAATCATGAAGATAAGCACAATTCTTTACATTAAAACATTATCCAACTATACTTTTATAAACTACTAAATCGCTACACAAAAATTAAACTACTCACGCATGATTAAATTAAACAACTAATTGCTCTAAAATGATAAATCTAAAGAGAGAAGAGAAGATGGAAGAGTTTGCTCAACCAAAATGCGTGCTTGAATCTTTCGATTGCAGAACTCAATCCCACTTCCTCACAAATCTTCTTCTTCGACTTGCCTCAACTCTCTCTAAAATCTTAATCTTCTTGAAGAGAGGAAAATAACTAGAATAGGATGTGTCGAAATGAGGATGAGAAGCACCATTTTTATAATAAAATTCCTGGAAGCCGAAAAGCCACACATAATAATGGAATTAAAACTATCAGGAAGTCGAAAAGTTATGAGAAAAGAAAAAGGCCTTATGAGAAATGAAGACACCATGAATCGTGGCTAACACCACGGACCGACCGTGGTGTTCCCTGCCTTGGTGGTCTTCTACTCTTCTCTTTCCTCCACGGGCATGGTGACTGTGGCATCCGTGATGAGTCATAAAGATGACTTTTAAGGGTTAATTCTTGATCAAAAATGCCTCAAAGCCTGCAAAAGTCATCAAAGCACTATGCCCAAGCGTACAACGGGATTTTTGGATTAAAATCTAAGCATAAAACTTATGAATCCCCTAAAAACGCATCAAAATGACCCTAAAATGATATGCTCTATGGGTACTTATCAAACTCCCCCATGCTTAAACCGTTGCTTGTCCTGAAGCAAACACTAAATAAAACCGATAAGGGAAGATGCATCTATTTGCTGCAAGCGCACGGGTAGTTGTAGTATAGATAAAAGATACCGTTCCTCAGGGACTAAAGTAATCTATTAGGCCTAGTCTTGTCAGAATATGCTAAACCAAACTCTATTTCAAGTGGTCTGGATTAACCACTGCAAATGAACTTGCCTAAATCAATAAGAGAAAAACATCTAGAAATTTTCGCAATTATGGAAGAGAATTAGATCACAATTAATAAACATGTGCAATTCTCTAATTGGTTAATTCCGAGGAATTGCAATCTTTTTCTAGAAACTTGATCTATTCTTTCGAAATCAATAAAATTTGCCTAAACTAAGCAAATGTCGTTCTTTCAAGCTAATTTGACCTAATCCAAGTTTAATATATTCGATTACTTACTAACGCTTCTAACATATAAATCTCTCTATCAAGACAAAGTTATGCTAAGTCTATTTAAGCAGTCCAACAACCAAATGCTGTGTTTAAAATGTTCACTTGATTGTTTCAAGTGCGCAAGTAAATTTTGGCCAAAAATCGACTAACAACATGAATAACACTTGATAGAACAAAATCAAAGCAACTAAGAAAACAAGCACAATTGAATAAATGAAAACACGATCTAATACACTTCCATAAACCACTAAACCCCTAGACTAAGAAAACTACTTAGATATAATAAAAGATAAACAAACTAACAAAAACATTGGCACAATTTGAGCTGAAGGGGCTTAACTAAGATGACCTTCACTAAGGGCTTCAGAACCACCTCAGGATGAAAACTATCACAGTCAAAATTCACACAAATGTAAAAACATAACTAAAGAACAAAGTTTGAGAGAAAATAAAATGAACTAATCTAATCTTCACTAGGCTAATTCTACTTCCTTTGCTTGCTATGGATTCCTCTTCATCGCTGCTGAAAGGTGCTATGTATAGAAAATTCCAGTTGATCTCAGCCACGCAGTGGAGGAAAAACGAAGAGGCAGCAGTTACAAACCTACCACGGTCTAACTGTGGTCTGCACTGGAACCGGTTTTTTGGCTCTTTATTTGCTCCACAGGCGTAGCAACTCATGGATGAATGTGGGGGAGGTCAAAACACAGCCATTAAAGGGCAAATGCCAGATGAAAAGGCTAAAAATCCTACAAAACACATAAAACAACTACATTCAAACATAAATCGAGAATAGGAGAGTTAATAACATCAATAAGCACAGAATTCTCCCAAAAACGAGGCAAAACAACCCTGAAAAGATTTACATATTAGGCACTTATCAAACTCCCCCATGCTTAAATTGTTGCTTGTCCTCAAGCAATGCAAAACTAAAAAGGTATACCCAACCTCCTCAGGATAGACATAGGTAATCTTCAAATCACAAAGATGATCCAAAGGTAGCCCAAAAGGATGCAAAAATATCATTAACAAATAAAATAGGGAATAAAATTTCAAAAATCTTTTATAGACCACAATGCAAAACTTGAATCAATCTTCCCCCAAATTGTCAAATACAATCATTCTAACATATGAAACAAGCAAAACTAGTAAGGCCGGTAGAACCTCACTATAGTTATGTGGCACTCAACACTCATGTGTTTGGCAATGCATATGTAAAGGTTCTCTTAAATCTCATTCCTTGGACACAAATCTACCATAGGCTTGACAAGATTTTCAAATTCACCGCTACTAAAATGCAAATACATTAAACAATCATAAGGACTTTTATATGGATGTAACGGGGCTTAGGATAAGGGTAAGAAGGAAACAAATGCTTTTGGAAATGAGAAGTTAAAAGCCAAATACTAAGAGTTTAAACAATTCCAATACATCATACTATGTCCTTCTCGAACCATATCAAAATAAATCCCGAAATGAAAAGAGAAAGAGTCGAAAATCGCTAATATCTTTCATTCCCACCAAGGCTAATTACTTTCTTCGAAATGTTTTCCTTTCTTTTTTTTTTTAATTCATTTCTTCTTCATTTTTTCATTGTTTCTTCTTCTTTTTTTTGTTTCTTATTCTGTTTTTTATTCAAAATGGAATAGTAAAGGGAATTTCATCACAAACGTTAAAATTGAACTCTTCTCTAAACATTACATAATAAAACAAGGGATTTATCAAATGTTTACATCCATGCACCAAACAGCCAAAATTTACTAATGAGAATAACAATCCACCTTGCTAACGCCCTATCAAACTTGATGCAAAAGAAAGTAATGCTCCTCTAGGCTTGGCTTAAGGGTAAGACAAGTATTTAGCCATGGGCCAAAAATAGAAGGTTCAAATCAAGAAGAATGGTTATAGGCTCAAAGGGGCTAACAAGGGATACAATACACAACAAGGGTGGCTATTTGGCTGTGGGTTTAAACAAATCAAAGAAAGAAAAATGCCTCAATCATATTACTAAACGCATATGCGAAATGTGATCTTGAATGAGAATCAAAGCAAGTTCTAGAGAAATGACGTCAAGGAAGAGTCGCACATAAAAGAACATATGAGACTAATAATGGTAAACAGTCTCTAAAGGCTTAAAGTCTCACAGGACATCTACCAAAGACAAAACTAGCTCACTAGTATGCACGTGCCAAAAATTCATGTAAAGACTCATAGACAAAATCAATTCACATCCACCATGTGGCCAAAACATGGAATTTAGTTAGAAAATTCATTCACAAACTTTTATGCACAATTCAGGTGAATCAAAGGAACAAACTTTTGTGCTCCTATAAACAATACAAACTAAAATACAAAAGAAACTAACAAAAGAACTAACAAAAGAAAGAACTAAAATGCAACCTAGAAGAAAACTAAATGACTACTAAAATAAAACTTTAATAAAAACTACAAAAACTACAATTAAAAATATATAAAGCAAAGACAAACACACCATACAAAAACAGGCATCAAATACCAAATATAATAACTAACTCCCCCATGCTTGAATCACACATTGCTCTCAATGTGGGCACATCATAATAAAAAGGGAAGGGGAGTAGCAAAAAACAAGATCGGAGAGGAGGAGGTGGAGGGGGATGGGGTGGTTGTCCACAGGAGATATACCAATCTCGCCAGATCTCTAAACATGCCTTATAGTCTTGGAAATATTAGGTCTGGGAAGCAACCAGCCCACGAAGTTTGTCGTGGTGCTCTTAGACAAAGTCCCGAAGAGCGGCGATCTCTGAAGCAACAAAAGCTCGAAGGGAAACTTGTTCCTCTTGAATGAACCTAAGGGTGTCTTGGATATCAGAATAGTCATGTGGGGGTGAATGAGAGGAGAACTAGGTCCTGCTTGACTAGAGTGAGGGGCGGGTTGGTGGGATATGGGTCGAACAACCTCATCATCACTAGGTACCCAGTAAAGGCTACCTCAGCGAAGTAAAGTAGTGCGATCAACATTGGAAAGAGGCAAAAGCCGATCCTCGGGGTAAATCTAACACAAACAGCCACCCGCTGAGACCCATAAACTCTATCCTCAGGATTGGGCTCAACACCCAAGAATCTAGCAATAGCAGTTATAATTCCACCAACGACTATCTAACCTTTAGTGCTAATAGCAGCACTATTCAATTGCCTAGCTAAAAATGAACCTGGGTCAAGTTGGACACCATCAAGCATACAGGACAGGAAGTACAACTCAGAAAATCTCAGGACATTCAGACTATCTTCCCGAGCAAACAGAGAATAAGAAAGGATATGTTGAGCTACTCTAATGCAGGGGTTCCTAATATGCATACATTTCGATGAACTGATACTGTACCTAATACTCCCTGAAAGTTCACCCCAAAATGCATTCGGCTTGAATTCACGAGGGACTTGGTGGTGTGATAAGTCCATGCTAGGGGAAATCCAAAAATACTATTAAAAGTACCTAAGTTCAATTTATGCAACTGTCTCTGCAAATAAAATGATATTTATCCAGCTTAACATTGAAGTCCTCTAGTGACCTCAATATGGGGTGTACTTAAAAATTCAAAGGCCAGGTCCTGATACGTATGCTCTTTGAGTTCTAAAAAGTGACTCATACCACCTCTTGCAAACAACTAATGAATATCATCAAACATTCCAATCAGGCCAACAAATCCTCATCATAGTATTTAGTTGCTACTACTACACGTCCATTCAAACAATTGTACCTAGCAACATGATCGTGATGAGTCAGACCAAGAGGGTGAAGAATGTTACCTCTGGCATGCACATTGGTTGATGTTCTTGATGTCCTTTGGGGCCAGGGTGGTGCTTGACTTGGCAAACCAACCTCCTTAGTGCTCCTTTGCCTTTTAGTTGGTGCCATAGCTACAAAAGTTATCCAAAAATCAAAACTAAAACCAAAAATAAGAACTAAAACCTAGAAAATTGAAGAAAATAAGTAAAAAGATGAAGAATTTAAGAGAGAAAAGGATGGGTATAGTGGATGAATGAGGGTGAAATGAATTTTGAAGAAGAAGAAGAAGAAGAAAAGAGTTGAGATTTTGTGGATGAAATGGGTTGATTAATTAAAAGTAGGGAATCTGGTGTAAAAATGAAGAAAAATAGAGAAGATTTGAGGGAGATTGAAGGTGGTGGTTATGGAGGTTTTAGAGAGACAGGAGGGAGGAAGAGAAAGAAAGAGTCGAGTGAAGAAGATAAAGTGAGGGGAAAGGGAAACGGCTCCCCAGTCAAAAACCCAAACAGCGGCCTGTAGCAAACCACCATGGACCATGTTTGCTTGTACGTATTTTTTTTGGTTTTTTAGGGTTGGCACCCCACGGCCGTATTTCTGGTTTTCCTGACCGTGGTGCCAACATTTTATTCATATAATTTTTTTTTCTTTTTTTGTTTCTTTCTTCTCTTTTTTTCCCTTTTTTTAATTTTTTTATTTCGGAAATACAACTACAAAGAGTAATAAAAATCAAAACTATAAAAACGGAAAAAGAAAGAAAGAAAGCTTGGGCTGCCTCCCAAGAAGCGCTCTTTTAAGGTCAAGAGCTTGACCCTTGTTCTAGGCTGGGTCCGGATCAGCCTTATCGCGAACCATAAAGTCGAACTTCTTCAGTTGAAAGTATTATCTTAACAATTTTGGTTACACGTCCTTCGTCTTCATAACTTGGTGCCATAATGCACCATCCGCATACAAAACAAATTGCTCTACTGGCCCATCAGACGGGCTACCATCTACTTACTCAACCCCTACATCAAAATCAACATCGAAACCTTCCAAAGGAGGTATATAATGAACAACTTGTGCAAGCCTTCAATACTCACTTATCGAAGAATCATTAGAAATAGGGGCCTCAACCTCAAGCTTGCTAGGTGGCATAGGCGTGGAAAACTCCATCTTAACATACCCTTAGTTAGGGTCCTCATATAAAATCCATTCAGAATTAGGAGGATCTTCATTATTCAAGACATCCTCCATATCATACTTAGGAGAAAGTGATAATGCATCTAATATGGAAGAATAAGGAGAAACCACATCCTCCTTCTTATGACTAAACACAGCAAATCTCCCCTCTACCTCAAAAGAAATATGTCCCTCTCTCACGTCAATATGGCAACCAGCTGTCGCCAAAATAGGCCTACCTAGGATAATTTGGGTATCATCAGTTTCAGGCATATCGACTACAATGAAGTCTTCTAACACGCAAATGTCTCCTATATTAACAGGCACATCTTCTAACTTGCCTATGGGTTGTGTCACAGAACCATTCTGAAAAGGGGTCGGCTAGCAACGGTCCTTGGTGCACCTTTTGAAATAAAGAGTGGGGCATTATGCTAACACTTACACCTAAGTCACACAGACCTCTCTTAATCCCCACTTTTCCCCCAATGCATAGGATAGAAAAACTACCTAGGTCAGGAAGCTCAAGGGGGGAAACTGGTTGGGATATCAATAGAGTCATTCTCCATAAATGTGGCAGTCTTGCCACCATAGTTATTCTCCTTACGACCAGCCATAGTTATCTCTCTACCCTCTTCCATTGGTACTTCCTCAGAGTCAGTTAACTCCTCTTCATCCTCTTTCCTAGTAACGCAATTACAATGCTCACGAGGGTTATGTTCAGGTTTATTGGGAAGTCTATCTGGGGGCATAGATAAAAAAGTACCTTTTTGGGCAATTTAGGCCTCTAACATCCTATTATGAGTCGTAAGCACATCAATCTTTGAGGCTAATTGCTTAATGTACTCATCCTATTTCTGTTGTGCCATAAGCATGTTTTCCATCATTACTTCTAAATTAGACATTTGGGGCATCTGAGAAGGGAATGGGGGTCTTTGAAAACTAAAGGGTACTCTAGCATTCATAGGGGGGCATGGTCATAGTGTTTGGATTCGACTTATAAGAGAGATTCAGGTGATTCTTCCAACCTGAATTATAGGTATTAGAGTAAGGGTCATTGGTCGGTCTTTGGATTGAAATTTTGAACATAATTAACTTCATTACGGTCTTGGGAAAAAGGACTCCCAACTTAACAATGCAATGATTTATGCTCAATTGAACCATAAATTTCATAAGAGGAAGGGGCAGTTGAGTTCGTAGCATTAGCAGTCATTTGGTCCAGTCTTTTAGTCATGGTATCTACTTTAGCAGAAAGCAAAGTAATTGCATCAACTTAAACCTTACCTCTACCCGCTAGATTAGGCTCATCCAGTGGACCATTGAAAGTTATTAAGCATCATCTCCTCGATAAGGTTATGGGCTTCATCCTCGGTCTTGCTCATTAGAGTTCCTCCTACCGCCACATCAATAGTGGACCTCACAGCTTAGGTCACATCATTATAAAAGACTTGAATAATCATCCAGCACTAAAGACCACGATGGGGGCATAAAAGCAGTAGATCTTTAAATGCTCCTAGGCTTCATAGACCGTCTCGTCCTCTTTTTGCAGAAAGTTGATGATTTGATTTCTCAGGCTCGCTGTCTTGCTTGGAGGGAACAATTTGGCAAGAAAAGCTCTTATCAATTCATCCCAAGTATTTATGCAATCGGATGGCAAAGAGTACAACCAAGCCCTTACTTTATCCCTCAATGAGAAAGGGAATACGCCCGGGCGAATCGCATCACTGAAAACTCCGTTTAACTTTAATGTATCGCACACTTTTTAAAACACCGAGAGGTGTAGATTCGGGCCTTCCAAAGGAGTTCCGCCAAACTAAGACTGCTGCATCATAGAAATAAGTGTTGGCTTGAGTTCGAAGTGTTGGCATCCACAGCAGGGCGAGCTATGCTTAAGGCGATCCCTTGGACTCCAGCAGTAACGAAATCCCTAAGGGTCCTTCTTTCTTCACCCGCCATGTTTGAATTCCTTCCTACCTCATACCTTTGCTCTTCGATCCTTTGCTTTTTTTCTTACTTAAGTGAAAAGCCCTCTCAATCTCTAGATCGGGCTCGTACAAAATCAGACTTTGCATAAACTTGGAAAAAATCCTGCAAGCACTTCCACCAACACTACTAGCGTAATTAAATAGAAAAAACAAAAATAAAAAGAAAACAAAATGAAACAAAATAGTAAAATACTTAGTCACATTCATAAGACAATACTCAATAGTTAGCAATTTAATCCCCAGCAACGGCGCCAAAAACTTGACCACTACCTGCCGCAAGCGCACGGATAGTCATAGTATAGATAAAAGATATCGCTCCTCAACTAAATAATCTATTAAGCCTAGTCTTGTCAGAATATGCTAAGCAAAACTCTATTTCAACTGGTTTCGATTAACTACTGTAAATGAACTTATTTAAATCAATTAGAGAAAAACGTCTAGGAATTTTCACAATTATGAAAGAGAATTGGATCAAAATAAATAAATATGTGCTATTCTCTAATTGGTTAATTCCAAGGAATTATAGTCTTTTCTAGAAACTTGATCTATTCTTTCGAAATTAATCAAATTTGCCTAAACTGAGCAGACGTCATTCTTTCAAACTAATTTGACTTAATCAAAGTTTAATATATTCGATTACTTACTAATATATAAATCTCTCTTTAGAGATGAAGTTATGCTAAGTCTATTCAATCAGTCCAACAACCAAATGTTATCTTTCAAATGTTCAGTCGATTATTTCAAGCGCGCAAGTAAATTTTGGTCAAAAATCCACTAACAACATGAATAACACTTGATAGACCAAAATCAAATCAATCATGAAAATAAGCACAATTGAATAAACTAAAACATGATCCAATACACTTCCATAAACTACTAAATCCCTAGACTAAAAAAACTACTCAGACATGATAAAAGATAAACAAACTAACCAAAAAATGGGCAAAATCTAAGCGGAAGGGGCTTGACTGAGATAGCCTTCACTAAAGGCTCCAGAACCGCCTTAGGATGAAAACTCTCACACTCTAAACTCACATAAAAGCAAAAACAAAGCTAAAGAACAAAGTTTGAGAGAAAAGGAAACTAAACTTATGTAATCTTCACTAGGCTAATTCTACTTGCTTTGCTTCCTCTTCCTCGCTGCTAAACGCTGCTATTTATAGAAAATTCCAGTTGATCTCAGCTACAGAGTCGAGGAAAAATGAAAAAGCAGTAGTTACAGGCCTATCACAGTCTGTGGCATCCACCACAGTCCACCCGTGGTCTGCGTTGGAACCCCTTTTTGCTCTTTACTTACGCCACAAGCGTAGCAACTCATAAATGACCATGGGGGAGGTCAAAACACAGCCATTAAAGGGCAACTGCTAGGTGAAAAGTCTAAAAATCCTACAGAACACATAAAACAACTACACCCAAGCATAAATCGAGAATTGGAGAGTAAATAACAACATTAAGTATAGAATTCTCCTAAAAACAAGGCAAAGCAGCCCTATGAAGATGTACATATTAAGCACTTATCAGGCCCACAAAAACAGATTTGGTGAAAATATTTTACAAAAGGAGGATTTTGTGAAAACATTAAATGGAAAACAACGAAGGATACGTAGCAGGGAATCACTAAGAAATATTATTAAATGGTGACCGTCATTATGTAAATAAATGCATAGCATAAGTACAACAAAGCAGAAAAAAGTTATATACCTTAACAAATAGAGATAGGCAAACAATATCTCTTCCCAGATCAACGTACAACCTGCATACAACATGACAAATGAAAGAAAACCCACAACCAAACCTTCCTTATTACAACCAGGAAAACCCACCCAAATCAGGTGGCCAACTCTCTCTGATCTAAGATCCTAATCCTATCCCGCCATACCCTCCTATCCTGAGCTATGTCCTCTGTCAATGCTACTACTTTCAAATCTGCTCTAATCACCTCGTCCAACCTCTTCTTTGGCCGTCCCCTCCTCTATTACTTTCAGGGATGTTAATCGTCTCACATCTCCCCCCTGGAGCATCCATACTTCTTCGTTTCGCATGGCCAAACCATCTGAGTGTTATTTCTCTCATCTTATCTTCTATAGGAGCTACTTTAACTAAGTCTCTAATTATCCTGTTCCTAATTCTATCAATTGTCGTATAACTACACGTTCACCTAATCATCCTCATCTCTGCTATTATCAACCTTTGGACCTGTTTCTTTTTTATGGGCCAACGTTCCATTCCATACAGCACAGCTGGTCTAACTACATATGATAAACTTTGCCTTTTAACCCTGTGGGCATCCTCTTATCATGCTGCACACCTGAAGCATACTTCCATTTTTGCCAACCCACTTTTATGTGCTGGTTAATATCTTCGTCAATATCCCTATGACTTAGACGTCTTTTGATTGTGCATTCTACTTGTATATAATTTGGTTACCTGATTACTAGGGTGATGTAATTACCCAAGGTTTATACATAATCTCCTCGTCACTTGTATACATAATCATGTTTTGGGGAAAAACTAGTAGAAAGCCTTTTTCATTGTTTTTGAAAAGATTTTACAAGATTCTGTGGGTGTATCATTTAAAAACTATCACGAGACCTCACTCATCTACATAGGGAATCAAGGAGTTTAAAGAGCTTATTGAATACACTAAATGCAATCATGACTCATAAGAAAATGAGTTAGGTTTTAGTAGTTTCATTTTGTTTTGCTTGAGGACGAGCAAAGTCTTGATGAGGGGCTATTTGTTTAGGCTCAAAAAGTGGCATTTGGCACCCTACTTTACCTAGACTTTAGTTTTTAATGAAGGTTAATTTAGGATTTTATTTATATTTGGTGTTTTTCTTGTGTAGAAAATAAGCCAAGGCGACTAATGTTAGAGCTTATGAGGTTTAACAGAGTCTAAACATGCCAAAAAGAAGTTCTAGATTCAAGTTGAAGAAGGTCGAGAGGAAGATAAACACTATTAGTGGCAAAACAGTACTTCCATTGCTAGTTTTGGTAGGCCTAAGTGTTAGGATAAATTTTAGTGTCAAACAAAGGGCCGCAAGCACACAATTTTTGCTGTAGTACTTGAGGGTCGTTTCCACAGGGACGATGGAAGAGATTTAGATCACCAGTCAAACTAGGCAAATAAGCTAATCTAACACAATTCTATACTGATATTAAAGCCATAACAACTAAAACCGTTGATTACAAACAGATCTAAACTAACATCACATAATACCAAATCCAATCAGACAAGAGTCATTCCAGTGCTAATCTAACCTAAATGAGAGCTACATAATTAAGACAAATAGAGAAATAAAACAAACAGAGAAAACAGAACGAATTGAACGAACAAGCTAGGTATGCCAAAACTGAATAATCACAAGTAGGCGAGAGGGGAAAACTGAAAACAACAAAACTCGGGCACCTCCATTGATGAACTCTCAAGAACTTTCAACCCAGTGGGATTCGAAATTTCATCACTGAACACTCAAGAACACTCCACCAGTAATTTCATCATTCGAATATTTTAAGCAAACCGAAATTTCAAGGACACTCAAGAACACCTAAAACTTCACCCGTGAAAATCAATAACCCACATCTCTAAAGCCGAAATAGAGGCACTAAACAGGGGAGAGGAAAATAGGAGATCAAACATCACTAACATCCATTATCATCATCAATCAAACCTAAAGTAACAAGCATCCAAAACCAAAAATCACGCATTCTAAATTGCTAAGAACATGCTATTTTAATCGTCATCAATCAAACCACAATATCATCTAACATCACATACATAATTCCTAATCCACCATATGCTCTACTAACATCAAAATACCATTCATTCAACTAAGCTAAAATAACCAGAAAATGAGCACGGATGGTTCGAATTCTCAGTTATCATTCATAAAGCATAAATGAAGTTTTAGGATTCACACACACACCATGTCCTGGCATAGAACAGCGAAGCAGGGCCTTCAACTGAGGAGAAGAACGAAATTTTAGCCAACAAAATCAGAACCAAGCTTCACCCATCACCAATAATGGTGGAAACGCCATAACCGTGTTTAACAAAATGAAAACAGGTGAAAGGGGTTGTGACCAAAATTAAGCAAAACCAACATCCAAATCTTACCAAAACAAACCAAAAACCATGAATTACATCTAGGAAACTCGAAATAGTAGTGTAATTACATGAAATTCGAAACCAAAACCCAAACTAACATCAAACCCTAACCGAATTTCTAAAACCCTATCTCTAAAAAATCAAAAAGTCAGATGAATTTCAAGTTTAAAACTCAAAAATTAAGACTATTCGAACCCTAAAAACCTCCTAACCTTTTCTCTATAGCGGGCATCCTTCAATTTATACAGCTTCCCTTTTCCTCTCCTCGGCTGATTCACGCCTGAGTTGCACGGTGGGATGGCGATGGTGCTCACTGCTGTGGTGGCATCTTTACCGTGAAATCCGGTGGTGTGAGCATGGTAGATTGTGTTGCTGCTTGGTGATTCGTTAAAGAGAGAGAGAGATGAGAGTTAGAGAGAGAGAGCAAAGATGATGAGGATAAAGATGGAGACGCAACAGGGGAGCGGTATCGGGTTTCTAATTACCTGAGAGGAGAGAGAAGGAGAAATGAGGGGGGCCATAGATGTCACGTGCCTAGCACGTGGGCAGCTGGGGGGTTTTCGATTTTTTTTTTCTTCTGTCACTTTGGCCTAAACAAGATAATGGGCTTAAGGATTGGGTCGGGCTTGAGTAATCTGGCCCACTGCTTTATTTCTAACTTTTTTCATCTTTTTCCCGCATTTTTTTCACATTTATTCGATACTTACAAAGCAAAATCAAATCAAATAAAAATCTAAAAATAACAATTATAACGAGCATAAATCGAATATAAAAGTATCGTAAAAAGAACACATTTTTGGCACAAACACTAAGCGAACTACAAGTGCTTATTTTTGTAGATCGTGCCAACTACCCGTGCCATCCCTAAATTTGGAACTCTTTTCTCCTTCGAGAGAGTTAGCATGGTCTGCCTGTGACACGTGGCATGCTTGTGCCAAAGTTACTATTCAGGGCCTATACAAACATCTTCTCTCCCATTTGTATTGAGGTCGATTGAAAATAGGTTTAGCCTACTTTGTAGGATTTGTAAATTGTGCTTTGTAGTAGGCCAGTGTAGAGTTAGTTTGATTTGTAGCCACAATTAAGTTATTTAAGCGTCTAAGTTAATGACTTAATGCTCTATCTCTCTCTCTCTCTCTCTCTCTCTCTCTCTCTCTGTGTGTGTGTGTGTGTGTGTGTGTGTGTGTGTGCGCGCGCAATCTTCTCATTATAATTTCATATTTGCGATGTTTTTGTTCTTAGTCCAGTGGCTTGAGTTGTTAGCATAGGGGTTGATTTATGCTTTGAATTTGACAATTTGGCTCTTTAATCTCATTCTCCCTCTCTTTCTTATTCTTAGTCTTTCTAATTCTTCATAAATGACGCAAATTTACACATTTTTCTCTCTTACCAAGTTGGGATTTCCAAGACCCATTTTTTCAAGTTGGACTTTTTGGTTAATTCTATGCTAGATTAGTAGTTATTAGAGTTTAATAGTTTAGAATAATTGAAAACAAGCCATAAATTCCACCCTTTTGCTCCTTCAATGAATGTCTCACCTACATTGTCAGATTCTTTAGCTTTTGGGGTACTCCTTTTTCCCTCTCTTCCATTAGCTGGTCTTAATGCTTTCCTACTTAAATTAAATATTTTGTTAGTTGTAATAGTGTCTTGTGTTGATTGTGATAATTGTGCTTTGTTTTAGGTTAGTTTAATTAATTATATTTAAATTAGGATTGGTGATTAATTAGTTTAATTAATCATATTTAGTTATATTTATTGCTTTCCTTAGGTTAGAATTGGGGCTAGAGTAAAGACATTTAATTTCAACACTGTCCCATAAGACGACAAATTTTGGACCCTACTCACCACCAAAAACTATTTAGCAATTGGCACTGTTGTCAGTGACAGTGGCATGAAATTAGATCACTTTGTGTTTTTCGGTCCTTTCATGTTTGCTTTAGCGATGAGTGTGTGTTAGATTAGTCATTTACATTTAGAACCCAAAATCACCAAAATTGAGATTTTGAAAAATTAAAAATATAACAATTTTACATTTTTCCCAATATGAGAAAGAGTTGTTTCATAGATATTGGAATTGATTGAATGCCTACATTCATTATTGTGCACAATATGGTTTCTGTAATGGGAAATTAGAAATCCTAGTTGTTGTTGATGAGGATGTGAAGTATGATACCCGTACTGTTTTGGAGTATTCAGGTTTTCATTCCAAAAGTGTGGACGAAGCTTGGGATAAGGTTGAATGGTGGGTTAGCTATATTTATAACTTTGAGAAGGTTGGTTGCCCCTTTGGGATGTCATTCCTCAATCCATGTTTTTTTTGCGCAAGAACATACTATGAGGAATGATTTGTGGAATCTTATGCTCCTCCCCTCCAATCCCTAGAATATGCTCCCCTTTTATGTGATTTTAGTGTAAAACATCTGACCATGATACTAATCTTTTCCTTATGTTACCTTTTTAGACTCCTGACTTGAGAAAATTAAGCAAGAAATGAAAACTATAGAGAATCCAGAGAGAACATGACAAATTCATTTATAGAGATATTCTTAGGGTTGGTTAAGTACCATTTAGAGAGCATTATGCTTTCCCTACATGAGAGTGACCCTATGGTAAGACCTTCCCCACCCAATAGTTGTTCATTATATGATTTTGAGTCAAGTCCCCATTTGAGCCCGAATTTCAATTCAATGCTCCTTTGTGTGACTTTGAGGGAGATGATAACATCTCTTTACCTTCTTTTACATATGCTTCTCATTTTGAGATTAGCTTGGCCTTGGACTCCTCTGAGGATATCCCAACAATTTTTGAGCTACCTTTTCCTCTAATTCTTTTACGGCAGCTGGATGAAAGACATGATTTTAAGGATGAGTCTAGTATGGATGAGTTGGATGGTTGTGATGAGTCAAAACATTTTTGTGATAAGGACCATTTCATTGAGGAGACCCTTTTAGGGGGTCATGGGATGCTTGTACATGAGGTTGTCCCTCCTTCACTTGAGCTTGTTAAATATATGTTCCCCAACCCCCTTCATTTGATCCCCGCACTATTACTTGTTCAGAACCTTTCCTTCCCCTAAGCATGACACTGTGACACTGATTGACTATTGTCTGAATTATGATCATGGTTAGGATTTGAGCCATGTGAAACACTTGCTTGATTTACATAAGGGGAATATGATAGACGTTGTTGCGTCCCTAGGTATCTTTGGAGGTTTTGACCTCTCCCTTGCCTCTTATCATGGTTACCTGGAGTAGAGTCATTTCGGCATCCATGATTCATCATTCTGCCAATTTGTCTAAGGCTTCTAATAAGTTCAAAAGAGTGTTGATCATCGTTGATCCAATTGTGCTTATGTTCACTTACTTACATGCTTCTAAGTTATGTAGTTAGACATTCGATACGCTTCTTGGAAGCGTGGCAGCATTTGAGTAGGTTTCCTTGATCTTTATTATAGAAGGGTGTCTTATGCTCCTGAACCCTCAAAATGACACCATCTTAGTGAGGTGTAGTCTGGGTACATTCTGCACTTAACCTAGTGTGATCACTCATACTCTCCCTTTTTCTCCTTTTTCTTTTATTTCTTTCTATTTTGTACATAGTTGTGGATAAATAGGATTGTGATTTTCTGTGGGTGGTTTACTTTGAGGAGAAATTTGAGATCTGTTAAGCCAAGATGGCTACGATCACGCTTGTTTGTTTTGTGTGTTTTGTTTTACGTGTGGTTGTTGGAGGTGTACTCTTTCGTAAATTTTTGTTACTGTTTTTGGTTTTGTATTATGTTTGGTGGTGTCATAGGTTTGTTTATATTTGTTAGGTTTGTGTAGGTTTTGGGGTTATATTGCTTATGCGATCACTGTTTGGTGTCCTTATTTCGATAATAAGGACATTGTGGAGTTTTGATATGGGTCAGGTGCCCTTTTGTTTAAGTTTTCAAACATTTTGAAAATCCAAAAACATATTGCTTTGCTTCGGTAACTTGTGTACATTTTCTGGTGAGTTTGATCCTACGTTGCTAGGAGGCTGAGTTACATGTAAACAATGTTTGGATGATGAGATGTCCAGTTTAGGACGTAGTTTCGGTGTTTCATACTAAACACATCTCATATGTATGATTTTATGTCTACCTTGCCCACTTTGCCATCAATTCTTTGAGTCTAATTGCTAAGTTGGGATGTAAACATTTTATCCATTGAGTTACCTTCTAAGCTCTTGTACAAATCTCAAAAAAAAAAAAAAGAAAAAAGACGGAAAAAATATGAATAAAAACCCTTCACCAATGTCCAAAACCACTATCATTATTTTGTACCTTTAATTTGCTTAAATATGTGCTATTTTACCTTAGTACACATCTGTTTAGGCAATGAAATAAGTGTGGGCATAATCTACTAAAATTCCTTTTCTAAGGAAGACCCAAACATTTATAAGTCAAGTGGATTTTGAGTTGTGTGTTTTTTATCTCAAGAAAAGAACAAAAATGAGGTAAAAAGGAGCAAAGAAGTAGGTTAGGTAAGGAAATGGAGATCATATTAATATGAGCAGCTTTATTTCTAAGGATTGATATACATTTGCACATACGCTAAGCTTTACATATCTTTCCATATTGTCATATGGGTAAAAAATAGAGTTGTGCATCTCGTGACTTAGATGTCTTTTCATTATGCATTCCATTTCTATATTATTTGGTGACTTGGTTACTAGAGCGATGCTATTACCCAACTTGTGTATATAATCTCCCCATCAATTGTATATATGATGATGTTTTGAAAAAATAAACCCAACAAAAAGATTTTTCTTTCTTTTTGGAAAGAATTTCCAAGATTTTGTGATTAGATCTTTCAAAACCCCTCACGAGACCTCACTTCTCCATTTAGGGAACTAAGGGGTTTAAATGGCTTGTTACATCTGATAAATACAATCACGATTCCTATGAAAGTAAATTAGGTTCTAGTAGTTTCATTTCATTTTACTCAAGGGCGAGCAAAGTCTTTATGTGGAGGTATTTGTTCAGGTTTAACAAGTGACATTCTACACCTCATTTTACCTAGACTTTAGTTTTTTAAATGGTTAATCTAAGATTTTTATTCAAATTGTGTTTCTTGTGTATGAAATAAGCCAAAGCGAGTAATATCAGCGCTTTTGAGGCTTAATAGAGTCAAAACATGCAAAAAAGAGGCTCGTGATTCAATCTCAAGATAGCCTGTTAGAACATAAAAGCTAACAATGCTAAAATGGCACTACTAGTGTCAGCTCTGAAAGGCCACACCAACTGCATGTGCCAGTTTTGGCAGGCCTATGCCAACTGCTATTGCCAGATTTGGCACGGCCGCCCCAATGTCTTTGCCGTCCCCCGATTTTGGCACTATTTTCCTGTTCTAGAGATTTATGATGTGCCGCATGACATGCCCATGGTGAACCTACTGTTCGGGGGCTATATAAACATCTTCTCCCCCCATTTGTGCTAAATTAGATTTAAAATAGGTTTAGCTTAGTTCTTAAGGTCCTTAGGTTATGCTCAGGACTAGACTAATGGAGAATTAGTTTAATTTGTAGTCACAGTCAGGTTATTAAGGCTTTTAATGTAATGATTTAGCGCGCTTTCTCTCTCTCTCTCTCTCTCTCTCTCTCTTCTCATTACGATTTCATGTTTGCGATGCTTTTTTGCTTGATCCAATGGTTTGAGTTATTAGCACTGGGGTTGATTTATACTTTGCATTTGATGATTAGGCTCTCTATCTCATTCTCCATCTCTTTTGTGCTCTTGATCTCTCTAATTTATCTTTTTTTTGGAAACGTTGCAAATTTATAGCTTTCTCTTTCTTCTCAAGTGGGAGTTTCAAAACCCATTTCTGTGCATTTGATTTTTTGGTTAATTATGGGTTAAATTATAGTTAATTAGAGTAGATTAGTTGAAAATAAGTGAAAACAAGCAACAAATTCCATTGCCTTGCTCCTTCAATGGAGGTCTAACCTCCATTGTTGGATTATTTAGCCTTTGAGGTACTCTCCTTTCTCTCCCTTCTCTTAGCTAAAAAATTTAATGTTTTCTAGTTAAATTATATGCTTTTTTTAGTTTGTTGTTGCTTATAGTGATGTTTGTGTTGATTGGGCTATGTGCTTCATTTCAAATTAGTTTAAATAATTATGTTTAAATTTGAATTAATAAGTAGTTCATTTAATTAATCATATTTAGTCACATTTATTGGTCCTTAGGTAGAATTGGTGTTAGAATGACAAGTGACTTGACTTCAATATAGTCTTAAAGGATGACAACTTTTCCTCCCTCACTCCCCAAAAACTAACCGACACTTGATTCCTAGAAATATGTCTTGTCGTCCAATTTAAAAGGCTAATTTTTGCCACTACCACAACTTAGAGAGGACATTGATCCACAAGTCTATAATACTCTTCTTCTGAAAGTAGATTTGTCAAGCTAGTGTTGATTTCATGGATTGGAGGAGACAACCTGATGGCATCAAATATTGCAGCTTTGGTATTAAATGTCATTGGGATCCATCTTGGCTTTTTGATGAATTCATACGATAACCAACAAATAAAGACATAACAAAATAACACAAAAGCTACATTAAAATCTCCCATACAATTGTAAAGACAAATTCAAATTACAGGGCTAATTAGCCTCACAATCGAGGCAGCCAATTACATAATAAATCTAAAACCACAATGAACCCAATCTGTCTCCAACCAAATCAACTCAGAGTATAAATGGGCCAATATTTTTGGATAGGTATAGGCAAATAGAAAAGAGAACTGAACATATTACTCGATAAACATAGGAGGTTGAAAATGGGCGAAAGTGGCTGTTTTTAGCCTTCAAACCACACAATGATGAAATGTACTGCTTTAGAAATCAGAAATGTGTGGAATTCTTTTTTAAAATCAAATGTTGTCTCTTAATACGGCCTTTAAATACATATATGAGGTATGACAACTTCAAAAAAAAAAAGGTAAAAAAGATTTTAAAGAGACAAACCAGTTCATCCCTTAAAGAACCTACTGGAACGAAGAACCTACTGGAATGAAGAAAAAGACATTAGAATGATAAAATCTCTTAAAACTATTTTCTTAATCAAATTATAATCTGTTTTAATATATTAGAAATTTTAAATTGATTATTTATTATAACTTTCATGCTACGGCTCTCAACACTAATGTACATTAAAAATAGAAAAAAAAATACATGAAAAAAACTTCTCGTGCATTGCATAGTTTACATGAAGATAGTTGATGGTTTATAACTTTTACCTATACGCATTAAATATTCTTTGCCCACCTCTTTTCCAAAGAGCCTCTTCCCAAAGGAGCCAAACATCCACCCTATAATTAATGTATTGTTTGGTTGAGGGAAAAATGATTTTCTAATTTTTCGTTGTTTGTTATAATAAAGGATGGAAAACTATTTTACAAGGAAGATAATTTTCTCCCCAATGGAGTAAAATGAATTGGTTTTTTAACAGATAAGATGTTGATTTTCTTTCTTCAACTCTTTGACGATGTGATCAGCTGAAATTTAACTTCAAAATTCAATTTTAATAGTTTAGATCGGAACTTGACTATTTAATAGAAAAGATTAAAAGAAACTCAAATCTAAATTTTGAGCTCAAATTTCTTTCATTTGATTGACGTTTATCTCTGTCACAATAATTTAATCGATATTTTTTGCCACTGAAATAATTCAGTTGACTCGCTACTAAACAAGTACAACGGTTTGGATGGAAACTTGTTCATTAGGTAGAAAATATTAAAATAGGCTCAAATCCAGATTTGGAGTTCAATATTCTTTCATTTGGTCAACATTTTTTTCCTAAACGACAATTCAATTGATATTTTTCGCCAGTTAAACAATGCAATCAATATCTTTCACCGCTAATACAATTTCAACAGTTTGGATTGGAGCTTGATCATCAAATAGGAAAAACTAGAATAGACTCAAATCAAAATTTTGAGCACAACATTCATTCATTTGGTCAATATTTTTTTCCACCATGATAATTCAATTGACATTTTTTCACTAGTTAAACAATTTGGTTAATGTTTTTTATCACTCAAATAATTTCAATGATTTAGATCGAAACTTGTTTAGCCACGAGGAAGTATTAAGAAAAATTCAAATATAAATTTTAAGTTCAAAATTCCTTCAATTAGTCAACATTTATCTCTGCTATGATCATTCAATCGATATTTTTCACCATTTAGACAATTCAGTGGACGTTTTCTTTTTTTCCCATAGAAAATAATTTATCTTATACCAAATAAACAACGGAAAATGTGATACGAAAATCAATTTTCCTTGGAAAAACATTTTCCGTAGAAAGTGACTTTCGGGGAAAATGTTTTTCTTTCCAACCAAACAATATCTAAATGAAAAATTACTTGACATACAAGAAAATTAAAGTGTCTTCTCTCTTGATAAAATGGATAATTTAAAAATAAAAAGAAACATTTGGCATCACAAATGACGAGTTACAAGTGGACAAGAACTAATTTTATTTTATTTTCTAAAAAACGGCATAAGTTATTTTATCGTGTATTGCATGTCTTCTTTACTTATATCCAAATTACATGTTCTTCTCTCAACTCTAGCATTAGTAAAAATCTATCTGATCTGAATATTCGAATGTATATGACCCGGAGAAAATCATATACAATCATGAATTTTTCATGCAAATTTAAAGTGGAAACAACATTCTTCATATTTCTGTTATCCAAGCCTGATTTTGAACTGTTATCTGATCTAAAAAAGCGTATCAGTCATCAGTCTCTTGGCCAAATTTTAACTTCGTCCAATTCATCCGATCGATGTTTACCTAAGCCAAAAATTTTTCTAGCGCCACTCACCTCCTCCCCAAGCAGCAAAGGTTTACCCCAAAACTAGAAGAAAAGTATTACTAACAAACAATATTATTTTTCTCATTCATTTAAAAAAGAAAAATATATAACTTTTTGCATGATTAAAAGTTAATAATTTTAGCCAAAGTATTAAACGAATACTAGATTGATTTAGTTACATGTACGTAGTGTTTGGTGGAGGAAAAATGATTTTGCCGAAAAATGGCTTTCTAATTTTCCGTTGTTTGGCACAATCAATGATGTAAAACTATGGAGGAAAATGATTTTCTTTTTGAGAAGATAGCAAAATTGATTTTCTTCCTTCATCTCTTTGAGGGTATGGTTAGCTAAACAAATTCAATTTCAACCGTTGGTATCAAAAATTGACTATCGGATAGAAAAGATTAAAATAAACTTAAATCTAAATTTTCAACTATTTCTTTCATTTGATCAACATTTATTTCAACCTCGACCATTTAATTGACATTTTTTGCCACCAAATCAATTCAATGGACTCGCCACTAAAATAATTTTAACAACTTGGATCGAAACTTGAACATCAGATAAGAAAGTCTAAAATAGACTCAAATCCAGATTTTGAGTATGACATTCCTTCATTTGGTCCATATTTTTCTCTGCTACGATAATTCATTCGATATTTTTCGTTACTTAAACAATTCAGTTAATGTTTTTCGTAACTAAAATAATTTCAACGGTTTAGACTGAAATTGGATTGTCCAAGAGTAAGTATTGAAAAAAACCTCAAATATAAATTTTAAACTCAAAATTCCATCATTTGGTCGATATTTATCTCAACTACGACCATTCAGTTAATATTTTTTATTGTTTAAACAATTCAATTGATGTTTTCCTATTTTTCATGGAAAATAATTTATTTTGTACCAAATAACGGAAAATGTGACATGAAAATAAATTTTTCTCTAAAAAACATTTTCCACAGAAAATAATTCTTTGGGGAAACCATTTTTCTTCCAACTAAATGCTACTGTAGTCTTGGAACATATCCTGGATTTGCTGGGAATCCCTTGCAGAAATTGGAGTTGGAACCACGAAATTAGCTAGTTCGCGAGAAAAATTAAATCAACTAGCTTCAGAGTCAAGGCAACTAGAAGTGCATTGCATGCTGTTGTTTACTTCATCCGGTAGGCAAGGAACTATCCTAAATTTAGGCAAAATCGTACATCATATGCCTAACAGTATTGTAAATCAAATATACTGTATATAGCATATTAGTTCAACTTAGAAATTTTGATGGTTATTTTTTTATTTGTGATGAGTTTAGCATGCATTCCTAAGATATTTCACAGATATTGGTGTAATTATCTCTTTTTTGGACTGATACAGCTTACCTTTGTTCCTCCCAAAAAAAAGACCTAATTACCTTATTTTATTTGCTTTAAAAATGGCATCACTTATTTTCAACGTAGCACCCCAAAAAATGATTTTCAAATTCCGAGCAGAATAAGGTCCCCTTTTTTTAAAATAAAAGGCATGAAATGAAGAAAATTGCTGGAACCAACAAAAAACAAAAAAATCCAGCCAAATAACAGTAAACTAAGCACAAGAATCGCAAGTCCCCCGCCCCGCCACAGAGAAAAACCCCAGAACACCCAGCCAAGCACGCGACAGCAGCAAAGGCGGTTTGCATTACGCTATGGAAGCCGCGCAAAAAATTGTGTAGCGTTGTTGTTCTGTCTCCTACCTGTACACCGCCACTCCCTTCGGCCGGTAATCCTCTCGCCATTCGCCGAAATCATCTCAACATAATTCTCTCTAGGAAGCAAAACAATCCCTAAGGTTTCCGAATTCCTCTATTTCAATCAAATTTCTTCTTGATCTTTCTCTTTCTTTCTGCCTCTAATGGAGGGAATTGATCAGATGGTACTTCCAATCAAGAAGCGCCGCCATACCCTCACTTTCACCCCGCCCAAACTCGAGAAAATGTGCAACGCCCAATTCCAATTTTCACGAGTTTTCCCCAGAATTCGGATTCCATAAACGATGCCCATTTCGGAGTTCAAAACCCTCGCCCATCAAAGCGATTGTGTGCTGAAAATCGCAATTCGGAGTTCAAAACCCACAAGGACACCACTGATTATCTCTGGGGCTTATTCAATTACATCAGGTCCGACTTTTCGGTCGAAGCCGAGGGTGAGAATCAGATTAGGGTTTTCGGGGCTTTGCCGATCGAAAAGAGCTTTGATGTAACTGGAGAGAAAATGGGCATGGAGAATAAGAAGAAGAAGAAGCCATGGTGGAAATCAATGGTTGCTCATGGCCATGACAAATTGAGGAGAGAGAAAATGCGGCTGAAGAAGGCCAATGTCAATGATTTATTTTCTTAGTTCTGGAATCGGAAAAAAGAATTTCAATGGAAGATCGAGCACAAACAAGATCCTTATGCGTTCCTTTCTCTTACTGTTTCTACGCCTTTCGGAGTCTTCTGTTGAGGGCGCGTGGTCCTGTGATTTCTTTCTGTGCCTGTTTCTACAACTTGTAGAGTTTACTGTGGTTCTTTGGCGCAAGAACTTGCCCTAGAACTCGACTTTAGTTTAGATTTTTGTGATTCTTGATCATACCTTCTCGCTAATGTCATTGAAGTTGTCAAATCTGGGTTGGGTGTCTTTTTTGAGCACAAAAACATGCTCTAGAACCCACCTTGAATTTAGATTCTTGTAACTCTTAGCCATAGTGGCTTGGATTCATGTTCTTGACTTTGTACATAATGGATTTTTGATAGATTTGTCAGCTCATTGGAATGAAAAATCTCTGATTTTGCCTATCAAATATCGGATTGCTTGCTCTTTTTTATTCAGTCTTGGCTAAATGAACACCATTTATAATAATTGTAAAGCTTTTGTGTTTCTTTAATCTAACAACAGTCAGGGGCACCATTAAAATGTGTGAAGTTGATATGCCAAACTCGTCGGGATGGGTTTTGGTCTAACATCATTGTCAAATTTCTTTGCTTCAAGCCATCACTACATCCAAATCCACAGTTTGCCTGTAGAAACATATAAGAACCATTTCCTACAATCCAAGCATTATCAACATATTTTCCGTATGAATGTGCTTTGGATTAAACCTTCTCGTGGGCAGATGAGAAAATTGTTTAAGTGTAATTTGCGAAATCAAGGTCTCTAGATATTGTTAAAGTAGGAAGTTAAAATCGCCAAATTTAGAATGCAGATGACAATTAATCACTGCAACTTTTTCAAATAATGCCCAGACGTATTATTTCAATGCTTGCTGCTTTACATTCTGTTGATTGATGCTGTGTAAATTGGGATTTGTTCAGGAGGTTGCCAACTACTTTTGTACTTTGGCTGATACTGGTTTGTCTCACAATGCTGTCATCTATTTAGCTTCAACTGACTGGCTTTTGTAGAGGCAACTGTTTGCAAATGAGCCAGATATGAAGCTAATTTAACCGCATGGGTAAGATCATCACCTTTGCTTCTTCGGTTAACTTAGGCATGCAGTGGTAGCAGTTGCGATATAGATTCCTCAGATATAACAAACTAGGCCTGCAAAGGAAAGGAATTGACAAATGAATCTTTGGACTACTGAAGTTATCTCATCAACAGCTACTGAAAGCCGAACAATCATTGACCAAATCCATTGCATCACAAAGAATTGGTGGAATACGCATCAATCCAAATGGCAACTATGAAGAACTGAGCTGTATTTTGTGTAGAGTATAAATAGTGTAGCAAGGATCAGTGAAAACAAATTCAGTTCAGCTTTGTGATCCCACAGAATTGGTGATATATGCATAAGTTTAAACTAGAATAGGCCGGTAGACATACACTGACTATCAGCTGAATGTGCTTCACTTCTGCTTGTCGAATGTTTTCAATTTGTAATCATTAGGAAAGAATTAGGCTCTATAAAATATACAGAGTGCTTTAGGTTGCTCTTCTCTTGGCTCTCTTCATTTTCATTAGAAAGTGAGCAAGTTTGGTGAAATGCTGCTCAAATACTTGAATGCTTTCCTATGGAATCTGTACTTGTATGTAATCCATTTTAGCTCCTCTTCATCCTCCATTCTAGCACATCAATACACTTTCAATCCAGACGGAGGGTGGGAATGTGTGCTGGATTGGAGGATCAACTAAGATTTGACTACGGCATTATGCATAAATTGAATTGCTATGAGGTTTTTATTGTTGGACTTTGGACTGTGATGGTTTAGATGACTGCTATACACATGAGACGATAGTTTAGTACGATAGCTTGCTTCAGTCTTTTTTCTACTTTTTTTTGGGGGGGGGGGGGGGGCGGCTTGACTACCATTTGACTCTGCATATTTTTTTGTTTGTTTCATTATTGCGAGACTCTACTAATTTGCAGGCCTTCTATCCTTTCAAACGAAGCTCCTTCTGAGGAATTGTTGACAAAATTTCAACAAGACAGTAATAATGGGAATGATATTGCAGCAAGGATTGCAGGCCTTCTATCCTTTCAAATGAAGCTCCTTCTGAGGAATTGTTGACAAAATTTCAACAAGACAGCAATAATGGGAATGATATTGCAGCAAGGAATTGGAAGAGATACTCAAATGCGTGCAGCATGGCTGGTTTCAAATATTCACCTGAAATTGAATGATTGCTGGAGGATTCCTTCATAAACATATACTTCATTAATTCTCCAATGACAGTGATATAATCCTTCAAATTTCCGTAAGGCAAATTACAAAACTGAAGTGTTCTAATCAACATAATAGTAGACAATTCGACATTGAGGATGCCTGCCTGGACTTCTTCGCTTTTATTCAGAAAGCAGAGAACCTCCACCTTCACTGTATCCCAGGTTATAACAAGACTTCCCGCTCTTTCCCTTGTCAATAACAAGTCTCTTAGGTAGTTCAGTGCGGTATACACGCGGTTATGAAATCTGTAATTTTGAAAAGTTTGGTTAATGTGGGCTTTTGTACTTTGGCATTTTCTGCCACTTGCTTGCTGAATGAGAAAAACCTGATGATTCCTCTAGCGCCAGAGATGTTTCATCCAACAAATCTGCTGAATCCAACTGTGGGTCAAGGATTGAGCTGCCTGATATGTCTATTCAGTTGATGCCATCATGTAAGCAGTTTTTGATTTCTAACCAGAGTACATAGTGGTTAAAGTTCATTCTTCCATGCTCGGACGGGATTACTATAGAATTTCGCCAAAATTTTGTTTCAAACACTCTCTTCGGACTGTTGTAACCATATTGATTAGATCAATCAAATGTATGTCAAAGCCTCTGTAGTGCTATTTCACACCTTTAATGAAGTGATTGATGAGAAATTCCTAGTATCGCTTTTGATATTAGGTTCAAAACAAACTAAATATAAAATGATCAAATCCTTCACTCAATCAACGCATTATGTTGTAGACAAGCTAAATATACACTTCACTTAAACAACCCATCCCTGATGAATTCAACATTTGTCCCCATGAGCAATGAAGAATGCAGCAGGGATGGGACATATGTCAATCTGTCGATAGAGAAAGGTATAGATTATATACAGGCCACAAACTAGACTTACATCAAAGATGGCGAGGAAGACCTACAACTGCCTTTGGAGATTTAGCCATGCAGTGAACACATGGAGGTCAATAAGAATTGAATGACAAAAGACACTTACCTCTTGTCGGACATTAGTTTGAATGGTGAAACTGACAAAATAATTGCTCCAAATAGTAACGTCTAAACAATTCACTCATTTGTTTGCATTGAACCATTGGCCTTCTATTTTTTTCATAGTGTACTACCTCCAAGTTTGTAACATAGCGCATATTCTAGCGGTTTTTGCATCGTTTTTGTGATGTAAATTTAACATTTAACCATACTTATGAAATATCCTTGCGAAGCAAGAACATTAGTTTATTTTTGTTTTAATATTATTAGTACAAACAATTAATAAAATATATTATTTTTAGAGTTGATTACAATTTTACAATAACATAGTTATTATTTCCTTTCTGTTTTCATTTAAAATCACTCTAAATTGCTTTTGCTTTCATATGACAATTATTTATCATTTACCGAATTTTTCATGATTCTCAAACGCATCACCCGTCTAATTAATTTGTGATGGATATTTTTTAGGAGTTAAATGGATTATATTTTAATTTAACTTAATTTCATAAAAATTAGATTATAATCTTATGAATTACTCTACCTAAGATATATAAAAAGTTACTTTTCAACCCTAGATGAATATTCATGTAGCCAACGAATCTAATGCAACCTTTATACATGTTGTTTTATATATGTGTCCTACATGATTAAATTGTTATCTGCCAATAAACTCATACTAATCTATAATAAGCTCAAGATCCAGTCCTTAAAAAAAATAATAAGTAGTAACAATCAAATTAAGGCAAAATTTGATTCATTTTTCTAATTCTTTTAATATTGAAAAATAAAATGAATTTGAAATATACAAAAATCAATTATTACACACCAAGTTAATTGTATAAGGACTTACTTAAAAAAATAAAATAAGTTAGGAGTGTGAAACCATGCAATAAAAAATTAAGTTAATAATATATAATAAATTCTAATCAATATCATTAATGTTGATTAACATGTCACAACTAACATCCACCAATTGCAACTTGTCAAGTCATTATTTTGTGTCATGTGAGATGCCATATGTCATTCATACATTGTTTGTATCTAACTTTTAATATATATATATATATATATATATATATATATTTATATATATATATATATATATATATATATATATATATATAGACACACATATACATATACATATACATATATATATGTGTATATATATATATATATATAACACTATGTGTGTGTGTGTGTGTGTGTGTGTGTGTGTGTGTGTGTGTGTGTGTGTGTGTGTGTGTGTGTGTGTGTGTGTGTGTGTGTGTATATATATATATATAGAATTGGAAAAGGGTGGCTATGAACGACGCTAGGGCTGGAGAACCAGGCGCTGTTGGGGTTGGCCTAGGCAGCGCTCAGAACAATGGCGACGACTCTGTCTCTTAAACAAAATCCAGTGAGGAAAGACACCAACTTAATCGCTCTATTAAAAAAATGAAACGTACGTCTCAAGAGCCCATGGTTAAGGCTGAAGCCACCGAGGATGTGGATTATGATGCAATGGACCTTGGGTCCCCGCGAGTTCCTGAAACTCAGCCGGTGGGAATGGGGATATCATATCGTGATATACCCTAGAGAAATCACCCCAACTTGCATTTTGAGACTAGGGACAACCCTACTTGGTGCCCTAGGGAGTACGAGGATTTTTCGGAAGATGATGAACCACCAGATATGGAATACCCGACGTGCCCTACAATTCTGTTAACTGCCCAGGAAAGAGGATGCTCCGGGAGCCTTGGAGGAATGCACTCATAGTAAAGCTCTTTGACAAGGGAGTAGGCTACATGCAACTGAAAAAGACACTTAAAACAAAGTGGGCGTTGAGGGGAGATTTTTCCCTCATTGATCTAGGATTTGATTCTTATGTTACCCGCTTCACTAATCGAGAGGACTATGAGCATGTGCTTCTGGATGGCCCTTGGATGATTGGAGACAACTATTTGGTTATTAGAGAATGGGTTCTAAATTTTGTGCTGGAAGAGGACAAGATTACAAAGCTTATGGCGTGGGGTCAAGATCCCTAAATTAGGAGTCGAGTACTTCCATAAGCATTTTCTTTTGAATAAAATTGGAAGGAAAATTGGGAGGGTATTCAAGTTGGATAGTACAACTGCCAATGTGGCGAGGGGGCAATTTAAGATGTTACGCATGGAAGTGGACCTCACAAAGCCACTCCTCTCAAGATTCAGGTTGAATAGCAGAATTTGGACGATACGGTATAAAGGCCTGAAAATTATCTGTTTCACCAGTGGTAAACAGGGACATAGAGAGGACAATTGTCCACTTAGCGCTCCTACAGTTGACACGGGAGATAATGTGGAGCAACTGGCTCAAACCAACCCGAATACATTCAAGCAACCGGCAGAGCAAGCGCCCTACAGGAGCTGGATGATGGTCCAAAAACCGAGACGAAAATCTAATAAGCAAGGACCAATTGCGACGAGAACCAACAATACAACGTTTGGGGGGGGGGAGCACCAGAATATGGCGATGCAAGGTAATAGAGGGCAGTTGTTGCAAATGGAGTCAGACTGGACACACTCAATGGAGTTGGAGCATAGAATGGTCGATGCTGGGTCTAGATTTCGGGCCCTCGTAGAAGATGCACAGGAGGAAAATAACCAGGAGGTAATGGAGCAATATAACCCACTGGAGGATCATGGCATGGAACCTAATGGGGACGTGCAATAGGCCAAAGAGGATGCTAGGGATATCCTAGTAGGACATGAAGAGGAGTCGAGTGAGCACAGAGCATACCAACGACGGGAGGATATACCACAAGAAAATAATAAGCATGTAACAGACGCCCCACCCACTTAGGAACTAGGAGAGGACTCGTGCTCCTTTGAGAGCGATGTCCACTGATAGCCTAAATAGGTTGACTGGGCCCGACAGCCCCAACACGGAATATCACCCTAACACCTATGAACAAAAGTGAGGCTGAGAGAGGGATGATAATACCCCTGGCGTTCCTGGGCATAGGCGTATCCCCCCGATGCTTGACCGTGGAGAGGGTGCCACACTGGGGAGGGATAGCAGAACTACATTCAATGCCAGTAACGACCGCATGTCTGAACAGGCTACCTCCGCGGTACAGGGACAGGCACAAATCGAGAACTCAGCAGGACTAGCAATAATTATGGAAAATGCTAGAAGATTTGCTCGACTATATTGTAGTAACCCCTCAGAGGGAGGGGAGATGCTTGGGTCATATGCCCAGTAGCTTTGAGGCTATTATCTTTAGATTGTATGTGATCATGACTAGATCATCACCTAGCAATCATCATAACCCTCGGAGAGGAGGGGATGTGCATGACCTAAAACTCACGGTATGGAACGTCTGAGGTGCTGGCAATTGACATTTCCTGAATGAACTCACGGAACATCTCCGCGTGTACAAACCTTAAGTTATGGCCCTACTCGAAACTGATATTAGCAGGAACAGAGCGGACGAGGTATGTCAACGAAGTGGATTTGATAGATGGCATAGAGTGAAAGCACAGCGCTTTCAAGGGGGCGTTTGGCTACTATGGGATTCTCGTGAAATTGCAGTTGAGGTTGTGAGGTATCAAGACCAATTTATTATGGCATGGATGTTAGGGAGGCAATCGGTGTCGTGGCTATTCACGGCAGTGTATGTGAGCCCACACCCACAGGCCAAAGAACATTTCTGGGAAGACGTGCAATAATTTGGAACTATAGTTAATTGTCCTTGGCTCCTCGCAGGGGATTTGGACAACACAGTATCTCTCAAAGAGTGGAACCATGGAGGCCTTGACATGCTGAGAAGATGTGAAACATTTAAGCGTTGGATCGAAAATAATGGGCTTATTGACTTGGGCTACTGTGGACCTGAGTTCACCTGGACACAAGGGAATAGCATAGAGACAAGGAAGTGTGCACGTTTGGACCGAGCACTGTGTAACCCAGCATGGAGAACACGCTTTCAAGAAGGTGCGATACAACATCTGCTGCAAACTTACTCATATCATTCACTAATTTTAATAAGCACCCATGGATCCACGCCAGTCCTTGAAAGGGCAAAACCTTTTCATTTCCAACTGGCTTGGACATCTTATGAGGGCTTCAACCAGGAAGTTCAGAGGCTTTGGAAGGAGGACGGCCCTGTCATGCCTGCACTCCATTCCCTCTCGGTTGGGCTTAATAAATGGAATAAAGAAACATTTGGCAATCTATTCAGGCACAAACGGAAAATATGGGCTCGTCTCCACAGTATACAAAACTGCTTAGGAATGGGCCGAAATGACTATCTCATAAAGCTCGAGGCCCAGTTAAAAAAGGACTTAAGAGAAGTTCTAAACCAAATTGAGATGCTTTGGTTACAAAAGTCCAGAGCGGAGGTCATTCGGGATGGAGACCGGAATACCCGGTATTTTCATACCAGCACGGTGATTAAGCGAAGATTTAACTGAATTGAGATGCTTCAAAATTCCGAAGGAGAATGGGTTGCGGACGCACCTGAGGTAAAAGACATGGTTCGTAACTATTTTAAGACTTTATTCACGAGGGAGATTATTGCATGTGCTACCTTTCATTTGGGGTAATTTCCAAATCTAACAGAAGAACAGCATCAGATGCTTGCAAAACCATTCACAACAGGGGATGTTTTTAAGGCATTGAAAGCCATGGCTCCGCTGAAAGCCCCAAGCTCCGATGGTTTTCACGCTTACTTTTTCCAACGTTTTTGGGGACTGGTGGGAGCTTCAGTTTGTGAGATAGTAGTGGGAGTACTAAGGGGCCGAGCCATGCCAGAGGGCTTAAAGGAAACCTTCATTTCATTCATCCCGAAAATGAGTAAACCACAGACGGTGACCCAATTTAGACCAATTGGTCTATGCAACGTGATTTACAAGTTAAGCGCTAAGTGTATTGTGCAAAGATTGAAGACCATTCTACCTATCTTAATCTCACCGCTATAATCGAGCTTTGTGCCTGGCCGATAAATTGGAGATAACATCATCATTATACAGGAAATAATGCACTCCATGCATGGTAAAAAAGGTAAACGACGCTGGATTGCCGTAAAGATTAACTTAGAGAAGGCTTATAATAGACTCCAGTGGTCATTCATTCGTAATGCCTTTAAGGAAATGCACCTACCGCGACCCCTGATTAAGGTGATTATGCAGTGTGTTTCAACTTGCTCGACGAGCATCTTATGGAACGGGGAACCTACGGAGAAATTCAACCCGACACGAGGTATCTGATGAGGGGACCCGTGATCTCCGTATCTGTTCATGGCATGTATGAAGAAATTAGCCCAGTTAATTGAATTGGAGGTGAGAAACGGGACATGGCCACTATTCCCCACTAGTCGCAGAGGGCCCAAAGTCTCGAGCTTATTTTTTTGCTGACGATGTAATGCTCTTTGCAGAGGCCTCGATGGAACAAGACATGTGATTAGCCAGTGTCTTAACCGCTTCTGTGAGGCATCTGGACAGAAGGTGAGCTCCTCGAAGTCTAGCATTTTCTTTTCAGCAAACACGGGCCTAGTTGTTGCTGAGGGTATTTGCAGTGTGCTGAATATGACGAAGTCGGAAGATCTGGGAAGATACTTAAGGGTACCCACTTTACACAAGCGGGTCACAAAGGAGACTTACTAGGGAGTCATTGATAGGGTTGACAAATGATTGGCGGGCTCTAAAAGCAAGTGCCTCTCATTAGCTGGGTGACTCACTTTAATTAAATCAACAATCACGGCTATACCTGCGCATGTGATGCAAACTACTAGAGTTCCTCGATCAGTTTCTGATGAAATTGATCGGAAAGTTCGAACATTTTTATGGGGGCATGGGGTTGAAAAACGCATTCAACTTGAATCATGGGCCCTGGTCACACAGCCTTTAGAAGAGGGTGGGCTTGGTCTTCACGCCATGAGAAATTTAAACACTGCACTACTCGTCAAACTGGGCTGGTGCATGGTCACTGAACCAATGGAACCTGAGCTAAGGTATTGAGTTTTAAATATTATCAAGGGAGAGACCTCCTCTACCCACATAACAATACCCTAGCGTTAAATGCCTCCAACAAATGGAGAGGAGTTCTTGAAAATCTCAACCACCTACGTAGGCCCGTAGGGAGGGCGGTTGGTGATGGCAGAATCATGCTCTTCTGGCTTAACCGTTAGGTAGAACCTTTTCCCCTTCTGATGTTCATAACCAGGCATGTACCTGAGGCACTGGTGGAATGTCGGGTACATGATCTTTGGAATAAGCATCGTAGGTGGAGATGGGATAAGCTTGCTGAGTATCTCCCACCTCCAATCCTTCAGCGCCTAGCCTCTTTTGAATTAATGGAGGAAGGGGTGGGGGATAACTTCTTCTGGGTTAGTGAACAAGAGGGTCGGTACTCCCTAAAGTCGGCTATCAACATTATCCAACATGACACGGAAGCTTCAGAAGGTAGTTTGAAATGGGTCTAGAAGATCAAGGCTGCCCAACGTATGAAGATGTTTGCATGGCTAGTCCTAAATGACAAACTATTGACCAATGCAAACAGGACACGACATGGACTGACCAGTGACCAAAGCTGTGGACTCTGTGGCAGCAACGAGGAGATGGGGGACCATGTTCTTCGAAGGTGCTCAGCAGCTCAGAGTGACTGGAGGTTACTTGCGTAATAAGATTTACAATGCCTCTGCCCAGTACACCTCTAAATGAATGGATTAAAGGAAATGTGCAGGAGTGCCACAAAGATAGCAATTAGAGTACTAAATTTCTTGCCACTTTGTGGTACATATGGAAGTGGCGGAATGCCCATTGTTTTGATAACTTGAGTGAAATCCCAGAAGATCAGGGCTAATTCCTACCCATCAGATTTAGGGATCTTCTCAAGGCATTAGAGCTGGACAACAATCCCTATCATTAGATGACCATTGCTGGTGGCGTGGAGAGATTTATACACCGGAAGTCCCCACCTGAAGGATGGGTTATTCTGAATACGGATGGGGCTTCTAAGGGCAATTCGGGGGTTGCTGCAGGGGGGAGCCATAAAGGGCTCTTGTGGCGAGTGGATTCATGGGTTTAGTGAAAATCTTAGAATCTGCACCTCAATCAGAGCAGAACTTAGAGCTGTGTTATGGGGCTTACGTATGACAAGAGCCCTAGGTCTGTCAAAGGTATGGTTACAAGCGGACTCAATGGTCACAGTGGGCATGCTAAGAGGTGAGGGAGTATGGAACCAAATCCATAGGCCACTTATTTTACAATGTAAGGAGTTGATCATACAGAGCACCTAGGAGATCAAGGTCACACACTGTTACTAGAAGCTAATCAAGTTGCTCATAGATTAGCCAACTTAGGTATAGATAATGAAGTAGGAGTAGTTTATTATAATTCTCCACCTAAAGAGACTATAGATATTGTGAATGCAGATGCTCTAGGGGTCACTTGGCCCAAAAATTCAAGTAATAATATTCTGATTTAGGGGCATTGCCCCTCTTCTGCACCAATATATATATATATATATATATATATATATATATATATATATATATATACTATATATATATATATATATATATATATATATATGAATGATACTGGCAATTTCTTATTATACCTAAGAACGTTGTTCATCACCTCAGTTGCCTTCAGTGTATCACTGCAGATGTTATAGGCCTGACAACTATTACCAAAAATGTAAGTTTTACCGAATTATGTTTATTTTACCTCTAAGAATCAGTGGTGCAGCCCAGTGCTATTTCATTATTTATATATCTCTTTGAAGCTGAGGCTTCTTATTGGGATTACTTTTATTAACTAAGGAATTCTAACCTACCAAGAATCCTAATTGGTTTCGCACCATGAATATATAGAATAGATCCCCTTTCTTCTCTAATTTCCTAGAAGCTCCATGCGAGTCTGCTGGACTTAAGGGTTCCAGAATTAAGAGATCGGAATTCAATTAGCTGGTTTAATAGTGAAGTAGATATAGCAGAGCACTCTTGAAGGGGAATCCTATCTCTTCTGTGTTAGCTAGCTTCATTTTGTTTAATGTTCTTGGTGGCTTTTTTTATTCTATGAAGGACAGAAAAGCATAGACACAGACAGGGAAGAGCCCTAACGAAATGGATTAGTTGTGCCCATTCTCAACCTACTAGCTTACTTTCTTAAACAAAAGGAAGAAATGAAGGAAGAGGCATAATTTCGTTATTTAAGCGGTTGCTTCCTTCCTTGCTTCCTTTTCTATCTTAATAATGGAAGCGTAGGACCAACTCTTAATATGACGCATGATGCTTTGTCCTTTAACAAACAAAAAGTAGAAAGCCCTTGAAAAGGCTAGCTGTTAATTCAACTTATCCTTTCCTCGGCTCACTTACTACCTTAAGGCATGCCTTTACTAAACTTGCTTTTGCAAATGCCCTAGCTAAAGGCCCAACAAATTCAATAGCACCATTGTCTTCCCAAGAAAGATCTGCAGAGCTAAACCCAAAAAACATATTTTCTACTACCAAGCTTGATTTTCCTAGTTGGTGCTACAATCCTAAAGGCTCTTCATATCATGAACTTGTCCAAACAAAACTCTTCTTGTTGCAGGAGAAGGCTTTGGTAAGCTCACTAGCACTTGACAAGTGTTCCTTTTATTTTGGTCGAGTGTAAAGGTCAACAACATTCAATTCAACCAAAGATTATAAATAAGCATATCAAGTTGGAAAGCTTATGTCAAGGCTATGCTTTAAATGAAATGTCAGTGGAAGGATATGAAAAAGATTATTAGTTTTCTTACTGCTGCTTCCTCATCTACTCTTATCAGGCTAACTTTACTCTTAGGACTCATGAAGAGGTGTGAGAATCTCTCTCTCTCTCTCTCTCTCTCTCTCTCTCTCTTTCTCTCTCTCTCTCTCTCTCTCTCTCTCTCTCTAGCTTTGTTCCCACCATATCGTGCCAGTATAACTAGCATGGTAGGAAAGGTTTCACTGTCACTCCAGTGAGAAATCTTTCACTTCTTCATAGAATGAGAAGTAATTGTGAAGTAGCTATAAGGTCTCATACTGAATAGACTTCAAAAATACAAAAAAAGTAAAAGAAGTTGGAACGACAAATTTCTAATCTAAATTATATTAAGACAAGAAATATAGAACAAATTCAATTTTGTATTATAATCAAAGAATGAGTACAATCTCTGTGCACTTGTTACAAAAGGACAAATGCAACTCATCTTATTTGATCTCTTGTTTATAACTTGATAGAGGGCTAGAGTAGCTTGAATCTTGATAAAGTATTGATGAATGACATGTTTTCATGGATTATTTGAGTATTTAGGAGTCATTTACGGGCATTAGCATGCTTAATCGTAGAATTTATGCCCTTATTTCTACTCTTATGCTCGGTTTCGCTCGTTTTAAGGGTATTTGCAAATTTTGACTTTGTGAGCCAAGTATGTAATTACAATGATGATTTGAGGGCTTGTGGATCAAAGAAGATAACAAAAGAGGCTTAAAGACACTCAACACGGACCAATCGTGGTTAGAACCACGATCTAGCACGTTCCAGGAAGAAGCTGTAGAAGGAGTAAGAAATAATGACGAGGCCAGAGGCCACCATGGCCTGTCCATGGTGATCCCCACGGTTAGTCCGTGTTGGCCTATGTTTCCTCGAACCTGTTAGTTTTTTTTTTGTAGCTTTTTTAGTTCCAAGCATTTAGTACATTTACATACTTGATTTTGGCGATAAAAGCTAGTTTTACTACATCCCTTGCATCATATTCCATTCCACTCTTCAACCTTCAACATTTGGATTAGGATTTAGATTTAGAATAGAGGGAAAGAGGGAATGGAAATGAAGATCTTGCAAGGATTCCAGTCTATGTTTACAATCGGTGGATTTAGGTTGCGTTATTTGGTTGAACATTTGTCTTCTTTTCTCTTCTATTATGTTTTTTCATTTTAGGATTTTGTTTTGTAATTAGGATTATATATGTTGTTTTTTTGATCTTGGGTTCCATTCAAGTACTTGTTAATTTCTCGAATCTTGTGTTGGTCTCCTTGGCATTTTGGAGTGTATTGACTTGTTCTATCAAATCTTAGATGTTTATTGTCTTGTAAGAAATTTGATCACTTTCTTGCATGTTTTTGGTATTGGATGAAGAACTAAAAGGTGGAACCGGATCCTTAAATCTTAGAATTTGACTTGATTTTGCGGGGTCTTGAGAAAGTTATATCAATTGAGAAACCATAAATTTGGTAATCGCATGCTTAATGAACCTAAACAAATCAACAGCCCTTGAGAAATGGTAATTGGTTATATTTTGGTATTTCACCTCACCTTGAAAGAGGCTTGTGATACTTCGATCATCGGTTTTAAATTATCCAATTAAGGAAGAAGTGCTTCATTGATGCATGAACTGAGGGATTGCTTGTTTTGTACAATTCTTGATTATTCATTCATTAGATTAGATAGTACACTAGGTTAAATTCTATCGCAAATTTTAATTTGCATAGCCTATCTTGACGGAACATAGCCTAGTAGTTTGATATAATCTCGGTGGGATCAATCTTGATTGCTACAATGCCACTGTGCGCTCGTGGCATGCCAAATTTTGGCGACGTTGTCGGGCACTATTGTCAAATGTTAGGTTTTTCTCAACAAGTTTGACTAAGTATTTTGTTTCTATTTGAAAAAAAGGCCAAAATAATTACAAAATTATAAAATTATAAAATTTGAAAAAAAAGACAATGACAATTTTTTATTTTCCCCAATTCCGACATGAATTATTTTGGAGATATTTTAAGGTTTTAAATGTCTTTCTTGCTAAATATGGTTATTATGTGGGTAAATTGAAAAATTTCAATGTTTTTTTATAAGGGTGTGAATAGTAAAACCCATGCTCTTTTAGGGTATTTGATTTTCTTACTGAAAATGTTGACGAGCCATGTTATTTGTTTGAGTGGATTGCCTGGGATTCAATTGAGTTTGAGAAGGCTGGTTGTGTTTCTAGATATTCATTCCTTGATCCTTATGCATTTTATACTAGATCTTATTATGCCTCTTTTTGGTATGACTTGTGTAATTCTTATGACCATGATATTACTTCGTGTCCTTATTATGTGTGTTATGCTCAACCTGACTTTGCATCACCCAAGGGCCATAATGATGTTTCTTGATCCTACTTAATTCATCATTCCCTTTAGCTCAATGCACGAGGCTTAAGATGGGTGAACCTTTTGCAGTTGTTGCCAGGTTTAGTGTTGTTGCTGATGTTTTAAGTCAAAAGATACTTTTGATAATGTGCATGATCCAGTTAAGTCTCCTTTGGAGGGGTCATGTGATGTGTTTGGGCATGTGAAGTCTCCTAGCATTGGTTATGAGGGTAGTGTTCTCCCCTATCCCCTTATTCATTCTTATGCTTCCCCTCTTTCTTCATTACCATCTCCTTCCCCCGAGTATTATATTGATGCAACCACTGGTAATTCGATCCTATGATTTGTGATGCTAATGTTGATATGGGATATGAGAACAACATGTTTAATATGCTTGGTGAAAATGTTGATGATTATGTGTTTATAAGTTACTTTAGAGGGTACGATCCTTCCATTGATCCTTATTGTGTATGCTTAGAGAACTTGCCTAGGAAAGCCATGTGGACTGCATTCTTTAATCTTTCCTATGATTTATACAAGGCCTTTAATGAGTTTAAGAGGATAATTATTGTCATTGGTGTGATTTTGGTTGCTGCCTTTTACCTTGCATTTTCTAAATTGTGGTTGCAGGAGTTGATAAGCTCCTATGTGCATTGAGGGCGTCTGTTATGGTGAGCCGAGCATTGAAGTTATGATGGAGTGGGTGATGCTCCATTTGCCCCATTTGCAAGGAGGCCTTAGTTTAGGTGTACCCAAACACCTAGCCTGGTGAGATCGTTGTGTTTTATTCCCGTTCCCTTCTCTTACTTTCTTTATTTTGAATAACAATGCTTTATCTATGAATGGGGGAAAGGTCGTTTTGCATTTTCAATTTTGATTTTTAGTTTACATACTTATTAGAGCATATAGTGTTGGGTTTCTTTATATATATATATATATATATATATATATATATATATATATATATATATATATATATATATATATATATATATTAGCATGTTGCATTTAGTTTTATTTTGGTTTGTATATAGGATTGCATCTAGACATGGTTTGGATTGGATTGGGATGTCTTTGATGATGCTTTGCTAGGCATGTTATTCTTCATAAGCCTGAGTAATTTTTGAAGAGTGACCCCATTTGATGTGAAATTTTTTTGGAAGGTTTTGCAAATATTTTTTCTTGTGGCCCTTACCTTGATTAAGAACTATTTTCTCCCTTAGAGTCGTTAGCACTAATGTTGGTGCATGCTATTCATTTCATGAGCCAAATGAGACTTCGGACGAATGCGTTATGTTTGGTCTTATATTTCTTTCGTGTATGTGACTCTTCTATGTTGCATCTTTAGAACTTGCCTAGACTCTTGTTCAAACCCACATTAGTATGTGCATATTTGATGATATGATAGAGTCATTCTTTCTTTGAACATTTTAGCCATATGGCCAAATGGCCTAGTCTTGTACTATATGTTTATTCCCTTTGTTATCCCATATGAGCTATAATCCTTTTCTTGTTGTGATCCCTTCCATTTTAGCCCTTGCTCGTACTCATATTTCTATCCCTTAGCCAACTCTATCGAGTATCATTTCAAGTTTCTTTGCCTGAAGCTTATGGGGCCTATTGAGGTATTGGTTGCCTGGTATGTCAGTTTGATGAGGGGGATGATGGTATTGTAGATTTGGAGTGGTCCTCTTATGTTGCTGTGGGTTGCGTATCTATGTATTAAGTTATGAGTTTTACAATAGGTGGCCTTATGCCTTTCATAGTTCAATTCTATTTCATCCTCTCCAAGAAAAAAAGGGGGAAAAAAGAAAAAAAAACGAAGTGAAAAAGATGACATCAAGAAAACAAACAACCAAAAAAAAAGGCAATGAATAAGTGACTGGCATTGGATATGTAAATAACTTGTGTTTCTTATTAGTCGACTCATTTCATACATGATTCATTAGAGTATGTTCATTGTATTGTTGAGGTTTGGAGTGTTGGTGAACTTTATAGCTTCTTGGTGCCTAGTTGGTTGCTTCCTAGTCATTTGGCTACATAACTCCACATTAGCCAAATTTATTAGTTCACTCCTTTCTCTTAAACCTTCTAGCCCATGCTACAACTCATGTAAAGTCCTATTGATTGTTATTTGCATTTTTAACGGTGGAAGATTTGAGAGTCCTGTCAACGAGATGGTATATTGCATTTTTGGAACAAGTCTTGAGTGAACTTATGATATATTTTAAACACATGAGTGAGAGTGCTCTGTATTTCACAAAAGTGAGGTTCTACCAGTCTATTTAGCTCTACAATTCCTTATACTTGCATATGTGCTTTGTAGTTCTTTAGGGGTGATCAAGTTTAATGTTAAGCTCTATGGTCGTACATCTTTTTGAAAACATCTACCTACTCTTGATTCTGAAATGTTTTTTACATTATTTGAATTTCCGTTGATTGATATTATTGCTTGTGATATGCTCTGAGTTGCCTAATTTGAGAAGGTTGTTATGTTTTTGAGTCGTAGATGCACCGCTCCTTTTTTGGTTTTCTCTAGTGTTTGCTTGAGAACAAGCAAAAGTTTAAGCATGGGAGAGTGATGAATAACAATTTACATTTGAGTATTTGGAACCATTTTAAGGCATTACTATGCTTACTTGTGTGATTTATGCCCATTTGTCTACTATTACACTTAGTTTTGCTTTTTTTTAAAGAATATTTGTGGAGTTTGATTTTGTGAGCCATGTGATGTGAGTAGAATGATGAATTTAAGGCCTTGTGGATCAAAGAAGATAGTAAAAGATGCCCAAAGACACCCAACACGGACCAATCGTGGTTAGAACCATGGTCTAAGATGTTCCAGGGAAAAGCTATAAGAGGAATAAGAGAGAATGACTAGGCTAGAGGCCCCCACAGCTTGTCCGTGGGGGTCCCCATGGTCAATCTATGGTGCTCCCTGCTCCCCCGAACCTGCTATTTGCTTTGCAGCTTTTTGAGTTCTAGGCGTTTCGTACGTTTGTAGACTTTATTTCAACGATAAAAGTTAGTTTTTACTACATCCCTTGCATCATATTCCATTCCACACTTCAACCTTCATTATCTAGATTAGGATTTAGATTTAGACTAGAGGAAGAGAGCGAATTGAAGAGAAGATCCTACAAGGATTCTATGCCTGGGTTACAATCGGCGGATTCAAGCACATTATTTGGTGAAGTATTTCTCTTCTTTCACTTCTCTTGTCTTTCCTCATTTCAGGATTACATTTTGTAATTCTGATTATCACTTATTGTTTTGATCTTGGGTTTATTTAAATACTTGTTAATTTCTCCAATCTTGTGTTGGTCTCCTTGGCATTTTGGAATGTATTGACTTATTCTATCGAATCCTAGATATTCGTTGTCTTGTAAGAAATTTGATCACTTTCTTACATGTTTTGGATATTGAATGAAGAACTGAAAGGTTGAATTCGATACTTAAGTTCTAGGACTTAACTTGATTATGTGGAGTCATGACAAAGTCACACCAATTGAGAAACCACAAATTTGATAGTTGCATGGGTTGTGATGCTTCAATTGTCAGTTTTAAAGCAACCAATCGAGTAGGAAGTGAATGATTGATACATGGATTGAGGGATTGCTTGTTTTGTATAATCCCTTGATTATTCATCCATTAGATTAGACTGTACATTATTTTAATTTCTATCTCAAATTTTAATTTTCTTAGCCTATGTTGAGGCAACATAGCCTAGTAGCTTGTCTTAGTCTCTGTGGGATCGACCTTGATTGCTACAATCTCACAGTACACTTACGGTGTGTCAAATTTTTAGCACCATTGTCAGGCACTAGTGTCAAATATTGGGTTTTTCTAAATATCTTTGACTAGGGATTTTGTTTTTCTTTGGGAAAAGGCGTAGAATGTGAAAATTAAAAAAATAAAAAATATGAAACAAAAGATAGTGACAATTTTCATTTCCCCAATTCCAGCATGAATTATTTTGGAGGTATCTTAAGTGTTTAAATGTCTTTCTTGTTTAATGTGGTTATTGTGTGGGCGAATAAAAAATTTTGGACATTATTGATGAGGGTGTAAATAGTGAAACTCGTGCTCTTCTAGGGTATTGGGGTTTTCTTACTAAAAATGCTGATAAACCATGGTATTTGCTTGAGTGTATTGCTTGAAATTCATTTCCGTTTGAGAAGACTAGTTGTTTTTTTGGATATTGATTCCCTGATACTTGTGCATTTTATACTAGATCTTATTCTACTCCTTTTTGGCATGACTTGTGTTATTCTTATGGCTATGATATTAATTCATGTCCTTATTATGCATGCTATGCTCAACCTAACTTTACATCACCCAGAGACAATACTGATGTTGTCTTGATTTTACTTAATTTATCATTCCATTTAGCTCAGTGCATAGGGCTCGAGATGGGTGAACCCTTTGTGGTTGTTGCTGAGTTTAGTGTTATCGATGCATGTTTTAAGTCGGAAGATACTTTTGATAAAATGCATGACCTCGTTGAGGCTCCTCTTCTAGGGTATTGGGGTCTTGTGATGTGTTTAGGCATGATGACTCTCCCAGCCTTGGTTTTGATGAAAGTGTTCTCCTAAATCCCCTCGATCATCTTCAGCTTCCCCTTTGTATTCATTACCCTCTCCTTCCCATAAGTATTACATTAATGCGTGCATTGGCAATCCTATGATTTATGATGCTAGTGCTTATTTGGAATATGAGAACATGTTTAATATGCTTGGTGGAAGTGTTGATCATTATGCATCCCTAAGTTACTTCAGAGGTATGATCCTTCCATTGACCCTTATTGTGTATGCCCAGAGGACTTGTGTAACAAAGCCATGTGGACTATACTCTTTAATCTTTCCCATGAGTTATCTAAGGCCTTTGATGAGATTAAGAGGATGCTTACTGTCTTTGCTGTGATTTTAGTTATTACCTCTTATCTTGTATTTTTAAATTGTGGTCACAAGAGTTTAATATGCTCCTGTATGCATTGAGGGCGTACGTTACATTGAGCTGAGTCTTGAAGTTGTGATGGAGTGGATGATGCTCCATTGCCCCATTTACGAGGTCTTAGCTGAGGTGGACCCAGCACATAAGCTGGTGAGATCATTGCTTTTTGTTCCCTTTCCTTTCTTTACTTTCTTTACTTTGAATAATAATGTTTTATCTAAGAATGGAGGAAGGGGTAGTTTCGTGTTTTCAATTTTGATTTTTAGTTTACATACTTATTAGAGCATATAGTCCTAGCCTTTTTTTTTTTTTTTTTTGAGGGCATTAGCATGTTGCAATTAGTTGTATTTTGGTTTGCGGATAGGATTGTACCTGGAGATGGTGTGGATTGGATTGAGATGCCTCCGATGATGCTTTAGTAGGCACGTTAGTCTTTATTAGCTTGAGTAACTTTTGATGAGTAACCCCATTTGGTGTGAAATTTTTATTGAAGGTTTTCTGAATATTTTTTCTTTTGACCATTATCTTGATTGAGAACTATTTTGTCCCTCAGCATAATTCACATTAATGTTAGTGTGGCTATTCACTTTATGAGCTAACTGAGACTTTGGTAGATATCCTGTGAGACTTTGAGGCTAATTTTGACTAATACATTATATTTAGTCTTATATTTCTTTTATATGTGTGACTCTTCCCTGTTGCATCTCTAGGACTTGTCTATACTCTTGTTCAAAACCACATTAGTATGTCCATATTTAATGATATCATAAAGGCATTCTTTCTTTCAACATTTTAGTCATATAGCCAAATAGCCTACCCTTCAATTTTAGCGCTTGGTTGTAATCATATTCCTATCCTTCCACCAATTCTATGGAGCATCACTTCAAGTGTCTCTGTGGGAACCTGATGTAGCCAATTGAGGTTATGGTTGCCTGGTATGTTGGCTTGATGAGGGGATGATGATATTATAGATTTGGAGTGTTCTCCAGATCTGGATATGGGTTGCGCATCTATTTATTAAGTTATGAGTTGACAATGGGTGGGCCTATGCCTTTTATAGTTGAATGCTATTTCATCCTCTCGAAGAAAAAAGGGGAAAAATGAAAAAAAAAAGAGGAAGAAAAAAATTAAGAGAAAAAAAGACGACATCAAGGAAACTAACAACCAAAAAAAAAGGGAATGAATAAGTGATTCGCATTTGATACTTAAATAGCCTATGTCCCTTACTGGTCAACTCATTTCCTACATAATTTATTAGAGTATGTTCATTGTATTGTTGAAGTTTGAAGTGTTGATGAACTTTATGGTTTCTTGGTGCCTGGTTGGTTGATTCCTAGTCATTTGGCTACATAGCTCCACATTGCCCAAATTTATTAGTCTACTCCTTTCCCTTAACCCTTCTAACAGAAACCCCTGTAAAGTCCTCTTGATTGTTTTGTGCACATTGCATTTTTAGTGGTGTAGAATTTAAGAGCCTTGTCAATTCCATGGTGGATTGCATATCTGGAATGAGTTAAGTGAACTTATAATATATTTTAAACACATGAATGAGAGTGTTCCATATTTTGCACAAGTGAAGTTCTACCAATCTATTTATCTCTACGATTCCTTATACTTGCATGATGCTTTGTGGTTTTTTGGGGGTGATCAAGTTTGATGTTGGGCTTATGGTCATATATTCCTTTGAAAACGTCCACCTACTAGTGATTTTGAAATGTCTTTTACACTATTCTGGGTTGCCGTCAATTGATAATCTTGCCTGTGATGTGCTCTGGGTTGCCTAACTTGAGGACGTTGTTATGTTTTTGAATCCTAGGTTCACCTCACCTTGTTGGTTTTCTCTGGTGTTTGCTTGAGGACAAGAAAAAGTTTTAGCATGGGAGAGTGATGAATGACATATTTGCATTTGAGTGCTTGGGAGTCATTTTAGGGCGTTAGTGTGCTTTATTGCATGATTTATGCCTTTATTTCTACTATTATGCTTAGTTTTGCTTGTTTTGAGAGCATTTGTAGATTTTGATTTTGTGAGGTGACTTATGTGAGTAGAATGATGATTTGAGACATTGTTGGATCAAACAAGATAGCAAAAGCAGCCCGAAGACACCCAATGCGGACCAATCGTTGTCAGAACCACATTCCAAGACGTTTCAGGAAGAAGCTGTAAGAGGAACAAGAGAGAACGAGCAGGCCAGAGGCCATCATGACCTATCCATGGTGGCCTTCGTGGTCAGTCCATGGTGGTCCTTATTCCCCTAAACTTGCTAGTTTTTTCGCAACTTTTCGTGTTCCAGGTGTTTCGTACGTTTGTAGGCTTGATTTCAGCGATAAAAGCTAGTTTTTAATGCATCCTTGCATCATATTCCATTCGACTCTTCAACCTTCATCATCTAGATTATAATTTAGATTTAGATTAGAGGGAGAGAGTGAATTGAAGTGAAGATCTTGCAAGGATTCTACGCTGGGTTTACAATCAGTGGATTCAAGCATGCTATTCGACTGAGCATTTCTCTTGTCTTCTCTTCTCTTATCTTTTCCCATTTTAGGATTATGTTTTGTAATTCCAATTATCTTTCGCTATTTTGATCTTGTGTTTATTCAAATACGTTTTCATTTCCCAAACCTTGGGTTAATCTCCTTGGTTTTTTGGAATTCATTAACTTGTTGTATTGAATCTTAGATGTTTATTGTCATGTAAGAAATTTCAGTTTCTTGCATGTTTTGGGTATTAGATGAAGACTTAAAAGGTGAAATTCAATACTTGAATCCTAGGGTTTGATTGATTGTGTGGAGTCTTGAGAAAGTCACACCAATTGAGAAACCAAAAATTTGATAATCTCATGCTCCATGAACCTAAACAAACCGAGAGCCCTTGAGAAATGAAAATTGGTTACATTTAGCTATTTCACTTCACCTTGAAAGACGGTTGTGATAATTCGATTGTCGGTTTTAAAATGAATTGAGGAAGAAATGTTTGATTGATATATGAATTGAGGGATTGTTTGTTAAGTATAATTCCTTAATTATTCATTCATTAGATTAGGTAGCACATTAGTTTTATTTCTATTTCAAATTTTAATTTTCTTAGCCTATATTGAGGGAACATAGTCCGGTAGCCTGACTTAGTCTTTGTGGGGTCGAACTTAATTGCTGCATTGCCACCATGCGCTTGCGCACTGTGCAAGTGTATAATTCAATCTCTAGAGTAAACAAAACATTTTGAAGTACTTATTGTCCACTTCTAGAGAGTCTTCTCCAAGAGAATTTTATCCGTCGAATGAGGAAGGTTAGAGCAATATTTATAGGTAGAAGCCTTCTGCCTTTCCTCCATGATTTACAGGTTTATAGTCTTAGATTGATAAATGGACCTTGAGCTTGGGCTAATGAATTAGGATTCTGTTTAAGTTAATGACTTAGTAGTAGTCCTTTAGCTGGAGATATGATAATCTACTAGGCAGTAGACTTGGAACTTTACTGGGTTGTTGACTTTGCAGTCATCTGTGCCCAAGTAATTAAATCAATTAATTAGATTAACTTAAATTAATTAACTCAAATTATTTTATAATGTGGCACATATTTAGTTTTCTGCCTACATAATACCCGGTCATGTACGTGACTTGGAGTATTTTAAGTGTGAACACCGTCCTGATATACATTTTATGGCTCATTTTCCAAGTAGGTTATCGACTTAATTTCTCATCTCATCGATTTGTTTTGTTGTGTGGCCACTTTTAGGTTACACGTTTCTTGAAGTCTAATGCACTAGCAAATTTAAAGAGAGGATTTTTTTTAATGTAAGAATTGCATCGAATTCGGTGCAACTAAACAAGCTACCAATTTACAAGATGACATCTTTAATGTATAAATTTCTCCCGCCTAAAATTTGAAGACATGTGCATTTTTCCTTAAATTCGCTTACCTGAAAGCATAAGGCAGTTGCCACCACCTCTTTTTATACCCTAACCTAGGTTGCTGCAGACAAGTTGTAAGACATAAACATGCTTTGATTGGTAGCTGTCTAGCTATTTCAGTGTTTGCCGTTCCTTTTTCCAGTCCTGCTTTATTAAAATTTTTCCTCTCTCTGTATGTCAGGGAAACATCATGATATGGACCCCTTTGTCAGTCTTGCAATTGTGACAGTAAACATCTTCGTCGGGCACGTCAGGCATAAGAACTACTTAATTGCAAATAGTTTACTCAATTAACACTTTTGTGGTAATTTTACTAGGCAATAACCCAAGTAACTGTGCTGCTACTTATCTTTGTTGTTTGTTTTTTTTTTTTCTATTTGATTTAGGGTTAGAAAAAAAAACCTGTAAAGCTCGCCCCAATGAATATAGGTATGGGTAGCGAAAATAGAAAATAAATGGGTATGCAGCGGGCTTTGCTAAAATGTATATAGGTATGGGTATGGATATGGGTATGGGTATGGTCATATGTCCTACCGCCCCATACCCGTTTTATCAATACCCGCTCCGTATCCGTCTCATACCCACCCATATAAAACTCATATTCATTTATTTAAAGTTCTAATTTGTTATTTGCACTTTAATATTTTGCTAGCTGGTTTGAGTTGTATGATATTCAAGACTTCGGTGGAACATTTTGTTTAAAACTGTAATTGTCAAATGCTAATTTGTTACATTGATTGGGAAACAATTTGTTGTATTTGATGTGATATTATATGTTGTTGAAAGCTTGGTGTTAATGTGACATATTAGTTATTTGATCTCGAATATGGGTACCAAATGAGTTTAATTTTTTTTTGTTCTATATGTACTAAAATGAAACCCACATACCCGCTATACCCAGTGGGTATGGGTATGGATATAAATTTACAATACCCGATAGGTATGAGTATTTGTATAGGTATTAATTTTGAAAATGGGTATGGGTGAGGGTCCAGCTAAACTCGCCTCGTACCCGCCCCATTGCTACCCCTAATTTGGTTAATTATTTCTTTTCCATCTTTTGCCTAACAATTTCATTGTTGCTTTTTCGGTAGAACAAATGCTTGACATCTTTCATAATTGGTTGTTCTTCTTCTTTTTTTAAACACAGTGCGATCCCATAGAAACAATGGCTTTTTTTTCCTGATTGGAAGAAGTCTTGTTCTTTGTAAGTCGACTCATCGCAAATAGTTTGAGCAAGAAATACCTAAAGATAGTTCCCTCCTACTATGCATAGTTGTCTTTCACTCTTTTCTTTCTCCCTTTGATTTCATAACTTCCTAAGAATTGTCGTTAACTATCTGCATTGTGTTACAAGGATTCCCTTCTTATTTTGGACTGTGGTTGTTTAACTACAGGTTTACACACACACACACGCACACACACACACACACACACACACATGTTTGTATATATATTAAGAGCTTGATGCACTTAAGGGTGGCCGTACTTAATCTTTAGACTTGGAGGAGAAAGCCTTTGCACATGACAGTGAAAGTAGCCTTAAAGACCCACTGTGTGCGAGAGTGGCATGACTCGCCCCTCGCATATGACAGTGGGAAATAGTTTTGAAGGCTTGCTACATGCGAGGGTGTCCATACTCGATCTTTAGACTTTGAGGAGAAAGCCCTCGCATATGACAGTGAGAAGGAGCCTTGAAGATCGGCTGCGTGCGAGGGTGGCCAGGTTCAATCTTTAGACTTGAAGGAGAAAGCCCTCGCACATGGCAGCGGGAAATAGCCTTGAAGACCCACTACATGTGGTTGAGCATATTGATTCCATATTCTTGATAATCTATTTTACATATCCATCTGAAAGTTTCCCCCTTGCTTCTTTTATCCCCCGCCCCTTATTGTTGTAGGTATCCAACATGGTATTCTTTAAGGAATATAAGCGCCGAGATAAGGTTTATCTTTCGATTATGGAGCAGGAAGACACCAAAAGGGAGCTTAGCACCACATTCATTATTTATCCCTCTTTGGTTTGCCTCGAGGCTAATGAAATTACTACAGCCCCTTGGTCAAGATTTGAGTCACCTCTGTCAAATAAGCTTTTAGATGGAGGATGTGATAATTATACCGACTATTTGCTTCATAGCTATAATCATGATGATAATTATGCCAACACTATTTTCCACTATTCAGGCAGAAGACCATCTTTGAAGAAACTCATTGGGACCTATCATTGAAGATTCCTGGGTAGTTCTCTTTCATTTTGAGGTACTGGGAATGGGCAGAGCATATTATCTATGCTTCGCACCCCAATTGAAGGCTTGTTTACTTTTTGATGTAGTGCATGTTTTTTTTTTTTATACACTTATGGTCGCGATCCCCACATATTTCATGCTTTTTGCTAGGTTTGGTGCCTTAAGACCACAACCCTTCAAACTGTCCTAGGGGAAATGTCAATCTCTTTGTGGCACTCGTATAGGCTTGGTGGACTCCTTGTCAATGGGAGAATTTATGATGAAGAAATACCAAACTGAGATATTTGTTTGCAATCTATAGCTAACCTGAGAATGTAAATGATGGAGTTAGCACCCAATGTAGACATTTGTTTATAGCCAACCTGAGAATAAAGTATAAAGGAGTTAGACCCAATGTTGGATTGATTTTTGGTGCTAAAAAAAAAAAAAAAAAGTCAAGATGGAATCTTTTCTAAAGCGGTGGAGCTTGTGCCCTAAGTAAACCCATAATCCTCTGGTAATATTTAGCCCTCAGCTATACAGTGGACTCACGTCGAGTTAGCTGTCTTTCATACATTGGAGGTTCTTAAGGACAGGAGAGAGAGCACCTATCTTGCTACCTTTCATTCGTGCTGGTCATGTGTCTTTGAACTACCTGGAGATGAAAGTAGGTTTATTCATCCTAGTACTTTCGAGGTGGCCAACAACATGACAGCAGGATACACATTTAATCTTGCAGTGCTAGTGTTTGCAAGCATTTACTACAGCTTGAACGACATCTTTAATATGGCTAGACCTACATATTCTACATCATTCTTTCCTGCCCATAATCTATATGGTTGGCTTGTATGTTATTTTAACACCCATTCTGTATTGGAGCCTTCTCCAGTAGGCCCCTTGATGGCATATTATTCTGGTTATAGATGGGAAAATTTTATCGATGATGCTCAAAGGCACATTCATGAAGGAGCGGCTGCTGAGTTGGGTTATGCCATACTCAATAAAAACAAATTCAAGACATTGAATGACAGTGACACTCTTAGTTATGAGAAGATCGCCTACCAAATAGCTCTTCGTAGTAGTTTCCAACCTCTTCATCATGCTGTAACCCTTTATCTTGAGCCTGGTAGTCCACATTGATTCAGTAGATAATTTGGGTTCTGGAAGAATGTACCAAGTGTGCTTAAATTAGATCCTTGTACTTGTGCTGCATTATACAATGATGTTTTATATTAGTAAGCGATACCCCTATCTAAGAAAACGAAATCCATAGCAACATTACTGAGTCAATCACTACATCTTAACCAGCTCATGACCAAGCGATGCCAAAACTGGTGGTCGAAGACAATTAGTAACCTTAGGGTCAACGTTGGTCTCCTTTAGAAGAGGATGGGGTATAACTCGTCTAACTCCAAGCATAACACAAGGGAAAACACATTAAAGGATGACTTAGGCTTTGAGGATCAAGATTTTGATGCTGAATGACCTGGTAAGTCTACTAATGCTCATGCAGCTAATATAGAAGAGGACACCGTAGGAAATGAACACAGTGAGTAGGAATATGAAGTTAGCTTTAAACATCATGGGTGCAAAAGACGTAAGACCATTACTGTAAGTACCTCTAAACTGCCTCTTGGAGATAACTTTTTTAATGACATCCAAAGCTATTCAACCATGCTGACTAACCTTGAAGATGTAGCTTCTTTATTTTTTGGGTGGAGGCTTATGAAATTTATCATGTCAAGTTTTATAGCCTAACCCTTTTTATTTTTCACTACAGATTGGCGAGTTTAACTTAGTGGAGGAGCCTATGCTATTATAGATGAGCAATTACTTGAGGAAGTGAATCTTTTAGTCAAGTTTCCTACCCCTAAGGTAGGTCTTCACATTAGCCAAGGCATAGCAGTTGTAAAGAAGTTGGCATCTCTAGAGGAAAGTAGAGGATCAACTTTAAGAGGGATTGAAACTTTGCATGCATCACCAACCTACAGTGATTACTCAGTTGAGGGACCTACCTCTCTTCAACTAGCAGCAAAGAGAATATCCACAGCCGTTAGAAGAACAACTAGCCATGAGGTCATGAATGTGAAACCTATAGCGGCCCCGGCTGCCTTTGCTGCTTCCTTTTGTCTAGGACCTGCTTCTCAAGATATCATTACTTATGGCATATGGGATGTAAGGTTTGAATATCCAACTGCATTGAGAGGTGTTTTGTTTGAGGATGTAGTGAAAATATATGACATCCCTATAATATACCAAAGCATTGAGCGACTCAAAGGAGTTCTAGGTCTTTTGAAGAAGTAAGTAGAGACCTACATGAGTGTTACATTCACATGCCCAGCATCGAAACAAGCGAGTTCGATAATTCATCATCCTGATAGCTTAGGCAAAGAGAAATCTACTCACATTAAGAAAGTCTAACAAGCATAATGGGATGCAATCAAGGAGAAGCATGAAGGTGGAAGTCACAAAGTAGCTGAGCTAAAAAAAGTGCTTTGCTTTGCTTGTAAGGAGGAATAACAACTTCAAAGCGATGTTCAAGCCAAATCAATATTAGTGACAACCATCAAGAAACAAGTTATTGAGAAGAAGCATACTCTTGCTGACCTTGAACCCTTGCCTAATTTGTCACTAGAAGAAGTTGAGAAGTTAAAAGAACATGAGCGGATGTCTTAGAGTTGTAACTCTAACTCAACCATGATAATTGGATGAGCACTGTAAGATTAGGTTGCTTAGTCGATTGTAGTTGCACTTGGATTATTCATGTTAGGGAATTGTTGATATTCTTTATGCAATAACAACTTCTTTATCACTTCTTCATTTCCTCCATGTGTCTTATTCAATTGCAGTTGATATTTTTATTCACTAAGCTATCTACATACTCAAAGGCAATTGTAATTTCTCAATAAATCAAGTCATAATGTACTTTAACAAATGATGCTTCAATTATTTATTTTTCCATTTACAGTTATACTCTTGTGGGGTAGGAGTGAAATAAGAATTTTTTATTTATTTAGCTGTTCACATTTTATACTCTTACCGGCAGGAGTAGACCAAGGATTTTTTTTTTTTTTTTTTGGTTTAGCCATACATGGTTTATACTCTTAAAAACAAAGATCAGAATAAGAAATTTTTTTAAATTTGAATTAATGAGTAGCTTATGCTTAGGTTTAGCAGCTTATAGGCATCTTTTCAAGGGAAGTAGCATTTCAGGAACCTATCGTTCATCGATCCTACCTAAACTCCTTCTGTGTTAACTGTCTTGTAGGCATTATTCGAGTAAACTTCATGAAAAATGTAAGGGCTTTCCTATTTAGGGGTGAACTTACTCCCTATCCTAGACATCATGATGATCGATCTTCTCACCGCGAGCACTTGATCCCCAGCCTAAAATACGAGTGGTCATACTTTCTTGTTGAATACTCATGACAAGTGTGCTTCATAACACTCCAGCTTTTGTTGTGCCTAAAGCCTTTTCTCATCAAGAGACTCCAACTGAGCTAGGCGAAGCTTGTGGTTTTCATCCTCACCCAAGCCTTCTTGTATGGCGATGTGAATTGATGGAGTTTGAAGTTCTAGAGGTAAGACAACTTCTACACTATACATGAGAGTATAGGGGGTTGACTATGTTGACATCATTTATGTGGTTCAATAAGCCTAAAGTGATTCTCTAGTTCTTTCATGCTAGTCCCGCTTGGATTTTGCTACCATCTCTTTAGTAAGCTACAGAATGTTTTGTTAAATCCTTTTGTTAAGTCATTTGCAGGTGCATGGTACGTTGAAGACTATGTTGAGCAAACTTGAATTTCTCTCAGAGGCTGGTTATCAGCATGTTAAAGAATGGTTTGCCATTGTCGGTGATGATGTATCAAGGCACACCAAATCAATAGATGGTATGCGTTCGAATAAAATGGGAAACACTCTCCTTCTCGACTTCTTTTAATGCAATTGTCTGCACTTACTTGGAGAAATAATTGGTGGCTACAAGGGTGTACAAATGACTAATTGAAGACTTAGAAGTGAGGGGCCCCATGACATCAAGCCCTCATGCCTTGAAAGATCAAGATACTTCAGTTGGATGAAGTTCCTCCAGAGGTTATTGTATAAAGTTCAAATGGACCTAACATGCGTCACATGTTTTTGCATAGATGTCATAGGCATGCACCATGGTAGGCCAATAATAGCCCATTCCTTTGATTCAGTCATGCAACTTGGGGCTTGACTGATGTGTAGCATATAGATGTGAGTGAGCTTCCTCCATTACTTGTTGCGCCGCCTCTTCGCCTAAGCACCTCAACTAGAGGCCGAGAATGGGGCGTAGATATAGAGTCTCGTTGTAATACAGAAAATGTCACGCTCTTCTTTGGATTTCCAACTTATGCCTCACACCACTTTGCAGCTTTCCGTGCTTCAGATAATCAATCAACAGCTAGTGTTAACCTTCTTTTTCAACCTTGTACATAGAGACTGCATTGATATCCTGCACAACTTTGTTTTCTGATGGTGAGACCACCCATTTACCACAAATTAGAATGTTCATATCCTCTTCTGGCCCCAGTGGCAAAGTGGCTGTAAGATTTGCAAATGCATCAACCATCTTGTTGGCAATCTTATGAATGTGCTATAACTTGACTGAATCTACCATATTAAATATTTAAAGGGTCTGCTTGTAATATGGGACCAATCCTCTTTTTTAGCCTCGTACTTCTTAAGAAGCTGATTAATAACCAATTATGAATCGCTATACACATCTAAGTCTTTAATGCCCATTTCTACGACAATTTGGAGGGCCAAGATAAATTCCTAGTATTTAGCCATGCCGTTGGAGAACAATTGAGTTAACGTGAATGAATACAGGAGAATGTGTTTTTTAAGTGAGAGAGTACTACTCCTACTCTAGTGTCATCTTGCCATACTGCACCATCAAAGTACATCTCCCACAGTGGAAAAATGTATATGACAAACACTTCTTCACTAGGGAGGTCATCATTTAGCTCCTAATAGTCAAGAATATGGTCATTTGCTAAGAAGTGTGCTAGTGCCTCCTCCTTAATGACCTTTTGTGGTATGTAGACGAAGTCATATTGGTATAAGATGATAGCCCACTTTGCTAGTCATTCACTTAAAATAGGCCTTAATAGGACACACTTAATTGGGTCAGCTTTACAGATAACCCACATTGTGTGAGCTTACATGTAATGCCTCAACTTTGGCACAACGAACATCAAAGCTAAACATATCTTTTTGATTAAAAAGTAATTTAATTCAGTCTTGACCGAAGCTCGACTCAAGTAGTAGAGAGCTCTCTCTTTGCCTTCTTCATTTTTCAGATCCCATAATGCCCCCAATGATCTTTCTTGGGCGGCAATGTAGAGTATCAAATGCTCACGAGCAATTTGAGCTCCTCGGATTGGCAGACTTGACAAATATTTCTTAATGCTGTCAGAGGTATTTTTGCAATGATTCATTCCATTCAAAAGGCGCCCCTTTCTTTATGAGATGATCAAAAGCGTGACAATGACTAGTCAAGTTTGATATGAGCCTTCTAATATAGTGTACGCCAAGTGTGTTTGTAAACCACGAAGCTCTTTGAAATTCTTAGTCTTAGGCATATCTTAAATAGATTTTACTTTAGCTTGCTCCTTGATGCCAGGCGACAAAACCTAAAGACTTACCATAAGTAACACCGAATATATGCTTAAGTGGATTCATTTGAGTGGGCACCTTCGTAATCTCTCGAAGATTTGTTGGAGATCATGCTAGTCATTTGGCTTCCTTTTTGACTTGAGCACTAGATCATTGACATAACACTTCACGAATTTATGCAACATATCCTCAGTGATGGTTTGCATCACCCTTTGGTATGTAGCTCCTACATTTTTCAAACCGAAGGGCATCACCTTGTAGTAGAAGATGCCTTTCAACATGTCGAAAGCTATGGCCTGCTCATCTTCTAGCGCCATCTGAATTTGATTTTAGCCTATCGTGCAACCCATAAAGGACAAAGCTTTATGTCCCATTGTGGAGTCAATCATGTGTTCTGTCATAGGTAATGGAAAATCATCCTTGAGACAGGCATCATTGAAGCCCGAAAATTCACACAAATGTAGAGTTGGCCATTCGTTTTCCTTGCCGAGACAATATTGGTTATCCATGTCGGGAAATTCACCTCATAAATAAATCTAGCTTCAGTGAGTTTGTGCACGTCCTTTTTGATTTCAGGTATTAGTTCAGGGTGAAAACATCGTTGTGGCTATTTTTTAGGTGACATGCACTTTCTAATAGACAAATGATGGACAACAACCTTATGATCTAACCCAGGAATCTCTTAGAATGTGAATGCAAACACGTCTTTATATTCAAAGAGAAGATCAAAGTACTCATTTTTTTCTTCGGGTGTAAGCAAAGAGCTAACATATGTAGGGTGCACTTCTCTATAGTTCCAAGATTTAACTTTTTGAGCTCATCAACTCTTCTAGAGTCTTAGGAGTTTCCACAAGTTCCATTTCTAAATTCAAGTCATCAACTTCTCGGACTATGACCTGATTGGATAAAACTTGCTCTTCTTACCTAACTTCCTTATTTGGGCTAGAATCAGACCTATAGCTGGTGAAAATTACTGTGCGCGCCTTCACTCTTAGTGAACTATCATCTTGTACATCTAGAGTCGATAAGCATTCAATACGAGAAGGAATAAAATATTGAACTTCATTTATTTTATAAGGCCCTTCTCATGGCTACAACAAGCTTGAGGACCCTCTGCTTGACATGATCCTGGGAAAGACCAAGGGTTTAGGTTGTGTGCCCATTTTTAATCTCTGGAAAACAAAGGACTTTGGAGTCTACCACTTTCCCACTCTGTTGAACATAGAAGGGTGTTGTTGCGAAGTTGAAGATTGCAATATGTCAAACATAGAAGACTTCAGTTTATTCTTAGCATCTTCCTCAGCGCTTTAGTAGTCTCTTCTGTCGTAATGTATTGAAAAAGAGACTTCTTATCCTTATCCCACCCTGAGATCCGGATAAGTTGAGGTGGTGCATAGTCGAGGCTAACTTTTGCAACTACTGCAATACCCCCTTACTTTTGTATTTTCTTTTGTGTTTCATTAATACCAGAGGGTTTAGCTTCAATGATATGTCCCAAAGATGCTGACTGTTTGAAGTCGAAACTAGATTTTTTCATCAGTTTATATGCATTTGGGTTAAATCTATTGTCAATGTGTACCTTTGGAAAATCACCCTCTTCTTGAAGTGAGCCTTTAAAAGAAACAACGAATCGAGAGAGATGAGCTCTAACGACTTTGGTTTAGCTTGATTTATGAGGTGGAAGCACGCCTTTATTACCGAGGACACGCGAATTGATCTCCTTAAATTTACTGATAGGCTTAGTTATGCTTTTAAGAGCACTGCATTCACTAAACGGTGATTCACCATCCTTACAGCGAGATTTAGGAATGTACTTAAATACTGGTAATGTAGGGGTTGTCCTAACAATTGCTTGCTTAAGGAAGGGAGACATCCTTATTGGGCTACTTTTTACTCACATTGTTGTTGCTACTTGGCCTTATCATTGGTGTTATCATTTAATGCTGTATGAGTATCTTCAGCACCCCCAAACCCCTTTTGCTAGAAGAAGTGATGGCAACCAGCATTATTTCCTTCGAAGCAGCCCCTTCCTCGAAGAATATCGCATCGATGAAATAGGATTCAACCTTGATGAATGGTTTAATATCACCATTTATTTTCTATTCCCCATCCCGATAGTACTTAGGGCATTAGTGCAAAGTTGATGCCACTACTTCATGCTCATAAGCTAAGGTTATCCTAGCATCAATTTGTACGATGTTCTTGAATCTATTACAAGAAAGATAGATGTTATGGATAGATTGACTATTGTCAACTCAAGGTGGATTATGCTAATTACATGTTGACCTTCCAAGTTGAAGCCTGGTATCATCATTTGATTTTTGGAAAGTTCCTCGATGGTGATTCCTATGTTGTTTATAGTAGACTTAGGCAAAATGTTGATTATTAAACCCCCATCTACCAAGATGCGTTACATTTTTTACCCCCAAGTATAGCCGATGACACAAATCGGATGGTTGCGAGGTTTAGACCCAAGTAATAGGTCATCATCAGTAAACAAAACAATCATGTTGGAACTGGTGTATTGAGTTGTAAGCTTTGCACATTCCCTGACATCCTTCACCATATCAAAATACAAGTTTATGTGATGTAGGGCAATCATAATTTGCTCGCACATCTCTTCAGGTTGATGGACAATTTGCTTCTGACTCATAGATATTGGCAAAAATTTTAGAATAATAAGGACTTGTCGTCTATATGTATAATGACTACTATTGGGCATCTACTTGTTCATCTTCCTTATCATTCTCTTCTTCAACCTCGGAGTGTGAAAGTATATTGACTACAACCTTCTTAAAGAAGTCCCTGGAAGGATTTATTTTAATGTGATAGGAAGAAAGGTTTCTTGTTCAAGCATATCAATAGGTTGAACATCATGCTTCTTACTAGCATTAGACCTTTTATTTCATTTAGGGTTCGTCTTTCTACCTTGCCTTGTCCCTCGATGGAGTGGAAGTGGTAGGACTTGACTTTGTTTCCTAGGCCTCCCTCTAGTGACAAGAGTCCATCCTTTCTCATCTCTGCAAGGGATGCCTGGCATAGGGTCCAACTCTACAAGTGTTATGGGAACCATTGGTGAAAGCATGATCAATTCCAAGCTTTCAAATTGTACTGTAACTGGCTCTTCTCTTAGAGAAGGAGCTAAGTCAAGTCTTCCTTAAAGGCTTGTTAGGGAGCTCTTTGTTTCTGCGAGGATGAATAATGTTCACTATCGTGTAGTTAGTTTCAGCTACCTCATCTAAGTTTAAGATGATTATTTCATCCTTAGCCAATCACATAATGTGCTCCTTGAGCGTAATGCACTTTTCAAGAGGGTGAGCGATACCAACAATATTTCATGTCATTATCCCTTCCTACTTCTTCATGGCGTTTTGAAAACGGTTACTAAACAACATCCTTTTCTAGCAAATCATCGAACATTCCTAACAAATTTGAATCAGGAAATGGGTACTTCTTTACTTGAAGCTCCTTTAGTGTAGGACGCTTCTTCCCAATATCTCTTATGGATGGGCGTTGGTTTCCCTATACTCTTGATTCTCCTGAAATTCGAATCGTTTCCCTGTAGAAACTGACGTGGATTATTTATTCGAGCTTTTAAAGGACTTAGAACATTTCTTAAAGTCACCCTTGTCCTTCCTTGTTTTGGAAGTAGAGGAAGCTTTATCACAATGATTAACTATCGTCATTTACATATCGCGCACCTTAGTAGCAACTCTTAAAAAGTTCTAGGTTTGCTCATTTTACGGGAGGTAAACCAAATCTGACTCCATTCCTTGAGTAGACATCTCTACAATAGAAGCCTTACATACATGATCCTTAAACTTAAGGCTGAGTGCACAGTAGCTGTTGACGTAGTCAAGAAAAGGTTCATCCTTTCACTACTTAGTATATGTTAATTTAGTCATATTGATAGTGTGTTACGTTGGGTATTATAGAATCTATTGAGAAACTCTTACTCCGTCTATTCCCAATTGTCAATGGACTTAGGCTGCAAATCAGTGTACCAGTTGAATGCAATACTCTTGATAGTTAAGATAAACTGTTTAACTAATAAATTGCTGCCAATGCTGATGTTGTTGCATGACTCGATAAAGTCTGTAAAATGTTGTTTTGGGTTACTTTTCCCATTGAATTGGTTGAATTTAGGAGGTTAGCATTTGTAAGGCATACCGAATACGAAGAGCATCAATGCTCTTCATTTACAGTTTTGTGTAAAACTAACTCGTATGTTAGCCAACCTCAAGCTGAGTTTTGACAGCATTTACAATCAGCTCCTAGATTTGTTCATCTGTCATTGAACTTAAAGATGAGCCATTCTGCAGCTTCTCACCCTTCTTTGGCCTGTCATCATCCTCAGAAGGTTCAGTTCGACTTGACGTCTTCCTCGCTGTATGAAGCTTTGTTGGATGATGCACACAACCCTTTTTCACAGTTTCTTCAGCAACTTAGCAATTTATTCCTCTTAGTACTTGATGCTTGCATCTTTCTCTACACCTTCCTTAGGTAATCTTTCCATTATGTCATTCATGCTAGCTACCTCTTCTTCAAATTTTAATAGCTCTTATCATTATAGCAGGCATGATGACAGTACGGGACGATTCAATTTCACATTATAAAAACACAACCTTTCTTGTGGTGGTGTAGAGGAATCATTGTTGCAGCCATCTTCCACTTCAAAGAATGGAGATTGAGGCTTCATCTTCAACTTTGCAACAGTTTTTCTTTTAAGTGCATCAATACATTGAATTCTATGGACTCCATCAGGCACGTTGGAGTCGATATTGTTGCTGATTGCAAAGTTACAACCGCAACGGTTCTTCTTGTGATAGTACTTGCTCTAGCCTTCGTCATATTTCCTGTTACCAATCTAATGCTTTGCTTACTAGAGATGGTTTCAGAGTTGGTAGATCTTTAATGCGAAAATCTAGACTTTTTCTTCAAAATTAGAGAGGTAGGACTTCTTGTGGTCATATCTTCCTTGCAGAGGTGTGGTTGAAAGTTTAGGTTTTAAGAGAAAGAGAAGGAGAAGGGAGGCAGAGATGTCCCAGCGAGTGTGCCAGAGATTTATAACTACAAATTATGAGTAAAGAATATGGAACAAATTTAATTTTATATTATAATCAAAGAATGGGTATAATCCCAATATATTTATTACAAAAGAATAAATGTAACTCCTCTTATGCAATCTCTTGTTTGTAACATAATGAAGGGATGGAGTAATTTGGATTGTGATCAAGTGTATGACTTAATATCTAGAGTAAATGACAGGTTTTGATGTGCTTATACTCTAGTTCTAGAGAGTCTTCCCCTAAGTGAGATGGGGTAGAGCTATATTTATAGGAAAGAGCCTCCCCCCTTTCCTCTAAGATTTACGGAGTAATAGTCTTCTTGGGTTGATGAATGAGCTTAAACTTGAGCTAATGAATTAGGAGTTCGTTTAAGTTGATGACTTGGCAATCGGTTGGGTTGGAGATTTGATAATATGCTGGGTAATAGACTTGGAACTTTACTAGGCCGATGACTTGGTAGTCATTTGGGCCCAAATAATTAAATTAGTTAATTAGGCTAACTCAAATTAATTAACTCAATTTTGTGATATGGCACATATTTATTAATTTTTTTGCCTATAGAAGGGTCGTGAAGCTCAAGCTGTTTAGATTGTCTTGTCGAGAAGAGCTGCTATCTTGAGGTATCGTATAACCCCTTAACTCTTAATGAGTGGGTACCTAAGGCAATGAAGTTCCAAGTATAACAAGAGTCTTCTTCCCATGCCAAAAAGCATATGAAAGAGCACATGGAAATCAAATGCTTTCAAGTACATACGATTGATGAGACAGCTTGCATAAAGAACTGCTTCACCTCAATAAATAAAGGCTTTGGAACATTCATAATGAGCATAAGAGCCCTTGCAACCTCAAGCAAGTTATGATTCTTTCTTTTAGCAGAGCCTTTCTAGCAACAATTGGTTGATGAATAGGAAGCATTGAGGAGACATTGGATACTAAGAATAGTCTCAACAAAGTAATAAAAGCATTTTGGTTTTAAAAATTTGCATATAATACTCAAGGCTGATAGGTGAGTACCAATTTTATTATGAGCCCAAATGATAGATTCAAAAAGCTATTGCCAATGACCATATCAACTAAATGAATGAAAACATTAAACTATAACCCTATATAATTTGAGCACCTAGGGAAATAGGCCATATGCAGAGAAAAGACTATAAGTAGTTGATGGGTTATAGTGTCAAGATGAATGCAGAATGGCGTAAAGGTAGGCTTATGGTGGGACATAATGTTGAAAAATATGAACCCTTACAAACTATAGTAAGAATTCCACATATTCCAAATAAAGTATGTCAGCTCAAAAAAGTCTCTTTATGGTTTAATGCAAGGTATTGTGTGAAATGTCTCTTCCATGTTAGAGTTGGGTTATATTCAATCTAAGAATCGCTAATCTTACCCTACTGTCAAATTTAGTAGTCATGTCACTATTTTCTTACTGCTTATGAGGGTAACGGAATGCTTAGTTACTAAGTTTTGACCCTCCACATTCACTCAATAGAAGAATCATCTACATTAATATTTTGGCCTTAGAGATCTTGGCAAGTTGCATTACATAGTTTATAGTCGAGACAAAAATTCGCAATTGAGTGAATGTTTGTAGTGGAAGCTTGTAAACTCATGCAAGTTATAATTCTTCCTTCAGTAAAACCTTCCTTGGGAACAATTGGTTGATAAATTGAAAGCAGGCTCGAATATTTGATCTTTAAAGCATTTTCTTCTAGAATATTTTTATTAAATTAATCAATAAGACTATATATTTGATAAGTAAGGACAAGATTAGCAACACACAAATTTAACCTAGAAAACTTAAATGGGGAAAAACCATGGGCAATGATAATAAGGAATCCACTAATAATGGCGAGATAATGCAAAACAATCTTACATAGCATGAAAATGGAACATGACCTAATAACGAGAGTAAAAGGATCTCAAAGGGTATGAAAACACTATGATATTTAAGGAAGATTACAATATCATAATTGAAATTGTCACAAAGAAACTTTCAACCTAAAAGAGAAAAATGCAATAGGAGAAACAACTCTTACAAGAGTGCCTGCCAAGAGGCATGTAGTTTTGGCCACACAAAATTAGTTTAAACGAGCAAGTATATATAGGAAACCTAAAAAGTAACCAAACAGAAACCTTTGCCACACAACTTGAGCCTTGGGTGTTAAGTAACAATCTTCATACAAAGGAAACATAATAATTTCTATAAATTGGCAAAGAATTTTGGGATAAAACCCAACATTTCAGATATGAGATATCCTACCTACTTCGTAGTGCAGCTCGACTAAGAAAACGCTTAGTACTGATCTTAATAAAATGGGTCATTTACACTCTACAATAGTGTCCACTCAAGTACTTGAATCTTAGCTAATTCATGCAATAGCGAAGAACTATTCACTTTTAGAGTTATCGCCCTTGCATCATGTGCTCCACTCTCTGCTACATTGTTCGCACTATTGGCTATGGTATTTTACTACAAAGGTCAATTCAAATCTCGGTCTTTTAGGCTTACCCTAGTTCAATTTACGCATCCTATTCTTCCTTCAGAATATCAATTATAGACTACCTAGTCATCCCAGAAAAATCACGTATCAGCTGGAAAAGTAAGAAGTGAAGTATATCCTCAAAAATCACTTGGCTAGCCAACCTTCTGGAAGACTTGAGTGCTAGTTCATACATTGCACTTCTCGTACAATGCTCTTAGAGTGTTCTATGTTTAATTATGGTATATGTTTTCTTTATTTTTTCTTGGACGAATTTCACAAGAGATTAAGTCAATTTTTGTGATCTAAACTAGGATAAATTATGTTTATCAACAAGGTTCGCCAATACAAGATATTCCACCGTTGATAATTGATGGGAATTCCATACTAAGATTACCTACTATGTCTACTATATATTTAACAAAATTACATGTTGGCCTCTTGAGTTCATTTTGAATAATAATTTTTGGAACCCACGAAAATTGAAAATAATTGAAGATCCATCAACATTTTAACCAATAAATTTGTAGGTCTTGAAATAACCGAAATGCCCTTTGTGTTTTCAATTTTCCTTTAATGATGATGACAACGACGACCATGACGACGATGATGACATAAAGTAAATGCATATCACCACCATCATTATCATCATCATCGTTATAAAAATAAAAAGGTACAGGGTATTTTTGTTACTTTAGGATCTATAATTCTGATGGACCTCTACATTATTTTCTATTTTTGTAGGTCTCAAAACTTATAAGCAAAAATTTAGTCAACCAAACTATAATTTTTTCTTAATTTTACCACTGCACCATTGTTTAAATGATCTTAAATACCCAAATCTACAATGATACCTCCATCTTAATTTGAATTATGAACCAAATAAGGGAAAAAATTTAAAAACATTTTAGAATTATAAACAAAAGAAAATGTAAGCAAATCAAATCGAATTTATTAAAAATATTCAAAATTAATAAGAAACTAATAAACAATTTTAAACCTGAGAAAAATGTAAAACAATAATTTTTTATATTCTTATTTTAATAAGCTTTTATTAAAGTTATTGTTTTCAAGTAATACATAACAAATTAAAAAACCTATAAAATTTTTCCAAGACCTCTTCTAGATACATTTCCTTATATCAACGCTAAACTTCTATCGTCTTTCCCCTTGCCTATGTCATGCATGTTCAAAAGTAATGTGATTTTGGTTGAAGACTTGCGTCGTGCCAACTGCTAGTAAATTAAAATAAGTAAGTCACTTTAGGGGAAATCCACTGTCTCATGCAGAATAACACTAAACATAAATGCCAATTCAACAAAGAAGATAATAATAATAGAGCAGATGCCCTAACAAGCATCTGAAGTCCTTATTTACCATCCGTTAAGGAGCTCAGGTTATTATCACCGTCTATCAAGGACCTATGACTCCTTTTTTGGCGAAAGTAAAATACAAAAGATAATTTAATTATATAAAGTTTTAAAAAAGATAAAATAAAGAGGGAAAGAATTTGAGGACCTAAAATTAGAAAAGGAACGCATGTAACGTCCTATTAATTGAACTTTTATGAGAATATAAAGAAAATAAACAAAAAAGCGAATGATATTATTTTCTGTTTCCCTTTAATCATCGCATATGAGTGTGATGTAATTCCTAATAGTATGATCATTTTTTTTTTTTAAGAACATCTAACCATTTTTGTATAACAAACAAAACATTCAAGAGATAAATATATAAAAAGTTAACAATCCACTTAAAAAGACATATTCATGTGCATGTGTGTGTATGTATATACATACATACATATCCATATAGACATGTATAAAACGAAGGGGTTGTGGCATAGTGGTAGCTCATTTCGTCCCTTAACCAATTAGTCAGGGGTTCGATCCTCGACATTTAGGAATGAAGAGCAATTTTTAGCTAGGCCTTTACCCTTAAGTGGAGCTCGTCGGGCCAGGGAATTAGTCACTACGATCGACGGTGGATACCTTTGGTTAAACCAAAAAAAAAATATAGACATGCATATATATATACACATATATATATATATATATATATATATATATATATATATATATATATATATATATATATAAAGTTATACGGTATAATCGATATTTGCATGGCACGTAACTCGCCACATAGGACAATAATATCCATATATGACTGAGTATATGTTTTTGTTTTTTGACCGAAGAACTAAATCACTACCAAAGAAAGTGTCATACGGCAAGGGAAAAAACTCACTCAGTGACTGATTTTTGAAATCAGTGATGGAAATGGCAACAGAAATGTTATGTCGTTTTGCTCGCCGATGTGAACCAGGAGACAGAATTTGGAAATTCCGTTATCACCCAACGACGAACTGCAGGTGATGGCAGGGAATGGAGGCGCACAAAGTCCGGGAGCAAATTTAAAATCTATCGCTATTAGAGACGGAATCCATGACGAAAATTCCATCACTAGATGGTGATGGATATCAATCTTCGTAGTTGACTTGCATATTTTTTAAAAAATGAGAATCGTTGAGGCAAATGTTCCGTCATCTATTCGTCGCTATTGTTATATTTTTTAAATGAAATCATTGATTTTTTTGAATACCCTTAGTACAATATATGCAATTCTCTACAGAAAATTACAAAGAAGGTGTTCAATTCATTTGACATTTATGTGCCCTTCGAAGCGTTCTCGACAATTCCCAAGCCACAAGGAGGCAAAATATGACATACAAACCAAATAGTTTTCAAGTTTTTCATAATAGCTCAAGTCACAAGTTTGTAGAAATAACATGTAACTCCTGAAAAAAGTACTGTACTTAATAACACCATCGCCAAGAAAGCATTGTACTCAATCAAATGTACATATGTATGCATCGAAAAGGGAGGGGATATGTAAGCAACTTAAGGATCAATCTCTGAGCATAGTATCATCATATTCTTCATCCTACCCTTCATCCCCATCCTCATTCTCATCTTCATCAGGTTGTGGAGGATTAATAAATGATTCTTGCAACCCCGAGTCAGAACCTTGTTATATTTGTAAGAATATTTGCATTCGCCGATTGATTGTAATAGCTCGACCCTAAATCATGTTTATTTATTTAATCAAGTCATATTATTAATTTCTTGCATTTATTTATCGCGTTTAATCATTCCGATTGGGAAAAATTCATTTGGGCCCCACTTTGCAATTCGGGTTTTAGTTATCGTAAAGTTTTAGGTCAATCGATAGTAGGCCCTGATAAATATGCTTTAACAGATTAAATTATTTTTCATAACATCACAAAAATTTAATTCAAGCTACGCAAAAATTTTATCGCAACGGAGTATTATATTTCCGAGCCCAACTGATTTGAGCCCAATTTGAGGCCTAACAAGTTGGTATGATTGAAATTGACTAATTACCATCATTTGTGTCTAATTATAAATAGCAAAAAGTCGTCTTTTGGAGTGGATAAATATTAGCTAAGTATAGAAAATAAGTAAAGAAAAATTCAACCAAATCCAAGCCGCACCTTTTCTTCTTCTCTCCACCTTCGGCCACTCCACCCCTAGCTGGGCTATTGATTTTTGTTGCTGTTACTGCCAGTTTGCCACCAGCTGATGCTGTCACTGGCCACCCAACACCTAGCACCACTATCCACCACCCCTAACCCTTAAAACCACCAAACATCACCTCCATCTCTATCTTTTAAGCTTACAAGTGAGTTAAAACCTTAACCTTGTCTAATTTAATTTTGGATTTTTATGTTGGATTTGATTATGGATCATGTTATGTTGATATAAATAAGTATTAGTTTGATGTTTTATTGAGTCGATTAAGTATAGAAGCATGTAAGAATTGGAATCATACTTGATCATGAAAGTGATGAAGTTTGTGTTCTTTGATTTAATGTTGTGACCTTTGGCAAATGGATTTAAAGCTGTTGGTGATCTTATTGAATCCACTTTTGCTGATTTGGATAGAAACTTGAATATGGCATAACCTAAGGTTTCATGATTATGCATGAGTATGATTGATTTTTGAGTCAACCATGTTTATTTTGATTTAATTAGATAAAAACTAGGGGTTGGATATGTTATGGGTTGGAAGAATGATGATGTGTTTATGGTTAATCATGGTGTAAATTTTGACTGTTTAGCTAGAATAAGATAATTAAATAAAGAAAACAAAGTTTAATGGTCTTTAAAGAGGCATTTAGCTTCATTTATGAGAGAAAGAAGGAAACCATGAATTTTGGGGAGCTTAAGCAAAAGTTTATAAGTAATTATGGATATTACAAGGAAAATACAAAGTTTAGTAAATTCAACAACTTTGATTGTGCTTAAGCTTACTTGGGTCGGAAAACTGAGTTAGATGGGCATAAGAATGAAATTTGAGAAGTTGCAATAGTAATGACTCAAGAACAGTGGTCATCGAGCTAAGCTAGCGTGATTTAAGCTATCCTGAACCTAATTATACCCTCTTGGCAGTAAACCTTTTATTTTCCATCTCAGAAAAATCAAAAACTCATATTCTATTTACATACATCAAAGGCTTTTGAGTATAACTCAATTATTTTACTTTGGTCTATTTTACTCCACATTATTTTACTCCGAGTTAAATTACATTAATTTATTTAGCTTTAGAATTATTTTAGTGGAACCTACTTTATATTGATTTATTGATGTTTTGAATGTCATTTAGTTAATAAGTTTCTATTAAAGATTCTAATTATGAGAGTGTGTGCTGTTACTAACTGCATATATCTATAATGACATTTCTGGAACAGAATTAGGGCCTATGCTATTGTTTCCCCCCATTTATGCATAAATATTATCCAATGAGTTGCATTTAAAAATCCCAACTATGTCCATTGTCTGTATTTTTAGAAATCCAAATGTATTTATCAAAGTTAAAATGTCTTGATAAGTATATCAATGAACCAGTTTACTCAGTGATTTATCATCTAATTAGTGACCCCGTCAATTCTCATTTATAAGGCATTTACCCTCCAATTATCCATACAGCGTTAGGCCAGGTCTGGTGATCAGCTTGACACGTGTACACCTATCTATAGATCGTAGCAGTTAACAAGGGTTCACTACCATATAATAACTAGCAATGCAGTTTTACATTCATCTCATCCGCTGTTTTAAACCAAAATGAATTACAGAGTAGGCCCAATCAATTCTTTAATGATCATTTAACAATACAGGAATGCATGTACTGAGTTTCGGCTCACATTTAGAAATGTTTATCATGTTTTGTTTTAAACAAGTGCTCAGTGAATCGCCCTCATGCTAGCAAGCTAGCTGAAGAGAATAAATGAGTAAGAGTACCACTTTGGTTCAGTAATGACATTGTATTATGAATACTCTTGGAGTTGTATTTTGAAATCTTCAGTTGATGGAGTCGTAAACCTTACAAAGTACTATTCTATTATGGTGTGTTAATCTTATCGTAACTAGTAATTATATGTATATGATTTTGATAACGATGAAACATGTTTGTTGCAAACTATGGTTAGTTATATTGTATCTTGCATTTATACTTAAAGCCTTGTTTTTTTGGATGGGGGTAACGCACCAACCACTAGATTTATCAGTTCTAATTAAAGTTTAATGGAAGTGATTATGAATACTGAAACATGCTCATTCGGGGGTGTTATTAGATTTGGTATCAGAGCCAGGTTCGATTTTTTTCTTGATGGGCTGTGAAGTATGGAGAGTAGAATAGGTGGGTGAGAAGGCTGGTTGGTGAGGGTTATTAGTATATCATTAGAGATTCGTGATATTAGAAATATTTGCTTATCTCTTACACGTTCGCCTTTTATGTTCTTCTTTGTTAGATGGATCCATACGAAGTGAATGTGACTTCGAGTGCTTCTATGGTTACCCACATCACTTTACCATATGACATGGTAGCTAACATGCGGAACCCCTTTTCTAAGTTTTATGGTATTACAATGCAACAACCAAGGAATTCAGAAAATAGTTAATTATTAAAATCAATAATTTTATTAACTATGTTTGTTATATAAACTATATTAGGTTAATATTTATGTGTCAATTGAGATTATTAATTTATGTGATTTAGTTTTGAATTTTTGTCAATTACTATGTGGTGGTGTGGAATTAGGGAAATAGGCTGAAACTGGGTTGACTCGAGGTGGCACGAGATTAGCAAGGTCAAAATAAGGCTCGGTTTAATTAAGGCAAACATTTTTGAAGCTAGAAGAAAACAAAAAAAAGATAAATAGAAATAGGGGCTGAAAATCCCCCCTTTTGAGAGGAGAAGCAGCAAAGGGGGGCGGGAGTTTCTGCTACCTAGCCCCGTGACCCCAAGCCACAGAGGGAGAGAGATTGGGTGATAGCGAGCCAGGAGAGAGGGCACGACGGTGAACGGCGGCAACCGTGCATCACCAACGAGCGCAAGACAGCAGAGAGAGAGAGAGAGAGAGAGAGAGAGAGAGAGAGAGAGACTGGGCAGACCACAAGAAGTGAACCAAACCTAACCACCACAACTGTGAGCAATGCTGCCACCATTGCTACCATTGGTGGTTGGGCTTGAGTTCGGCAACCATTGAGGACCAAGCAGCGACTTTGGAGAAGCAAAAAACTCTGGGCAGCGATGTTTTGGCTGAAATCCATGGCCAGCAGTAAGAGGAGGGCGAGACTCAAGACTCCGGCCACCTGAAAACCACCCAAACCAAACCCTAAAATGAGTTCTTTAGCTTGGCATCGAGGTGGTTAATTCTCGATTCTCTAACATATTAATAATTTGCAAAGTGTTATTCATTCGTTTACTAGTTGTTTCGATTGTGAAAATGAATTCTAAATGAATTGAGAATTATAGGTAATAGGTGAATTGTTTGACGTCAATTGAAATGATTTGGTATTAGAATTGAAATTATTTTGAGCATTGTTGTGGTCAGTGACATAAGGAGGGAGTTCAGATTGTGTGAAAAATTCATGAATTTACGAAGTGTAACATCATGTTTTGATGTTGTGCTATTACTTGTTAATTATCAAAATCTAGTTGAAGCATGCTAATGAATCGAGTTGTGGTTTGTTAGCCTTGCATTCATGTGTGCACTATATGTGCATGCATGGACTGAGTTTTATGCCAAACTGATGCATTTGTATTTGTTCCAGATTACTTGTTTTATTTAAAGGTCTCAATTGACTGATTTGTGAACTAAGAGTCTGTTCACGATTGAACCTTGCTTGATTCACTTTAAACCTTCCCTACCGTTCTTATATGGATACTTTCGAATGATTGATTTCCTCAAGTAACTAGTTTAAGAGTCGTTTGTTTGTTACAATGACTAAAGCAGCATCCTGATTACTTAAACAAGTAACTCGAACGTTTAAAAATCCTTGCTTACTTCTGGAAACTATTTAACTAAGTTATTGAGTTGGAAAGCAATGTGAATTACGAATAAATATGTTTACAATTTGCTTAAAGGCGTGCATTGATAAGTGTGTAAGTGAATTGCTTTGATATAGCAAGCGTACTGGATTATGGGGCTAATGATAACTATTAGACCATTCGTTTGATAAGAATGCCTTTAAGCGAGACTAATTATTAGTAACTAGTAGATTTGTAAGCTTTTAAGATGAATTTTTAAAATCATTTCCTTGAAAGTGAATGCATATTTGATCATTAATTCGTTTATAAGCATGTTTTGTCAAAACAAATGGTTACATGCTTTCGAAAAGACAAATGATCTTATTCAGGCATTTTAGCCGTCTTGAGAATGAAAATGTCATTGTTGTGATACAATGAGAATTTTGATGCAAAATGTGTTTAAAGTGAGATGCATCTGAAATGTTTTGGGCTAGGCGAATGGTGCTAAATGTTCGAACACAAGTTTAGAGAGCAGACCCAGTGTGCAGGAACCCTAATTCCTAGGGAGTAGACCCAAAAGTGGGAACCTTAGAAGACTTTGACGAGGATAATCGCCCACTGATTATGAAAGGCCCCAGGGATAATACGAATTATGAGTGTAGAACTCACATAGCATGAGTGTAGACCTCACCTAGTTAGCACGAATATGAGAATCCGATGCCCCACGAAATGATTTCGTACTTGTTATGGGATGAAAAGTCCTCATTTGAGGACTATGCTAGTGCAAAGATTTGGAAAATTGCATATACTCATGGAAAGAGCTTTTATTGAGTTCCAAATGATTTTTTAGTGAATAATAACTATTTTATAAATGCTTATTTCTATTCAAATGATAGTCCCTTTTATATGCTAATCCCATTTTCTTACTAAAAAAACCCACTTGGTAATTTTTAATTGAACTCCTTGCTGATAAATGCTTATGTGTGCTCTTAATACGTGCACTTTTGCATGAGTCAGTCTATTTGAGTCTGGCATGCCTGCTATGTGATGTCAACTTAGTGTAACAAATGGTTGTTAGTACTGAGATACAAGAGTCATAGTTAGGCAAGTTGAGATCTCTTGTCATAAAATAGAACAACGGTAGGGATAGCTTTTGAATCTTGGAGGTTATTAAGGTAATGACGAATATTGGGGAACCTATATTATTATGTGATATTATATATCAAAATGCATATGACTGCTACTTGAAAGTATTATGTGTAACGGTTTTGTTTTCTTGAAGTTAAAGATGATTCACTAAGCATGTGGTAGATCATCCCCTCTCTATTCCCCTTTTCCCTAGGTTCTTGAAATGAGAGGTAGAAGCCGGTTCATGTAAGCCAAGTTGGAGTCTCCCTCTTGCTTTGAAAAAGGTGTTGTATGTACATATATACATATACTTATGAGTTTAATGATGTAATGTAATGTAGCCATAAGTTCTTACGCTCATGTAAATTACATAAGTTAGTTCATGTATTGCATATTAAATAGCAATCACTCTATATGGCCATGTGAGCCAACTATCTGATTAGCCAGTTGTCTTTTTAGCTGGAGTCATTTATTTTGGGATGTAAACGCCAGTGCTCGGGATGCGTGACCTATTGAGCTATATCTTTTATTTTTCTTTTATTGAACCTAATACTTGGTGGACTTCGGGTGTATGACCCGTAAAGTTGTGGTCTTTAGCATGTAACCGTCAAGCTTATGGATATGTCTTGTATGTTTTATCATTTCAGGGACCAAATGTAAGGCTTTAAGCCTAGCAAATGGTTAGTTTTTGAGTGAAACTCTATCTGTTTCGAACCAGGATTTAAGAAAAACATTAACATCCCTAACCCTAGGGGATAGGCGTGTCACATAGAGTTTGTGCATGTAGGCTGTTGTGGTCCGTACCTACCATTGCTCCATTGCGTCGAGTTTATGATTGGATACCATGATTTTATAATGATTAGGGCCCCATGGTGGGACTGACCTAGATTTCATCTTTAGCGGGCTTGGAATATCTTTACTATAGAGTTGTTACTTATGGAGGAGTTCGCGCAAAGGTGGATCACTATGAAGACTCTGCAGCATGTCTTTCCCTTGCAGTTTACACCTCCCCCGCTTGTACCAACTTATGCGCCGCCATCACCACATATACTGTGCACTCCTCAGCTGCCCGACAACCCAGCATTATTGGGTAAAAGGGAGGTTCATGTAGTTGTGGATTTCCCTGACACCCTATAGGTAGTGGAGCTGAGTTATGATGATAAGCCCATGGAGGACCTTGAGGACCGTCTAGAGGCAGAGGATGATCCAAAGGAGGACCCAGAGCTGTGGGAGTAGCAGGTTGATGAGCATGTTGATGATGTAGAGTTAGAGATATCAGACAACAGTTTCGACTCAGGGGAGGAGCTTGAGTGCGAGTTTGACCCAGATTACGATCCATCTAGGGATCATTAAATTGATTTAAGAGCTGATTTTTCAGTTAGTTATATTTTTAGCCCAACATGCATATAGTACGGTTGGTTGGATTGATAAATTTTGTGTAGGTTATGGAATTGTATATAATTAGGCAAATCCTTCCAGTTGTGTTGTCTAGTTCCACCTTCTTTTTAGGTATGTGGCAGACTTGGTTTATTAGGGTTAGGTAGTGTTTTAGTTAGGAGGCTAGGTAAGGGTTAACCTTGTTTAGTCAGCTGGATATGATATTCTTTTATTGAATCATGTATGTGTATGTAAACAAGCAGTCATGGCAGTAATGTAATAAAGCTTTGGTTTATGTTTTAATAATATTTGAACCATGTTAGTTTGTATCTATTATGTATACTTATCCTATATGTTGGTTGTAGTTAAGTGATTGAAGTACTCTTCTAATATATAATCAGAATATCTGAATCTTGTAAAATAATGCAGGGACCCATCTAGGAGATGATTAGATCATGATCAAGGGCCAGGTGCCCAAACTTTGTCTAATATGCCACCAAACCTTAGTTAAATGTCCTCAATTCCCCCTAAGATAGCTAATAATACTGGGAACTCTAAGTACTGGTCGGCCTTATTATCTGAATTGATGAAACGGATTTCTCCAGTTGTAGGGCTTGTGGTGGAACTACAAATTAAACCACGTTTGATTTATAAATAAGATTTATAGCATAGGAAAGTAGGGATCAATCACACGAAAAAAGATTATGATAATAAGCTAGTTTAATTCTAATCAAATTTACTACTCTAATTTCTTTTACTTTCTCTTTATATTACCAAAACAAATCAAATTAAACAAGTAAAAGAATGAAAAAAAATACTTAATATTGCCCCAAAATATTGTAAATTTAATTCTAAAAATAAAAATAGTAAATAGCTGTCCTAAATATTCTGGAAAAATTAAAAACAGAAATATCACACAATATTAGACTAAAAATTAAAACAGAAAACAACAGACAGAAAATTAATATTAAAAATCCCAGAAAGTAATCTAAATTAATATTTTGCAAGTTTATAACTTTATGTCTCCATAATTTAATTAAATTCAGAAAAATTAAAACAAAAAATTACACACAAAAAATTAAAACAAAAAATAAAATCTGAAATTAGAGAAATAATAAACTGCACTAATATAAATATGAAAATAAATAAAACAAGTACCCATATTTTAAAATATAATTTTCTAAACTTAATAAAATCCTAAAAACCGAACTTAAAAATTAAAAACTTAATTTTCAGATTTATTACAATTAAAAACCTGCACGTATTAAACTCACGAAATAATTGTAAAACATCATGAAATAATTTCCAACAATTCCGAAATAAAATAGCAACAGATTAGGGTACTAAATAAACCCTAAAATGAAATAAAATATGAAAAAACACAATAGGGACTAGTTTTAGCCTAATTTCTAACAAACCGATAAATAAATATCAAAGCAAAACAAAAAATAAATCTGAAAACTATAATCACACTAAAGATCAAAATATAACTAATCTAAAATCACTAAGACACTCCTAAAAGACTATTCTTTTGGGTGGGTAAATGAAATTTATATTAAAACTTATAAATTTAAGAATTAAAATTGGCATACTAAAGAAATTTACTAACATGCAACCAGTAATTATCAAAGATACTAAATTTATGAAAAATACTTAGCATAATCCATATCCACCATGCAAATTAATATTTATCATCAACACACAAACCGATTTAATCATGAGTTAGACTATAGAAGATACCCACTAGCGGATCTCTCCCATTTTTCTTATATTATAGTTTATTTAGGTTAAGCCCTAATACAAACCCACTAGTTTTGATAATCCTAACACCAGTGCAAGAATTTAATCAAACTACGGAATTAAGTATTAGAAAAACATCATCTAACACATTGTCACTAATTTACTGGTAAATTGATTTAACAAAGATCTATAACGATTACCTAATCAAAAGAGATGGGTTTAAGTCATCCATAATTAATTAGGGTGATATTTGTGCCTAAAAGACTATAACTTTTACGTGCTAAACCCTTTTAAACTATCATATGAATTAGTATTAAACTAACTAGCGTGCATCCTAATTAATCTAACGCGAATAAGGAAAACGATAAATACTAATCGTTATAGAATCATGAATAAAAATTAACTAGATAACAAAGCATAAAACTTGTTTCAAAATAATTAATTAAGAATGGTTTGAAGTAGATCATACTAAGTACACGAGAATTACTCACTCATATTAAAAATACAATCACAACCATTAACCAAAGCTTTCATGTTTAACAATAAACTAAACACAAAAGAAATAAAATAAAATAAAAATAAAAATAAATAAGAACAATACTACTTTAACTTTGGTGATGCGTCTGTGAGATGATGATGATGATTCACAATGATGATGATGATGGGGTTGTGTGATGGCGAGAGATGTGGGATGAGGATGTTAGGCGTGAGAGGATTTTAGGGGGGGTAGCGTGGAGATCGTAGAGGAGGTGGTGCGTGAATGTGATAAGAGGGTGCATGTGATGATGATCGAGGATGATCTAGAGATGGTGATGATATTTGGTGCTACTGCTTGAGTATGTGGGTGACGTGAGTGGATTTAGAGAGGTTTTTTCATAGTATTATTCTATTAGGGTTTTCTTCTTTGGACTCTTTCTTTGTAAGTGTTCTAATTTCTCTTCAATTAGGAGTAGTAATCCAAACTCAAATAAATCCTTATGAAAATATATTTTTCATAAATCATTATTTTTTGGACCTACTTGATAAATTCGCTTGCAAAATATTTCAGTAACCCGAACTTCGACGTCTTCTCTTCTCATCTTTCTTTATTAATGCTTAACCTAAAAAAATATATAAAATAAAGTAAATTAGACAAAATAATATATATAAAATAATCAAATTAATTATTAAATTCATGCATGAATTATAACTTAACACCAATACCTATCAAAAACCCTCCTAAAGATGATAAACTAGCAGATAGGGCAACACGATACATCCCTAAAATCTATGATAGAAAGTATAACCATGTGGAGCTAGAGGAATTTAATAGAGGAATGGAGAAATGTTTTATAGTAGTAGAGGTACCAGATGAGAAAAAGGTAAATATTGAGACATTTTACTTAACTGGAGAAGCTGGCATTTGTTCGAACACGACGAACGATAGGCTATTAGGACTTGAGTTCACTTGGATTAAATTCCTAGAAGAACTGAGAGCCAAATTTTAACGAGTTTTGGTCCAACGGCAGAAAGAAAATGAATTTATAGAACTAAGAATGAGTGTAGGTATGATGGTAATACAATATGTTAGTAAGTTTACAAAACCATCTAGGTTTTTCCCTAAGTTTGTGTCATCTGAAAGACTGAAAATGAGGAGATTTGAAGAGGGTTTAGCTTTATATATTCATAATCAGCTAGTTGGTTAAGTAGTCTCGACCTACTAAAAGTTGTATGATAGGGCTATGAACCCGATCAATCAAAAAATGAAAGGGATCGAGCAGGGAGCTCCAAGCGAGAGTGTAAATCAAAAGAAGTCTACACCCGCTCCTCTCAAGAGTCATCCTGCAAGTCCAATAGAGCCCTATGGGAATGTGGAAGAATTAACCACACCACTCCTGAGTGTTGAGTGGGAACTAATAAATGCATGTAGTGTGGTAGCCCAGAAGGTCTCATTACAGCCTATCCTCGAAGACTAAGAGCTGCAGATAAGAGTGCAGCAAAACCCTTGGCTCTACCTCGCCAAGGAGCCCACCTCTAAGGCTTGCAGTGGTAGGAAGGATGTTTGTAATGAGCAAGAAGGAAGATTCCACCTTTGGTATAGTAGTTATCAGAACTCTATTTTTAAATTCAAAGGTAGTTAGTGTATTGTTTGATTTAGGTGCTACTCATTCATTTATATCTACCCGCTTTCCCATGCAATGGAACCTTGTGAATATGAAGGTAGTGACCAATTATAGAATCAAGTTATCAAATGACTCTATAGTTAAGTGCCCCATCTCTTATCAACTTGTCCTTATTACTACTAGTGGAATGATGTTTCCCGGAGACTTAATTTAATTTGATCTATAAGACTTTGATATCATTTCAGGGATGAATTAGTTACGTACTTATGGGGCCAAGATTGATTGCAAGGACCTTAAGGTAATTTTGAGGGACGAAAGTGGGGGAGAACTATGTTTTTATAGGCCAAGAAAGGGAAAACCATGTCCCATAATTTCGGCTATGAGAGCAAGTAGGCTATTGTGTCAAGGATGTATTGGGTATTGGTGCTATGCCATTGACACTCAAGAAGAGGAAGAAAAAGCAGAAGATATTCTTGTGGTTGATAAATTTAGAGACATTTTTCCTGAAGAGTTACTAGGACTGTCACCTCAAAGAGAAATTGATCGTGAGATTGAATTAGTCCTTGGTGCCCAACTTATCTCTGAAGCCCTATATCATATAGCCCCATCAGATCTTAGAGAACTAAAGACTTAGTTAGATGAACTATTACTAAATGGATTTATCATACTAAGTGTGTCATCGAGGGTGCCCCAATTTTATTTGTAAAGAAGAACAGTGGAACCTTGAGATTTTGTATCGATTACAAGGAGTCGAACAAGATTACCTAAAAAAATATATAAAATAAAGTAAATTAGACAAAACAATATATATAATATAATCAAATTAACTATTAAAAACATGCATGAATTATGACTTAACAAATTCCACCATACTCAGACTTTGGATGCCCTTGTGCAAAGAAATATGTGACTCGACCTGAGAACTACCCTCTTTCTTTCTTATAAAGTCATGCATGAATATGATATTTATACTAGGCATGGGCTTGCTTTAAAAATAGTTTTATTCAAAATTAATTAGTTTTTCTTTCAACAACTGAATAACTACTAGACATCCAACTACCATCAAATAGTTTCTTCATCAGCCTCACAACCTTTTTTTAATGAAGTAACAAGAGCAATAATCATCCATCTCTTTTAAGCACGCATACACCGATCAAGAGGTCTAAAATGTTTACGATAGAAAAATTGAAGTATGGTATGGCTATATAGACAATTCAATTAGACGGAATAACTTATTGAAATTGATTCAAAACTTGCCTTGTAAATTTTTTCTTTATTTTTTTTTTCAAACTCCAATTGCGCACATATTCGAGGCCCATATGGGGTCTTTGAAATTAAACACTCCCTATCTCACACTTGCCCAAATAGAGGTGCTGGAGCAAACAATTTATTCTCATCATTATTTTATTTTTTTATTGGCTGTTAGTTTGTTACAAGCCATTGATTGGCCCAAAAAGAGGTATGACTCTCCCAACATGGGTTACTCCATGCATGAGGCTCAATTGAGACCTAAACTTAAGGGGAAAAGGTGTCGAGCCACCTATTCCTACCCATGTTTGTAATCTAACCTTTTTTTCTTTTCTTTTTTCACTTTTTTTTTCAAACAAGAAAAATTAACAATTTTAATGAGTTATTCTACTAATTCAATAGTTTAGGAAATAGACTAGGTCATTTTATTGCCCCTGAAGCAGCTATATAACATGATCAAATGAGATGGATAATCATGACAGTTACTCATTAAAAAGATATATGAGGATCAACTCAAACTTCTCTGAGTGATAGTTAACATGCTCAAAAGTCCTCACTCATAGAAGAATAAATCAAAAATAGCTGAGAAAGAAAAAAAAATTTTAAGTAAGAAAGCATAGCATAAACTCATATTTATGTATTATGTATAAGAAAATCAATTTGTTTTTTTACAAAATGAATACTGCAGGAACTAAATGCAGGATGCACCCGCCTATACTTAATTTATGCATTGTCCCTAATGCTGGCAAAAAGATAAAAATAATGAAGATAAAAGTAAAATTAAATGGGTACTTCCATAAAAAGAACCATTTGGTTGTCTCCCAACCAGCGCCTTTGTTTACTATCATTGGCTCAATGCAGATGAGCTTATGGATCCTCTAGTTAGATCTCCTCCACTAAGTATACCTAGTCTCCTTCATCAAAGTGCTTTAGCCTGTGGCCATTTACCTTGAAAATCTTGTTAGTAGCAAAGGATTTAATCTCAACAGCACCATGTGGATAAGTCCTTACTACCATAAAAGGTCCTAGCTGTCTAGAGTTTAACTTACCAGAAAAGAGTTTTAATTTCAAATTGAATAACATCACTTTTTTCTTCCACCTGAAATTCTTTCCTACTAAGCTTAGCATCATGAAAAGCTTTGACTTTATCTATGTAGATCACTGAATTATCATAGGCTTCCAAGTGAGTCTCTTCTAATTCCTGTAATTGCAACTTATACTCTTTTCCTGTTAGGTCATAATCTAAATTACACTACTTTACAGCCCAATATAATTTATGCTCGAGTTCTATAGGGAGATGACATGCTTTACCAAAAACCAACCTATAAGGTGACATACCTATATGTGTCTTATATGCAGTCCTATAGGCCCAGAGAGCTTCATCTAACCTAAGACTATAATCCTTCTTATCTGGTCTAACAATATTTTCTAGTGTGCCCCTAATTTCTTTATTAGAGATTTCAGCTTGACTATTTGTGTGGGGATGATATCCAGAGGACACCTTATGAGTTACATGATATTTGGCTAGCAAGGCACCTAAGGCTTTATTATAAAAATGTGTTCCCATTATCACTGATGATTGCTTTAAGAACTCCATATCTATGTAGAATAAGAGATTTAACATGTTTCACAGCAGTTTTAGCATCATCAGCTCTACTAACCACAGCTTTAATCCACTTAGATACATAGTTAACACGCATAAGGATGTAAGTAAAACCAAAAGAAGGGGGAAAAGGCCCCATAAAATCAACAACCCATGCATCAAAAATCTCACAAACATAGACATTATGCAGAGACATTTGGTTCCTTCTAGATAAATTGCCTGTCTTCTGGCATGTTTCACATCTTTTGCAAAATTCATAGGCATCCTTAAAAATAGTAGGCCAATAAAATCCACATTCAAGAACTTTGTGTGCCATTCTTTTGAGTCCAAAATGTCCCCCCCTTTCAGAAGAGTGACAGAAGGTTAAGATCGAATGAAATTCATTGTCATCTACACAACACCTTATAATCTGATCTCCACAAAATTTCCATAAACATAGCTCATCCATAACATAATATTTAGATTGAGCTCTTATCTTCTCCTTTTGGGCTCTAAATAAGTCTATAGGAGAGGTTTTTGTTACTATATAATTAACCATATCAGCATGCTAAGGCAGCCTATCAATGATAGCATATAAAGTCTCATCAGGAAAACAATCACTTAATGAATTCCCACTCTCCCCGTTATCTAGCCTACTTAGATGGTCTGTTACTAAATTTTCAACTCCTGGTTTATCTTTAATCTCCAATTGGAACTCTTACAGTAGTAGGACCCATCTAATCAATCTAGGTTTTGAGTCATTCTTACTTAATAGATGTTTAATAGCAGAATGATTATTATAAATAGTAACTTTAATACCTAACAGATAAGGAAGAAACTTTTCTAGAGCAAAAACAATGGCATACATTTTCTTTTCTATAGTAGTGTAGTTACACTATCCTGGGTCAAGAGTTCTGGAAGCATAATAAATCACATGAGGTATCTTCCTTACTCTTTGACCTAAGACTGCCCCTACTGCCTTATCACTAGCATCACACATCAGTTCAAAATGTAGGGCCCAGTCGGGGGGTTGTAGTATAGGACCGATAGTCAATTTTAACTTCACTTAGTCAAAAACTCTCCAACAGTCCTTATTAAAATCAAATAAAGTATCTTTTACAAGTAAAGCACATAAAGGAGAGGCAATCTTAGAAAAATCCCTGATAAATCTCCTATAAAACCCAACATGACCTAGAAATGATCTCACCTTCTTGACGCACTGTGGATAGGGTAAAGATTGAATAATTTCTAATTTAGCCTTGTCAACCTCTAAGCCCTTAGATGACACTACATGACCTAGAACTACTACATGTTCCACCATGAAATGATACTTTTCAAATTTAAACACCAAATTAACCTCAATGCAACGCTTAAGTAGTAACGTAAGATGATGCAAGCACTCATCAAATGAATCACCATGTACAGTAAAATCATCCATTAAAACTTTCATAATTTTAGTGATAAAATCAGAAAAAATACTTATCATACATCTTTGAAATGTTGTAAGAGCATTACATAAAGCAAAAGGCATCCTTCTAAAAGCATAGATGCCAAAAGGACAGGTAAGAGTGGTTTTTTCCCTATCCTCGGGAGCTATAGAGACCTGAATATACCCTAAATAGCCATCTAGAAAGCGATAATGTGACCTCTCAACTAATCTCTCTAACATCTGGTCCATAAAGGGCAATGAAAAATGGTCCTTCTTTATGGCCTTGTTAAGCTTTCTATTGTCAATGCACACTCTCCAACCGCTCTGGATTCACTCTCCAACCACTCTGGATTCAAGTAGGTATTAACTTACCTTCCTTGTTCTGCACTACAATTGTTCCGCCATTTTTAGGAACCACATGGATATGACTAATCCACTCAGAATCAACGATAAGGTATATTACTCCAGGATCTAATAGCTTAAGAATTTCTTTTTGCACTACCTCCATCATAGATGGATTTAGTCTTCACTAAGAGTCTCTCTTAGGCTCCGCATCTGATTCTAATGTGATTTTATGTGAACATAATGTGGGGCTAAGTCCTTTAAGGTCTGCTAAAGTCCACCCTAGTGCTTCACTATATTCTCTAAGCACCCTAATAAGTTTATCCTCTTATTCAGATGTAAGTGCATTAGAGATTATAATAGGTAAGGTCCCATCATCCTCTAAATAAGCATACTTAAGATTTTCAAGTAATGGTTCTAGTTCTAGCTTAAGGGCTGAAATGCAAGAGGGTAGCATCTTCGCATGACTTTCAGGCAATTCTAGCTTCCTAGGTCTATCAACTACATGTAATTGCAACAGACTCTATGCTGCCCACTAACCCATCATTAATATGCTAAGGCACATAATGAAACACAAACTGATCCAAATCTTGAGTAAGTACAATTAATAATTCATCATCATGAGGCAGTTCATAAACATATTGGGCCAATTCATTAATCACATCAAGTGCACACAAATAATTCACATCAGCAGGAAATCTCATAGCATCAAAAATATTAAACTTAATAATTTCACCATCAAATTTCATAGTCAGTGTTCCTTTATGCACATCTATTTTTATCCTGGATGTCTTAACGAATGGTCTACCAAGCGAAATGGGAACATCATGGCATGCATCACCCATTTCTAACACATAAAAGTCAGTAGGAAAAACAAGTTCATTAACTTGGACTAAGACATCGTCTAAAACTCCATCTAAGTATGCGTTGCTCCTATATGCTAATTAAATGATTAAATCAATTTTTTAAACTCTCCTAAGTGTAGTTTATCATAAATAGACCTAGGCATCACGTTGATGGAAGATCCTAAATCAAGCATGGCTCAATCAAAGGAGAGGTTTTCAATTTTACAAGGAATAGAGAATACGCATGGGCCCTTGCATTTAGAAGGAAGCTTCTTTTGGAAAACAGCAGACACGTTTTCCCCCGTACTTACATTTTCGTTCCCTTTCAGTTTACGTTTTGCAGTGCAAAGCTCTTTAAGGAACTTGGCATAATTAGGCACCTACTTTATGGCATCTAGGAGAGGAATGTTGATCTCTATCTTCCTCAATGTTTTTAAGATTTCTTGGTCGGCCTCATCTACTATAGGGGTTTTCCCTCTCAGTCCACTAGGAAAAGGTGGTAGTGGCTTGTAAGGTTCCTTCTTATCCTCACCTACTTTCTCAACATTAGAGGTGGTGTCTTGGTCTTGGTTAGGTTCAGATTTGCTGACCTCTATTTCATACTCTACCTCTCTATTCTTTCTAGGTTCCTTCAACTCTTTCCCACTCCTAAGTGTCATGCCTTTCGGGTTCTGGAATGGTTGAGATAGCAACCTACGTTGTATTTGGGCTTGGAGATTGATAGTTATGGTATCAATGGCAGTTTGTCTCTCCTGGACCTATTTAAGAGTCATATCTATGTTGTAAAACCTAGTGTCAACCTCCTTTTTTCAGTCATCGATCTTTTTTATAACTTGTTCTAAAAGAAAATTTGTTCTATCCTGAACAGATAGTTGACGTGATGGTTGGTCAAAACATGGGGATTGTTCCTATGTTTATACCTAAGATTAGGGTGGTCTCTCCACCCTTCATTATAAGTGTTGGAGTGGGGGTTATACTTCCTTGGTTAGAAAACATAGCATTCACATCACCCCCTTGAAGTGTAGGGCATGCATCAGTAGCATGTCCCTTTAAATAGCAAATACCACACACCACTGCTCTATGAACTCCTCTAGTGATGAGTTTGTTTAGCATAGTAGTGATCTGAGATAACTGGGTCTCTACAGATGGACCTAAACTAAGCTCATTGACATTCCTAAACTGGAGTTCCCTAATTCTAAATTGTTGAGTGTTTTGCACCATGATATTAAACAATTCCCTAACCTGAGCTAGAGTCTTATTAACCAAAGCCCACCCACTAGCAACATCCACCATATTTCTATCTATGGGTAATGATCTGAGATAGCAAATACCCACTAGCAACATCCACCATATTTCTATCCCTTTAAATAGCAAATACCACACACCACTGCTCTATGAACTCCTCTAGTGATGAGTTTGTTTAGCATAGTAGTGATCTGAGATAACTGGGTCTCTACAGATGGACCTAAACTAAGCTCATTGACATTCCTAAACTGGAGTTCCCTAATTCTAAATTGTTGAGTGTTTTGCACCATGATATTAAACAATTCCCTAACCTGAGCTAGAGTCTTATTAACCAAAGCCCACCCACTAGCAACATCCACCATATTTCTATCTATGGATAATAAACCTTCATAGAAATATTGAATCAACAATTGTTCAAAACCTTGATGTTGGGAACAACTAGCACATAATTTATTAAAACATTCCCAATACTCATGGAAAGTTTTTCCATTCATGTGTTTAGTTTTACATATTTCTTTTCTAATGGATCCAATTCTAGATGCAGAAAAAAAATTTTCTAAAAGTACTTTATGAACTTGGGTCCATGTAGTGAATTTTGCAGGGGGTAAGTAATATAACTAGTCTTTGGCCTTATCCTAACGTGAGACAGGAATGGTCAAACATGTAATAATGAACTCATTAATATGGTGATATGGATCCTCACCAGGCAATCCATGAAACTTAGGCAGTAAATTTAAAAATTCAGAGTTAAGCTTAAGTGGTCGGTCTAAAACAGGATAAGTAATAGACAAAGGCTGACTTTTCAAATTAGGTACAGCAAGGTCACGTAAAGTAGCCATCTCAACTTTAATAAATTCACAACTTACCGATTCAGAGCTTACATATTTAGAATCACTTACTTCACTTTTAGACACCTCAAACGTGTGCTCCTTTTTCTCTTTGATCATACGACCACTTCTTAATCTTGTAAACTAAAACAACCTATAAAAACAAAATACTAGAGTTAAAATAAAATAATAAAAATAGTAAAACTAAATAGAAGCAAACTAACGATTTTATTTCTTATATTATAGTTTATTTGGATCAAGCCCTAATATAAACCCTACTAGTTTTGATAATCCTAACACCAGCGCAAGAATTTAATCAAACTTGAGTATTAAGTATTAGAAAAATATTGTCTAACACCTTCTAATAATTTACCAGCAAATTGATTTAACACAGATCTATAATAATTACCTAATTAAAAGAGATGGGTTTGAGCCATTCATGATTAATTAGGGTGACATTTATGCCTAAAAGACTATAACTTTTACATGCTAAAGCCTTTTAAACTATCATATGAATTCACATTAAACTAACTAGCACGCATCCTAATTAATCTAATGCGAATATGATAAACGATAAACACTAATCATTATAGAATCATGAATAAAAATCAACTAGACAATAAAGCATAAAACTTGATTCAAAACAATTCATTTACCATGGTTTCAAATAGATTATACTAAGTACAAGGAAATTATTCACTCATATTAAAAATTCAATCATAGTTATTAACCAAAGCTTTCATGTTTAACAATAAACTAAACACAAAAGAAATAAAAATAAATAGAAATAAAAATAAATAAGAACAATACTACTTTAGCTTTGGTGATGCGTATGTGAGATGATGATGATGATAGATGATGATGATGATTCACACTGATGATGAGGATGGGGCTGTTTGATGGCGTGAGACGTGGGATGAGGAGGTTAGGCGTAAGAGGAATTTAGAGGGGAGTGGCGTGGAGATTGCAGAGAAGATGGTGCATCAATGTCATAAGAGGCTGCGTGTGATGATGATCGATGATGATCTATAGATAGTGATGATATTTGGTGAAGGTGCCGTAGTGCTGCTACATGAATATGTGGGTGAGGTGAGTGGATTTGGAGGGGAAGAGGTAGCTTTTTTTATAGTATTATTGTACTAGGGTTTTCTTCCTTGGATTCTTTCTCTTCCAAGTCTTCTAATTTCTCTTCAACTAGGAGTAGTAATACACGCCCAAATAAATCCTCATAAAAATATATTTTTCATAAATCATAATTTTTTGGACTGACTTGATAAATTAGCTTGTAAAATCTTTTAGTAACAAAAACCTGAACTTCAACGTCTTCTCTTCTCCTATTTCTTTATTAATGCTTAACCTAAAAAAATATATAAAATAAAGTAAATTAGACAAAATAATATATATAATATAATCAAATTAATGATTAAAAACATTCATGAATCATGACTGAACACCAGTACCTGTTAAAAACCCTCCTAAAGATGATAAACTCGTAGGTAGGATAACATGACACAACCATAAAATCTATGATAGAAAGTATGGCCCTATGGAGCTAGAGTAATGTATTAGAGGAATGGAGAAAAGCTTTATAATAGTAGAGGTTCCATATGAGAAAAAGGTGAAGATTGAGACATTTTACTTAACTGGAGAAGCTGACATATGGTGGAACATTGAGAATGATAGGCTGTGAGGAATTGAGTTCACCTAGATTAAATTCCTAGAAGAACTGAGAGCCAAAATTTACTGAGTTGTGGTCCAACGGCAAAAGAAAATGAATTTATAGAACCGAGAATGAGTGGAGGTATGATGGTAATGCAATATGGTAGTAAGTTTACAGAACCATCCAGGTTTTTCCCTGAATTTGTGTCATCTGAAAGACAGAAAGTGAAGAGATTTGAAGAGGGTTTAGCTTTATATATTCATAATCAGCTAGCTACTCAACTAGTCTCAACCTAAGAGGAGTTGTATGATCGAGTAGCTAAAGTGGAACGAGTGAAGATTAAGTTGAGGGCTCTAAACCCGATCAATCAAAAGACAAAAGGGATCGAGCAGGAAGCCCTAAGCGACAGTGTAAACCAGAAGAATTCTGCACCCGCTCCACCCTAGAGTCATCCTACAAGTCCAATAGAGCTCTGTGGGAAATGTGGAAGAATTAACCACACCACTCCTGAGTGTTGAGTGGGAACTAATAAATGCATGTAGTATGGTAGCCTAAAAGATCTCATTAGAGCCTGTCCTCGAGAAGTAAAGGTTGTGAACAATAGCCCTTAGCTCCACCTCACCAAGAGCCCCACCTCCAAGGCCCGTAGTGGTAGGAAGGACATATGTAATGTTCAAGAAGGAAGGTTTCACCTTTGGTACGGTAGTTACTAGAATTCTCTTTTTAAATTCAAAGCTAGTTTGTGTATTGTTTGATTCAGGTGTCACTCATTCATTTATATCTACTCGCTTTGCCATGCAATTGAACCATGAGAATATGAAGGTAGAGACCAACTATAGAATCAACTTATCAAATGATTCCATAGGCAATTGTCGCATTTCTTATCAACTTGTCCCTATTACTACTAGTGGAATGACGCTTCCTAGGGACTTAATTTAATTTGATCTATAAAACTTTGATATCATTTTAGGGATGAATTAGTTGCATACTTATGGGGCCAAGATTGATTGTAAGGACCTTAAGGTAATTTTGAGGGATGAAAGGGGGAAAGAAGTATGTTTTTATGGGCCAAGAAAGGGAACACCATGTCCCATAATTTCCGCTATGAAAGGAAGTAGGCTATTGTGTCAAGGAAGCATTGGGTATTGGTGCTATGCCATTGACACTCAAGAAGAGGAAGAAAAAGCAGAAGATATTCTTGTGGTTGATGAATTTAGAGACATTTTTCCTGAAGAGTTACTAGGACTGCGACCTTAAAGAGAAATTGATTTTGAGATTGAATTAATCCTTGGTGTCCAACCTATGTCTAAAGCCCTATATCGTATAGCGCCATCAGAGCTTAAAGAACTAAAGACTTAGTTAAATGAGCTATTATGGAATGAATTTATCAGGCTAAGTGTGTCATCACCCCAGTATTATTTATAAAGAAGAAGAATGGAACATTAATGTTGTGTATCGATTATAAGGAGTCGAATAAGATTACCATAAAAAAATAAATATCCTTCACCCCAAAGAGATGATTTATTTGAACAACTACAAGGATCAGGAGTTTGTTTTAAGATTGATTTGAGATTTGGATACCATTAGCTAAGGATTAAACCTGAAGACATCTTCAAAACTACATTTAGGACTAGGTATGGCCACTACGAGTTTGATGATGCCCTTTGGTCTTACTAATGCCCCCGCGGCCTTTATGAATCTTATGAATAGAGTTTTCAAACCCTATTTAGACAAGTTTTTGGTAGTGTTTATAGATGACATCTGGGTATACTCCAAGGACAGAGATGAACATACTGTTCATTTGAGGATATTATTGCAGACCTTAAAGGAACACTAATTATATGGCAAATTGAAGAAGTGTGAATTTTGGTTATAAGAAGTGGTTTGTTTGGGACACATAGTTTCAAAGGAAGGGATTTAAGTTGACCCCAGAAAGTGAAAGCTATTATAAAGTGGCCAAGGCCCACCAATGTCAGTGAGATTAGAAGTGTTTTTGGCTTAGCTGGTGATTACCGAAGGTTTATAAATGATTTTTCGAAGATAGCATCTCCCCTGACGAATTTATTGAAGAAAACTATTAAGTTTGAACGGAAAGAGAAGTGCAGAAAGGCATTTCAAGAGTTAAAGCAGCAATTAAACACTGCCTCAATCCTAACTCTACAAATAGAGGGTAAGAAGTACACTATTTATAATAATGCATCGAAGAATGGGTTGTGGCGTGTTCTAACGTAAGAAGATAAAGTTGTAGCTTATGCCCCAGACAACTCAAGCCTGATAAGAGAAATTATCTCACCCATGGCTTAGAACTAGCAATTGTGCTCTTTGCACTGAAAATTTGGAGATATTATTTGTATGGAGTATTTTATAATATCTATACGGATCATCGAAGCTTGAAGTATATCTTCACTCAGATGGAGCTTAATTTGAGACAAAGGCATTGACTAGAATTATTTGAAGGCTATAATTTGTAGATCCAATATCATCCAAGAAAGGCAAATGTTGTGGTAGATGCCTTGAATAGGAAAAACACCGCATAGCTTGGACACTGTACTGATTACTCAGTTTAACCTCTGAAGAGAGCTTGAGGACTTGGGTATTTAATTAGTGTCATGTGGGTAAGCATGTTTTCAATCATCATCAGTTACCTTACAACCCTTCATAGTGGAGAAAATTCGAGTGTACTAAGAAAGTGATCCTGAACTCTAAAGGACAAAGCAAAATTTTGAGAAAGGGAAGTCGCTTCGATTTGTAGTACCTGAAGATGGGACCTTGCAATTTCAGAATCGCCTATATGTACCCAAAAATGAGGAATTGAGGAAGAAGATCTTAGTAAAGGCTCACAACACTCGATACTCAGTGCATCTAGGAGGCTCCAAGATGTACAAAAGACTTGAGCCAATAGTTTTGGTGGAATAATATGAAGAAATAGATCGCAGAGTATTGTAGATAAGTGTCTGATTTATCAAAAGATTAAAGCTGAGTATCAACATGCCGTGGGTAAACTACGACCTTTAGAAATTCCCACTGGGAAGTGCAACTCAGTCTTAATGGACATTAGCATGGGATTACCTCTTTCTGCTTCAAAAAAGAATGCCATCTGGGTAATAGTTAATCAACTCACTAAATCTGCCCATTTTCTGTCAATTTGGGATACTTGGGGAGTTGAAAGATTAGCCCAACTATATGGTAAGGGGATAATTCATTTGCATAAGATTCCCTCAGACATCGTATCAGATAGAGATCAAAGATTTCAAGCCCGTTTTTGGCAAGCGTTTCAAAAAGGCTTTGGAACCAAATTAAATTGTAGTAGCTCTTATCATGTAGAAACTTATGGGCAAACTGAAAGAGTGAACCAAATTTTAGAACACATGTTAGGAATTGCCACTGAGGGCCCTTAGGAGTTTATAATATTTTGAAGTTCTTATTCAAATGATTCATACGATATCACAACATTTGTAAAAAATCAAATATATTATACTTAATGAGATTATATAAATCCAAATTCAACCATTAATTAAGATTGAACATCAATGATAGCTTACATATATTTATTCTGATTTCTTATCAACCCAAGGTCCATCTTCTTTTCTATGAAGTTTATAAGTACGAGTGAATAGCTCAAAAATTGTGGGATCCATTCTAAGTTGTTCCCTCTATATGCAAAACAAATGTAGAAAACAGAGGAAATACCACAGTCAAACAAATAACTAAAAAAAGTTATAAGAGATAAAGTTAGTTGCCAAACGCCTCCTATGCTCAAGCATAGGGATCGGGCCACATGTTTAGAGAAATGCTCTGAGATTTTCTGAATCACCAAGCTAGTTTTTTGGGCTTGTTCATGCAGTTTCTTGTACACATCATTTGTCCAATATTGTTTGAGTGTTTTTCAATGGTTATTAGGGAGCCATATAGGCATCTTGTTGAACTTTCTTGCCTTGCCAAGGAAGTCCCTCAAATGTCTATTACCTCTGTTTTCAAAATTCCTCTTAATTTGGATGATGTTCATAAAACATCATCCTTATGCCGATGTTCATGATGTCATCTCATATGCTTTGCAGTCCTTCTTGATGCATACAACCATTGAGGTCGAGGTTTCAATGGCAAGTAATGCATTCTTGCATATAGTAATGGATTTTGATTTCTCTATTATGTCCTTTGCCTCTTCCATCTTAAATTCCCACAACAACTTTCGAGCATCTTCCAACAAGAGCATGCAACCTTTACGAAAACAATCAATGTGTATTACATCGTTGCCAAGATCTGTAACAACCTTCTTCATCTGCCATAGTTGTTTAGCACGTGGATGCTATGTGAGTGTAGCTCTTTCATTTATTGAATAACTTCATTGAAACAATTTTTAAGCATCATTATTAGACTTGATAATCAACAGTCTAACAGTAGCAGATAGTTCATTATGGGTAGAACAAGCATCATATGTTGAGCAACTTGAACTATATTATAGATTAGTTTTTGATAAATTTTTGGCTTTTCATCTCTTGCATCTAGATGTGTCAGTATGACATCACTAACAATGTACTCCATATCACCTGCATAGGATTCATTGTAGTCATGATTAGTATGAGTTAAACGGCCAACTTCCAGCTTTTCACTGGTGGAATAGCCAAAAACATATTGTTAAAGTTCTACTTTGCCATAGCTTATTCAATACCAACATCCTTTCAAAAAAATCCTACACATAAGGTGCATCGTTACCTCATTGGGTATTAAGTACACTCTAAGTTTTGCAATTACTAAATGGGCATCTTTACCTCATTTTCACTACTCCAAATTAGAAATTCTTATGTATAACTATTATAATCACGTAATAATCTATTATGCATCCACTAACAATGTGGAGGGTCATTTATATTCTGCTCAAGTAACAATATTTTATGTAAGATATATAATTAAATATATAAACGCATGCACTAGCTTGCATGAAACTTTTTAAATATTCATGTTCCACTACTCACATTTTCTCAAATTATTCACATAAACACCCACAATTTTACTTACCAAATATTCAATTCTAATTAGTCCTAGGTACAAAGAAAAAGATCAAATCACATTAGCATACAAGCCACATTATCATATCAAGTTTATGCCAACAATCTCATTGAAATACATCATCCAATATCAATAATTATTACTTTTAAAGTGTGCCCATTTACAAAAATTGTTCACTTCAACTCCCACTAATTTCACAAGCGAAGCATAAATTGCAATAATTTTATACTTTTCTACTTATAAACTTATACAAAGATATTTCTACTCTTATAAATTTCAAAAAATTAATAATAAATTCAAACTTGGGCATTTCATTTCTACCAATATCAAATTTTAGTTAAAATTATCAAACCTAAACCCTAAATTACATTGAAGAAGAAGTTGAAGCAAATTGGAGCCAATACTTACATAAATTTCATAATTCCACATAAACATGAACTATGAAACTTCAACAATCTAGTACTAAAATTTTTAAGTGTTAAAACTAATACAAGTGATAGAATTACATTCCCAAATCCGGTGATGGGGCGGTTTGCTAAGTGGCCGTAGGCGGTATATGAACTCACGCGGTAGGCACCGGTTGCAGAAGGGGGCGGTAGCAATCAACGACAATGCAAGGAGGTAGGGGCGTGAAGCGTTAGGGGTAGAGGGCTCTCCTCTTGCTTGTTTGCTCTCAAAATACTCGACGAAATGAGAAAGAGAGGTTCAGAAGTTAAACTTGGCGGAGAAATTTTCATCTGCAACGCCTCAAAATACTAATGAAATGATTTACAGAAAACTGCAGCGAAAGATTTAATGACAGAAGGCGCTATCACCGTCCTTATAAGGACAAGGCGCACTGAAACCATTTAATCTTGCAACTCATGTTCACAATCACAATATCTATTAAACTGAAACACTCCAAGACCAAAGTCCATAATAGTCCAACTTCAATATAATCGACTTAATCATACCATGTGATAACTCGTACTCCACACTACACAAGTATATTGAATATAGACCTAACTTGACCGTAAGGTCAATCCCAACATTCATGTTATGCTGAATCCACTGTGAGCATCTGATGACTTCTAAAAGGGCTTGCTAAGTAGAGAAACATGTGATACTTCGTCACCTAAAATGGAAAACATGAAAACAATTTGAAAATGTGAGCTAAAGCTCAGTACATGCATTCCTATATTATAAAATAAACATAGAAATACTGTTGATAGGTATAACTAAAGCTCAGTGCATGCATTCCTATATTGTAAAATAAGCATAGAAACACTGTTGATAGGTACCCGCCTTTGTAATTCATTTAGTTCGTAATAACAATGAAAATGAAAGTAATACGAAATTGAATTGCTTATTATTATCTGGTTGTGAACTCCTTGCAATGATATAATCTATACATATGTATACACCTGCCAATCAGATCAAGAGTTGGCCTAAAGCCGTGCAGGTAAATGATGGGCTGACACCCTATAGATGATAACTGACGGGGTCACAAGTTAAATGGCAAATCCATGTATAAACTGACTCATTGATAAACTCATTAAGAGTTGTAACTTGATAAACACGGTATGCTACCTGAAAATAAAGACAATAGACGTACCTTAAGTCTTTAAAAAAATGTCATTTGACTTGATAAATGTAATCTGTTTCATAAATATCATTTGACTTATAAATATGTTCTGACTTAATAACACTTATGTATAATGGGGAACAATAACTAGGCCTCGATTCCATTTTATAAATGTTATTGTAGGTATGTGTAGTCAGTAAATGATCCTTACTTACATAATTGAGTAAGTAAAAGTATGTGTAATAGAAATTTCATAATAAATGATCCTTACTCACCTAATTGAGTAAGTAAAAGTATGGGTAATAGAAATTGACTAATTAAATAGTATACATAACTTGTGTATTTTAATATAACTTTAAAACTGAATTAATGAAAGTAATTAAATCTGATGCAAAGTAAATAAAAGTAAAATAGACCACAATGAGATAAATGAGATTACAAAGAAAAAGACCTTGATGGTGACAAATGAAAAAATAGTATTGGCCTTTTCTGAGATAGGTTGCTGATACGGGTTTAAGGCTTGCTTATATATAGCTTGGATCAAGATAATAGTGAGTATACTAGGTTGGCTGAATAAATACATTTGATACATTCTAAATTCAGTAAATAATAAATGTTTGAGGCCAAGAGAGATATATCTTGATTCAAAGTAGTATAAACTGCAATAAGTTGATCTGATAAATATGATTTCTGAGTCAAAAATTTTCCTCACTTTTCATATTTCATTCACAAGTTCACTAAACACAGTTTTTCATCCCAAATAGATTATTGATCCCAATGAAAGCTATTAAACTCCCCAAACATGGTACAGCCTTTGTAATATTGATTAGCGATTCAAAACTCATAATTAAGCTCCCAAATTGTATACTTGTTTTTTTCTTTCTCATTAATCAAGCTAAAAGCTCCATGAAAGTCTATGAACATTCATTTCCCCCTTAAATAACCTTACTTGGCCCAAAATACACAAAATGAGTGCATGATTAATCTCATTTAATCTTTACACAATTACTCAAAATGCTTTCAAAAATCACCAGACTCCAAATACCCAATCAAAACTCATGAAATATTACAGGAAATTTGAACATAATATGGACAATCTACAATAAAATTTTTAGAATTTTCCTCTAAGTATACGTTGCACAGAAATTACAATAACAACCCAATTTACACCAAAGCAGGTTGGTTCACTTCAAAAATTCATAACTTTCACCCTTGATCTCAAATGGAGACCTAAAACACAATATGGAAAGATTAAGAAGTCCCAAAAAATGTTCATTCACAACACAAAATACGATTCCTCCAATACGATTCCCAAAATAGGGTTAGAACACAAGTGTGTCAGTTTTGATCTAACCTGCGTAGTTCTTGTAAAATGACCATAACTTTGTCCGCAGAACTCGAATTAAGGTGATTCAAAAGGATTTTGAAAGCTAACACAATGAACTATTGCCTTACCAAAAATCATAAGTTTTCAGTGGGTCGATCATTACCAGTTTAATCTCAACATCACCCCTATTTTCTACCATTTTCAGCCCACTGTTTTTTGCTTTCTCCTCTTTTTTTTCACGTAAATCCTAACTTGAAATCATTCCACATCACCAAAAACATCATCATAATCATCAATAAGACTAAAGATTACAAAATCATATACAAAACAATACAAATTCATCACTTGTCTTAAGCTAACTTGATCGTGACAAAACCTTAACCTTAACATGTTTCAAGTTCAATCCCACCACGATCAGTATCCCCAAATCAATAAAATTTTTATGATAACATCTAGTTTGATCTCTAGAGCATGAATCATAACCAAAACAATCATAAAACCAAAAATACATCAAGATCAAGTTAGGGTTTACATACTTTGATGCTTCAAAAACAAGAGATGTACGTGGTGTGAGGTGTCGGGGATGGCTGGTGGTTGTGATGGTCGGAGGCAGACCCTGGCTAGCCGAAAAACACCAGGAGATGGTAGCACAGCTTGGTGGGAAGGGGGCCATGGGGTAGAGGGAGAAAGGGGGGAGAGAGATGTGTGAGTGATCTTTTACTGGGCTAAAAATGAAAGAAGCATTACTTGACTAATTTTATCTATCAAAAAGTGGCTTTTTGTTAACCATGGCTAGATTTAAATGATGGTAATTAGTTAGGTTAGTCAAGCAGCTTGTTGTATTATGATTGGCTTGTACGGTTTGGGGTCCGGGAAGGGAAATAAACCGTATGCGATTAAATTTTCGTAGCTCGAAATTTAATTTTTGCGAGGTTACAAAAATAATAGTATTAATACTACTACTACTACTACTACTACTACTACTACTACTACTACTACTACTACTACTACTACTAATAATAATAATAATAATAAAAAAAAAAATTCTTAAATTATAATTATCAAGGCCTACTATCGATTCACCTAAAATTTTGCGATAATTGAAACCTGAAACACAAAGTGGACCCAAAAATTTGCTAAATAAATAAATTAGGTGTATTTGAATTAATAAACATGATTTGGTTAAATAAATAACCAAAAGATGATTTAAATAAATATGTGTTAGGGTAGGGATATTACACCATTGCTACCCTGGAATTAAAATTTTTTTTACTACTCAACGATGGATTTTTTTAAAAAATAAATTTTACGGTGGGGACGGAAATTTCATCGCTGATAACAAAAAATATGGCAATGGACTCTGATTGCATCGCTATTTCGTCGCCAACTTTGGTAAATTTCACTCCCAGTGTATTCATCATTGTCTGTAACGGATCTGGATATGTAGTTATTTAGCCCTTTTTTAGTAGTGAAAATGCAGTCGATTAAATACAAAATTAATGCAATCAACTAAATTTACTATTAAAATATCTAGCTTAATTATCAATAATGTAACTCATTATCTAAAAGTTATAGAATATAATTAAATAAATAATTTTAAAATAGAAAGACGTGTAAAATGAGTTAAATTTATAATAAAAAATGTTGCTAACAACTTAAAAAGGTTTTTACTTTAATTATTTAAATAACAATGCACGAGCTTATATTTTTGAATTACTATTACTTCTAAAATCATAAATGTTGAAAAATAGATAATTAATGTCGTTTTATAACAAAGGTGCAACCCTAGCATTAAAAATAATTAAACAAATACTTGTTTGCATGTGCATAAAATTTGTCAGATCACGAAAATAGGTCATAATAGCAAAACAATGATTAATTTCTAGATAATTCTAACTATTTGCTCAGTTATCAAATTACAAAAAAGGGAAAACATCATTGTGACTGGATGTGATAGCTCATCCGCTCTATTTTAATTGGCATATTGTAGCATTCTCCTTAGAGAGAAAATGCCCCCGTTGCACTAGTTGAACATCCAAAGGTGCAAGCCTTAACATTCGACAATCCAACAATTCTTCTCAAATGCAGCAATCAGAACTCTAAATCAATTTCAATTTAATGTTCAGTACAAAAATAAATAATGTTGTATCACAACTAAGAGTTTAATACAAAATACTTCCTCAGCAAAACACAACAGAGCCAGTTGACAAAACTAAACGATGTTCATGAATGTGGAGAAAGATAGGTTGAATTTTCTCACGACTTAGGAAAGTAACATTACTAATCGATGATAATGCTTTTTGAAATTGTAAGCTCACAGCGGAAGGCCCAAGCCATACATAGGGAAATTCTAGCAAACCATAGCCCACGAGTAGCTTGGAATGAGGAGTTAAAATAGCAGCCGTCTTCCCATTGACATTCACAAAAGTTGAATAATTATTAAATAATTAAAATCCAAGGCAGACAACTACGTTATTCGAAAATAAATTTTTGTGACTGGCTCAACATTCTAATCACCGCAAAATAGGGGTGTGCATCCTTGAATTTTATTGGATAAGCTCCGCAACCAAGAAATTCAGTTAAAGAAGAACTTAACGGTTCAACCCCAGTAACTATCTTCAATATTACTTTTATCCAAAGCAAAGTTAAGTTACAAAAACGTCTTAGCGTCAAAAATAAATCCCTTAAATAGAGACGTTAGCACCAAAATTTCAGTGGATACATCTTCTTAGCCAGCTAAAACTAATTAAATGAAAAGATAAATAAACAAATAAATAAATTCAACGAACTTTCCTACTCAAATATTAGTGAATTCGGAATTACCTAGGTAGTTTGCCAATAATAGATCTTCAAATTAATTAGTTTTAGTTTTTGAATCATAATTTCCAACATTTTTCACATGATTCATAATTAAATCAATTTTTTTTTTCATATGAACATATAATACCACATAAGGGGTGCATGATACCTTTCGAGTTTGAATCAACACCTAGTGAGAATAGTTTTCCATCAAAAGGAGCAATAGGGGTGTTATGCATACCTTGAATTATGTCCTTTTAGTTGGATTTCAATCCCATCACACTTTGTACGTATGAGTAGTCATGGCTCTATCAATGGTGTGCATTAATTATGTCATGTGTAGGTATCTCATATCATGAGTGTACGTAGAGAGTAGTGAAGTCCCGCAGTGATGAACCAACCAGCAGACTCACATAGATGAAGCCTCTAAGGGTGATACTGACGTAAGCCACCACATGAAATATATAGACCTGGCAAAACTGACCAGAGACTTGATACTTGAACCGAACGATCCGGGCCCATACTTGAACCGACACCCGAAATAAGATGAACCGATTAGGACTTGAACACCCGAAGCACATCGATCCCTAACTGAACGAACCCCAAATTATAGCATGACCTGAAATGACCCACACCCAAAACGACCCAATCCAATTCAAACCCGATTCGTAGTGACCCGACTTGAAGTGAACCAAAAATTGACAATCCGAACCCAAACCAAACTGTACTTGATTTAGAAACGATCCGATTCTTACTCGACTCAATTTTACCTGAATAAGCAGTAACTTTTTTGGGGGGTTTTCGTTTTTTCTCCTTTGGGGGGAATTTTGAATTTTGCAAACTCAATTAGTTGAGTTTAGGTGGGAAAAGAAAAATAACTTAAGAGGGAATTTTTACAAATCAAATCAATACAAAACTTAAGAGAAAAAATAAAATAGTTGATAGTTTTAAGTTTTTAATTTGATATATATGTAGTGAAAATATAAGAGAAAAAAATATTTTGTCACGATAAAAATTAAGAAAAGATAAGTATAATTAATAATTTATTATTAAAATTATTAGGATCTAACAATCCTATTTTACTATTTGATTCACTTAGTGATTTAATGCAATGCAGCTATGATTATAAATTTATAATATCATTCTACGGTTACTATAAAAAAATTCTGTAATATTGATCTACGATTCTAAATCATCCTCATAACATGTCTAATTATACAAAATCATATTCAAGAATGCGTCATTGCATATGATCTCATAATAACGTGACTCATTTGATTTTTAGACAATTAAATTTCAAGTCTCGAGTTTCGATAACGAGCATTCACAATTACATAAATGTAATGCTAATTGACACATACTCATATATTACTGTTGGTTTTTAGTTTTGACTCATTGAGCAAATATAGATCAAGTTGTTGGTCTCACAAAGACAAATATTTGAATTTTGATGTATGATCATTCAACGAGTTGTCAAAGAACATTGATTCGATTACTAAAAATGTTGACTTGAACCAACCTGTTCCTATTTTCCAACTCCAAATTTGTCAAACGTGAAGTTATAAACAAACACCGAAGTCTAAATAAAAATTTCGTTATTTTCTTTCTTTTTTTTTTTTCATTTTTCAAGTTATATTTTGGTATTAGGGTTCAGAAATGAGACCATTGACAAATGATTTGCGTTAGATTGGTCCACTTATTTTGTTATAGAATGAACTCAATTAAGATGATTAAAACTTGACTTATCATCCTTTGGATAATTGCATGGTGCATTTGATATAGGTTGGGGATGAGTTGTACACTTGTATTTGTAATTTAATAGTTGTC